>OZ038478.1:82703649-82723649 GCA_964036315.1 Acanthosepion esculentum
GACAAATTGGAATTTTTTATGAGAATACCATGGACCGAACATTTGAGTAACGATGAAGGTTTAGAGAAAATGGCATCTAAAAGGACATTTATACTTAAAATTAGGAAGAGACAATTGAAATTTCTAGGGCACATAATGAGAAAAAATGATTCTCACAGGACAGTGAAGTTAAGAGCGACAAAGAAAACAACGCATAACATACTCAGTGTGCTTGAGCAAATGAATGGAAGATTTAGGAGCGATAACAAAAATATAAAATGTATTAAGATCTACAAAGAATTGGAAATTGTGGAGAGCCATGATTGCCAACTGTAGGGACACGACACATATAACAAGATTACATTATTACAATATTGATTATTAATGTACTGATTTTAACATCGGTCATAGTCCTAAGAATCATTTCATTCATAACATCTCTCGTGTCTTTCCTGTCAATATCTCTTCGTTTGGATTTGTTACACGTCGTTAGAGATATTTAATATTTCACGAGTTTTGGTTTTTTTATCGATACCTGTTTTTTACATCTTTAACCACAGTTGATGGCATCGATCTGTCGAAAGACTGATAGCTTATACTCGACAGTTATTACTCTCAGAACGGATTATTAATTTTAACACATTTCAGCATTTTCTCTAATGGATTTTATGGAGGCAAATCAATAGGACGAGCGGTTACTACTTAATTCACAAGGAGTTCACTTGTTCACTTAAAATATGTCTTATCGTGTCTCAGCCGGTTAAATGTTATGTATAAGTTTAATTTTCACGACATTTAACTACGAACAATTGAATTAATAGCAGAAGTCAATGTAAATTATATAAAACAAGCAATAATTTATAAAACACTATTAAATAAAATATATTCTTATAATAAATATTAAAGGAAACTGAATCTATTATTTCTATGTAGTATTGTAGAGTGCCATGATGGCAAGAGACACTATACATAAAAGAATGCCTGTTTAGTATTTATACAGCAAAATGATCAGCCTGATTTGTGGTCTCAACTCCACTCATTTTCTCACCGATGTAATGTGGCTTTCCTCTGTCTTTCCTATAATTATTTTCATGGCATTTCCTCTGACGAAATATTTTCACTAGTGTCCCGACTGAATGAATTTAAGCGTGCTACTAGGTTGGTCCCACCTTTTTACTGTCGAAACAGTTAAAAGTAATCGCCTCTTCTACTCCAACAGCTTCTCTCGCACTTCCTGACAGTAGAACTCCCTTCCTCTTATCTGACATTAGTTTACTCTCAGATCAATATAATTCTCAAAACTTGAATAGAAATGTAAAAAATGATTCTTTCGGTCAATTTCAGTGTAATCCAATATCGACACCCGATGAACGTGGGTGATAACAAATAAAAAACAATGAATTAGTTTGTCAACTTTTAAAATAATTTATTGTGATCGTTCGAAAAGTTTTTGTCTCTGATATTATTTTCTTTGACTTAACAATTATGATTTTACTGGTATGTTTCGCGTTAAAAGGTATGTAAATTTATTTTCATTAACTTATTTTACCTTCTGTTTGGATTCTGACATGAGGACTTATTATTTATATCGTTTAAATAACTTATGTAAATATCATTTCGTATCCTTTTTCTCATCTTCTCCACTTCTTCTATAAGAAGTTCCATTTGGAGAATTCTTACAATGAACTGCTACTTTTGTGGAAAAGACTCTCCCTCTCTCTCCCCCTCTCTCTCTTTCTAGAGAGAGAGAGATAGAGAAAGTGAGAGAGATAGAGAGAGAAGGCTGATTCTGTGACTACATTCTTAAGATCTTATTGTCTACTCTCAAACATTACCTACATAAAACAATCTCATTCCCTAGCCATCTACCTTGAGTTGTCCTTTGACCTTGTATTTGGTGAACAATAAAAATAAGTTATTTATATCTTATATATTTTAAATCAAACGATTTCCTATAAGCGTTTAAAATATGTAGATGCCAGATCCCTTTTAGAATGATCTCCATTTTGAAAAAAAAATTACTTTTCGTTATTTGAGATAAGTAATTAGTTTCTTATATGAATTATCCTTTTGATATTCGATATTATTCAAATTATCTTGACTGTCAAATAAGAAGAAATCCCATGAAACAGTTTAAAAAGCACAAAGGTCAATAAAACATAGGAAGTAAGAAAAGAACATAATGAAAAAAATAATTAGGATTTAATAAGCCACACGTGATAAACAAAGTATGACAAGAAAGGATGAAAGCTAAATATAAAGACGACAGAGATACTGGTTTTTACTTTTTTTTTGCTGTTAGTCCACCCAATACAAGACCACAGATCATTCAACGTAGAAGGTTACTGAATTCTTGATGAAAAGGACAGAAAAGAAACACGAGGGAAAAAAAGAACAAAGAACAAACAAAAAACAAAATGAGGATTAAAACAAGTGAAAAAAGAATGAAGCAATCATGCGGATGCAAATCTGAGATGTTTTTTCTTTCTTTCTTGCTTTCTTTCTTTTTAAAGAGTTGTTCTTTTGTTTACGGTCGTTGGTGACATTGTCAAGAATTGACCGGTGAGGGAATTAACTTTCTCACAACTCTTTTTGACGGTATAAAAAAGACATTTGTATAAACGTGATTAGCCTATGAAAAAGAATTTCCGAAGTAATGTTCGGAACATTCTGTCTAATCATAGCAGGATTTTCCTCTGACGAAACAAGGGGATGAGAATAGTTGATGTTCAGTCAATGCCAGAATATTTTGCTTTGCACGTTCATGTGAATATAAGATTGAGTTAGTGTCTTTCAATAATGAAAACTACGTCTATTTAACTGAAAAAAGGAAACAGATCTAACAATAATATTAAAATTTAATAGAGAACCCAATGAAAAACACTTGAATAGATTCCCATATAATCTAAGTTCAAATATCAAGAAAATCTTTAAAACTCTATATTTTTGTAACGCCCCATAAGGTCTTTGTATATGCAAGTGGTGTAATGGTTACCGGCTCCCTACTTAAAATCGGAGAACCGAGTTCGAATTCTATTTGAGATCATTACACTCACTTACATGCAAATGATCTTGAGAAAATTATAAATCTATATCCTCTTCCCATTTATGGGTTAAATAATCGAATTTGAATCTGGAAATATATTTGCTATTCTCAAAGTTTGGTTTTTACAATATTCACCTGAAAAGGAATTATTATATTCCAGAAAGGGTTGATAATCTGTAAAAAATAAAACGTATCTGACACCTCCAGCAATTTACAAGAGTCAATTCATACCAAAATTAGCGCATTGCTGCCATGCCTGGGATGGAGATGGTCAATCCTCATTTCTCTAAATCCAGAAAGTGGATGATGAATTATTTTCAACCCTGCAACCCTTTTCTACAGGCGAATCGTTGCAAACCCCTGGCTAAATTATCACTATTTCCATTGAAAATGTTCTGACAAGCTACCGTCCTTTGCTTCACCAGTTCAGACCATTACAGCTCCGTCATACCATTGCCTAAAGAGTCGAAACCGCCTTTTTCTCATCTACTCCACTTGGAGAATTCTTCCATTTGCAGAATTCTTACAATGAACCGCTACTTTTGTGGAAAAGACTCTCTCTCTCGAGAGAGAGAGAGAGATAGAGAGAGAGAGAGAAAGAGAGAGAGAAAGCGAGAGAGAGAAGGCTCACTCTATCACTACATTCTTAAGATCTTAAAGTCTACGCTCAACCGTTACCTACATAAAACAACCTCCTTCCCTAACGATCTATCTTGAGTTGTTCTTAGGCCTTGTATTTGGTAAACAATAATAAAAGTAATATCTCTAGACGTGGAAGTTCATGAAGACAACAGTATAAATTTAATATGTAAACATTGCTAAATATACTTCAACTGAGTCAAATAACGTTGAACACTGAACGATTTCAAAGTAAAATAATATATTTCTAATCTTAAAATGCAAAGAAAATTAGCTATATAACCCAAACGCAAATGTCAATAAACCGTGTTTATAAATATATCGAATGCCACCCTGATAAATTAATTTATCATACATAAGTTTAATAAACTATGTGAAAGTTAATTAATTTATGCACCCTGTTTAATGGAACGTGGTAACAATAGATTTCCATTATTTGCATTATTCGGACGGCTATCCTCATCTTCATTGCTATATTCACAACGTTTCGACCGTTGCAAGCACCAGCCTTCTTCAGTAGATTGGAATTTCGAACTGAACCCATTATTTCCTCCATCGATGTAGATTTTTCTACTTCCACGTGTCATGCCACTTCCAGATATCTCAGTTATTTCCTTTAACTCAACTCGCCAATGATTTGGTTCCCACTGTTGTAACCTGGTATTGAACTCACAAATCTTTGGGTCAAGTCACTGGATCTAACCAACGTCTTTATCCACTAGATAAAAATTCATTTACACTAGTGAATAAAGAATCATTTACACCATTGTGCAGATTAATTGAAACAGCCGCTTTAGTTCCATTTCCTTCCCCATACGGCCAGTTTTAGACCCACAGGTGTGACAAGGTCTAATCGATTTCTATTTTTTCCCAATATTAGGTCATTTGCAGTGGTGTGCAGTAATATCAATCTGTTTTCGGCGTCTATGATAAAAGTTATTTGGCCTTGAAAAATATTGCGTCATCAGTGATTGCATCAGATTTTCATCACTCCCAGACACTGCTGCCTCGAATGTCGATTAGTTGCTCTAAGACCATTGTCTGTGATGGACGTCACTTGAAGGAAGCGTACGAAAATTGAAACGTTGCACGAAAATGATGGCAAGACTTACCAGTGAGCAAATCAAAGTACTATAAATTTGCACGGAAACTCTTCTGATTTAAATCCAATCTCAAGGAAAGACTTCGTGGAATAGGACATGCAAAGTATTAACATGTGAACTGGGTCGTGTTTCATTGGAAAAATACAAGAGAAAAAGTAAATAATAACGGAATTATTGGTTTTCTTTCAATTAATTTTCACAAGTGGATATAACAACCAATAACTCAAATGTTAACTTATTTAATTAACTGACAGTTTATAGAAAAATTTGTTAAATTCCAAACATATGTATCTTATAGTATCCTGAGATAACTGTAAGCAGGTAGAAAAATAAATTTAAAATGTCAATGGTGGATTCCATTCGAACTTATTTTCCGAACTAACAAAATAAAAAAAACAAAGTAATATAAGTTTTGATGGCTTCGAAGAGCATGTTAAGCGTTACATATGCAGGGAATATATAGTCTAAAGCAATGACCCCCCAAAGTGCATATGTAGCGATTTGCCCGAGGCATTCAAGTGCCTGCAGTTCAAATCCAAAGTGTTTTCAATAGAACTGAGGAGACAACATTTTACAGCCTCGAGGCCATATGTAAAGAATTGCCTGAGGCGATGTCATATACGAAATCATTTATATTTTAGTTGTGAACATGATTTCGAGCTTTACACACCCAACAACTGTATGACCCCGCACAGTTTATCGGAAATCAACTCATTTAATAAATATAAAGATAGAGGAAGAGGGACAAAATGTTCTTGTAAATAATATAAAGATGGATATATGGATATATGGTAGTAATGTGTCAAATACCTATGTTAGTGATATATTTAAGTTGCATTTTTACTAATATGAATAAGGACAAAACATTTAAGGCTAACGAAACAGAGTATCCAGTTTTTCACTTGTTCCTGGGGTGGCTTTGCTTGAAATTTTTCTATCATTAACTTTATACAGAATTTACTATTTACTTCTAAATGAGGAAGTCCAAACCTTGCTATAATTGATCGATTGATTCGTTTTTCAGCTGTTTGTCAAAACTTTGCAAGTTATTTAATGCCAGAAAATATGTTTAGATTGTAAGAATTCATTTAATAATCTTTTAGTAATACAAGTCTTACTAACTAACACATAGCTAGGAGGTAAGAGGTGAATTCATACATTTCCCAAGGGTATTTGCGCGTATACATACATACATACATACATACATACATATATATATATATATATATATATATATATATATATATATATATATATATATATATGAAGAAATATAATCTTAAGGTGTGCTATATTTGTGGGATAAAGTGTTCAATATCATAGATAGAGCGTGTGTAAATATAAAATGAACATTGAAGTCAACACTTAGAGGCGACAGGCTGTTTCATGCTAGACGCAATCGTCAGGTGACCTGACGATTGCGTCTAGCATGAAACGGCCTATATATATATATATATATATATATATATATATATATATATATATATATATATATATGACGTTATATATATATATTATGTTATATTACAGTATAGTATAGTATATTATGTTATATATTAATAAATACACATATTATCCCTCACCGATAACATGAATCGGAGTTTCAAGCATAATGTATTCTTCAGATACTGAGTAAAGTCCGACCATTACGTAATTTAGATTTTCTTTTAAAAATATGTGGTTATCGCAACGTTGGCGCAGTTAAATATTATACTGTGATTATAGAATGTAAGTTTAAAAAAATATATTTATAATTTAAAATAAAAAGGATTTGTATATATATGTAAATTCTTTTTTTCTAATTGCGATTATTATTTTTTATATTATGTATAAAGGGAGATTACTTGTTATTTTTATATAATATATATATATATATATATATATATATATATATATATATATATATATAAAGGCGACAGTCTGTTTCATGCTACATGCAATTGTCAGGACACGAGTGCTGTTATTTTTTCTCGGCTATTTATATATACGGGTCAGTGGTGCATTGTGGGTAGTCTATTTTGGCGGTTATTTTACCGGAAGTTGTTTATTTGTTTATTTATTTATTTGGGTCAAATTATTTTGCTTGTTTTTATGTATTTTTATTTTCATTTTGTATCTTATATATTTATTTATTCATTATTTTTATTTTGATCGGTGTTTTTATTAACGTACTAAATGTTTGTTTATATAGCTTATTAAATATTTTTATATTTTTTCTTGTTTATATACTATTAATTTCTATTTTTTATTATAATATTGAATTCCTTTGTATAATATAAAAAGTAAATAATAGTATTAATATATATTCTATTTTTTCTTTTATCCCAGTCATGTATGATGCTCAACTGAGAGATGATAAATGGATGTGTTACAAACCACTCCAAAGATTTTTTACACACTAAATTATTATAACTACATTATCAATTTTTATACTGTCTGTGATAATAATTTAAATGCCATTCTCTTGGAGGTCTTGAGATCTGGCCCCAGTTATGGGCAGTAAGATCTGCGCTTAGATCCCTTAACGCCCTGTGGAAAGAATGCGCTTTTCACAAAAGCATTAAGTTGAAGCCCTTGGCCGATTGATTCGTTTTCAATGGTTTTATTAACCATTTGTAGGCTATTTAATGATAGAAAAATTCTGATTTTTTTCGTTTTAGATTGTAAGAATATTTTATTGAGATAGTAACGGTTTAGTGATGCAAGTCATACCAATTAATCCATTGTGAGAAGAGGTGAATTCAGACATTTGCGCGTAGGTGAATATAACGATCCTCACGGAATCGGAACTCGGCTCTCCGATTCACAATTCCGAACCATTTTCCATTACACCACCCGCACATCCAAGCTTACAGCACCTGGTATTCCCAAACGATCACCCATCTAGCTATTGACGTTGCGATGAACTTACGGTGTTTTAAGGTAATGGTTATTTTGTGAACGAAGCGTAGCTGGGCATTTGACCCACAGAATTTTGGCCAACGGACATTTGGCCGACGGATATTTGACCGACGGGCATTTTACCGAAAAAGTACAAGTAAAAATATTTAGAAGCAATACTTTAATTATTTTAATTAGCAGCATTATAAACTAGAATAGGATTAATAATTACTACTGAATTTCAAGTGATTTAATTACTAAATTAAAATTTAAAGTTAAAAGTTTTCTTATGTCTAGATTTGTTTATTGAAATTAGTATTTCTAAATTATTTTGAATGTATCTGGGTAAAAAGTAGTACCTAATTATTTAATTCGTATTTAACAGTAAGCTAAACGCTAGTTCATCCCTTAAAGACAATGATGATTGAAAGCAAAATTGAAAGATCTTTCATATTGTAAAACCTTTTTTGCTGTAGTAAAATATACAGTAATATTTGAAGTAAAATATAAGATGTGCAGAATAGATTTTTTAAAAAAGCATATAAAAAAAAGAAAAATATAAACTAATACAGTAAATAAATATAAATACATGTAGCATATTACGATAAAGAGTGTGACATACATGTAAGTACGCCACTACATTTTATGCTAAATGTCGGTTCGGTAAATGTCCGTAGGTCAAATGTCCGAATACCGAACGAAGATAGTATGAAATATTAGAATGGAAAAGGAACCTTCCTTTGGACAAGATAATTATTATTTAATAATTGGGAACAGTTTCAGTTATATTGTCTTGAGGAGATTTGGGGATATATATATATATATATATATATATATATATATATATATATATATATATATATATATATATATAATTGTAATAATCTATCTATCTATCTATCTATTTATATATATATCTACATATCTATGTATCTATCTATATATCTATGTATCTATCTTTCTATATATCTATGTATCTATCTATATATATATATCTATATATCTATGTATCTATCTATATATCTATCTATCTATGTATCTATCTATGTATCTATGTATGTATCTATATATATATATATGTATCTATATATCTATGTATCTATATATCTATGTATCTATGTATCTATATATCTATATATCTATGTATCTATATATCTATATATGTATGTATCTGTGTATCTATATATCTATTTATCTATGTATGTATCTATGTATCTATGTATCTATGTATATATCTATCTATATATCTATATATCTATCTATATATCTATATATGTATATATCTATCTATCTATACATCTATATACGTATCTATATATCTATCTATATATCTTTCTATGTATCTATATATCTATCTATATATCTATATATATATATATTAAATCTGCATATAGATATGTGATCCAGTATTGATAAACAATTTTTTTAATTGTATGTTTAACTAATTATCTGAATATGCATTTCTCCTAATAAAAAAGTTAATCGATAGTTCATTTGTACACATATGGGTGAAACTACACTCACACATGCACAGAAATAAAGAATAAAAGCGATATTGAACAATTCTGACCCACACAGCGTTTTCGAGCACCCAAAAACCTTTCAACTTTCACTCTAAATATTTAATTATGGAAAATTATTTTATGTTTATTGTTTTAAAAGATTATCTGAACACTAACATGGATCTTTTGCAATGGAATGTATTCATTGCCTTCTTAGTAGTTCATCACGAAAGACGTGACCATAATTTCGATTTAAATAATGCACTTTCGAGGTGTTGCTCAAATATCTCGATCCGACCATAAACGAATAGAAATTGTAATATTTATCCAGATTTCGGTAAGTTGATCGACCTGAGCACTGTACAGCACACCATACATCCGTATATATATATATATATATATATATATATATATATATATATATATATATATATATATATATATATATATATATATATATATATATGGTAAGGTTTTTTATATTTATTACATTTTATTGCAAATAAAGTACTTAAATCTTTCTATGTATTTTCACATCAGAATAGCATGATTTATTATGGTGATTTTCTAAGCGTAGCTTAAATGTGGCACAAGGCCGAAAAATGGGACTCTCGCTGAATCGTATCTGTTCTAACTAGATAGGCTCTCTAACCTTTACACGACGCCAATTTGCCCCAACATGATTTGTTATGAGTAGCAAACCATTTAACATGTTCAAAATGCTCGCCTACATATTCAATACAGCACTGAAGACTATCAGCAACAATTCTACAATGCATTTAAGACATTTCTACATTAATTTTATAAAATTTATAAGAATGTGCTTATATATATATATATATATATATATATATATATATATATATATATATATATATATATATATATATATTCTGAAAAATTAATTTCGGTTGAGCTCTGTGGGAGTGAAACGTGTGTTTGTAAACAGTGACTGTTAAAGTTTATATAGCAAGACTCTTCGGCAGAATTGAGTCACTGTCAGGCACTGTGTGTTTATCTAAATCTAAAAATAAATACGCTAAAATTCACCTTCATCCCTGCCGTGCGCCGACGGCTTAGTGCTATAATTTCCGACTGACGCCAATTCGGTCGGTTTTCGATCCTAGCTAGAGGCAACCGGACGTCTAATCACACTGATGAGCTGTGATACAGCGAAACAGTTTGTCTGTGGATGACAATAATATATATATATATATATATATATATATATAAATATCGGATGTCTTGTGACACTGATGAGCTGTGATACAGTGAAACAGACTCTATGTAGATTATATATATATATATATATATATATATATATATATATATATATATATATATATATATATATACCCAAGTTTAGGATTGGTATATACGGAGTGAAATCCAATAACCAACAATTAATATTCTTTAAAGAGTGCTCAATACAGAGTAGAGCAGATATAATTATTTATTTGAATATTACAACATAAATATGTTATAAAATCACGACAAAAGTAGCCATTTTGTTTCAACACTTCTTGTGTCTTGTCAAGTGATGATATAGAATATAGAATAAATGGTTTTAAAAGTTTCAAGTTAATCAACGTTCCTTAGCTAGGAGTAAACGCTGTTACATAAGCTAGAGTAGCCAATCAAGATACAAGTATAGGGTGATTCGAAAAATTTGACAACTAAGCAAGGTTATCATAGATATTAAAAGATTTATAAAATTTGAAATTAAAATTAAAAGTAAAAAATTAAAATTACCTATTTAGAAATCTAAATCAAATCTCTATTAAGTTTTAAATTGTAGAATTACCCAGGAGAAAAAATATAAAAATAAAAATAAAAGATATATATGCTATTTAATTTGTATTTTCATTGAAATTATGTTGAAAGGGATGTTCAGAATCTCAGACAGAAATGTATACACTCTAGTTTCATTTCAACATGTTAGTCGCCTCTCACGTGAAATCATTCGAACACACGCATGTTAAGCGCTCAGACGTATTTAGATATATACACACACATACAAAAATTCAAACCACACATAGGCAAATATATATATGATAAAATAAAAATAAAGAACCAGTAGGCAACGTGTTTCACCTGTTTTAAGGCTTCGCCAGAAGTTGAAAATAGAAATTTTTAAAAAGGCAAAGAGACAGAGTACTGGTATGTTATGGTTTTTGGTTAGTCGTCAGTGGTCAGACACGCGTAACGTGTATTAACGCAATAGATAATATATAAATTTGTGTGAGGAACATTTTGAACGTTAAAGTGTGTGAAAATGTAAGAGTCTGTAAGTAAAGAAGCTCCTGTCTGTCTATGTGTATGTTGGACGGCAACGTTTTAGTAACTTAGTTAAAAGTAGAATTATTTGAAGAATTTAAATCATCGAATTATTTTTTTTTTTTTGCAAAATCGGACCCCGTCTTACTGAAAATCTGTTCTGAATCGAAAAATACAAAACCAATAAAACTAAGACATTATTTAATTAGTGAAGCTTTTAATTACTTTTATGAATAATATATATTAAAGACAATATTGTCTGAAGAAAACAAATCGACGAAAAATGAATTTTTACAAACTTTGTTTTCATTTTCACATTTGTAAATTGTATCATTTATAAAAAATTATATATATATATATATATATATATATATATATATATATATATATATATATATATATATATATATATATAATATTTTAAAATTCATTTTCAATGTGATAATTCTTAGAGAATATTTTCATTAAGTGAAACTATATTTACTAATCATATATTGTAAAGCTTATTACAATCTGACGCCACCAAATAATTTTAAAAGAATTTCGAATTGTTTTTGTCATGTGTATATGCAAAAAAAATATGTAAATATGTGTGATCATACCAGACATTATTATTAAAGCCACGTGATGTCATGTTTGTTTGCCGCCCATTTGGATTAAATCGGCCTCAAAGAATTTACGTCTTCGTTCTGCGTGCACGTATTGAGAAATTCTCTGAATTTGTCCTTGGTCATCATTCTTACGATTTCAATAGTTTATCTTTTATTAACTTTTTTTTCACTGAGAGTCATACTGCAATTAATTAATTATTTTCTTTTTTAGCTTCCACCCTATGGACGAATGTGAAGAAAAATTCCGTCGGTCTTTGGAAATCTTCGTTAATAAATTTTCAAAAAGGTAACTTTTAGTTTTTTAATTCTTATTTCAATATATTCTTTTTATTCGTATTTATTGATTTATAGAGTCATCAATGTATGATCTAATTTAGTTTCAATTAATTCAAACTAAAACAATAATAATTAATTGAAATAAGACGAATGAACTAAAGAGACGACCACTGGTAGAGCATCAACACTGGCAAAGTAAGTTTTACTTTTTATTTTTTAAATTCCTATTTCAATAAATATTTCGAATATAAAGAAAGAAATATAAATAAATTCTAAACAATAAATACAAATTTATTGTTTAGAATTTATTTATATTTCTTTAGAAGCAGTTTAAATAAAAATAAGGAAGGTGCATCAATGTGAGAGCAATGATACAGCCATACATGATAGTGAGTGTCTAGCATGGAGAATTATTGTGGCCATTCAATTCACTAAGAGATAACAACAAATTAAGATACGTAAATACCATAAAATCCTTTTACCGACAAAAAGGGTTTCCATTGTCCGTAATCCCAAATTCCGAGGGAACCGACCTCACATTATATTTCACCTGGGAGGAATTTAATTTTTGAAATAGTCAAAGGTTTTGTCTTTGGACTTTCTGAAACCGATAGAACAATTCTATGGTTACAAACTTTAATTAAGGTACATGCAGCTTTCTAGAAAATGCAAGCGCTGATATACATAGGGAAGATTCTATCCGGACCTTGAATGAGTACCTTCCATAAAGTTTTTAAAAAAAAGAAAAGGATCCAAGTAACATCAAGTAGACAGGAAAGGGTGTCATTTCAAATCTGCAGATAAAAATCCAGGACTACATGCACATTTTGTGGGCCACAAAGGACTTCTTTGTCAACATATTATCAGCCAAAGATATTGAAATTTTGCTGACCCCCCGCCCAAAAAACATCAGCGTTGTTAAAAAAAATGGCTTTTTAGAAAGCAATGTTGAAGTTTTAAACAGGCAGGATCAAACATCCTTCACTACAGTCCAGACCTACTGAATCAGTCTTATCCTCAGTTAGACAGCACACCATGATAACTGAAATTATCGTTGAATACTTTGAACCCCCCCCCAAAAAAAAAAACTCCTAATGCTTATGTCTAGTATAAGTAACCTCACAAAGACCAGCCGCAATAGTGTTGAGGAATTTATTGATGATATTGAAGCTGAGCAATTTGGAACTTACTTGAAGTTGGCAATAATTACCCACCGAAAATCAAAGAAGTTGTAGAAGCAGAAATTGTTCGGAGGTTAGGAGAAAAACGCTTGAGAGGAGAAAAAAAATAAAAAATAGAGTTAACCTCCAGAAGAGAATAGAGAAACGACAAAGCAACAAAATTTCTGCTGTCATGACAGAATTCCCGCAGTCAACGCCACATTGTGTGGAAGATATTCACAAATTATTAACTGGTGATATAGTAGGCCATATCATCAAACATATTTAGACTATCGATGGTGCCAACAAAGAATTTGTAGGTTACGTCATGGAGATTTCCAATCCATATTATCAGATTTACTAACTTCATGATGATAATCTAGATGAAAACTTTCAATTGGAGAAATATCATGTTGGCACTGATTATATTATGCCGGACCTAGCCCTGTAAAATCCCAGACAGAATGACGGCAACACAAAATAACGACTCGTCCTGGGTATGACTATAAATGACATCGAGCTTTAGATTGGAGGTTTTGAGGAGCGTGGAACCGCCACTTAATTGCTGTTTATCATAGGTCTATCCTGACCCGGAGTGGTAACGCCAGTTAGGGTCCCAGCTATGGACAAATAGTAGAAAAATGACCATTTGCAGAGACGGCTGCAATGACACCGAGCGTTAGGTTGGAGGTTTTGAGGAGCGTGGAACCACCTCTTAATTGCTGGTGTTCCCAGGTCAACCCTAACCCGGGGTAGTAGTCCCAGTCATGGTGAAATAGTGGAAAAAATGCACCAAAAAGTCCCTTTTCAGTGCCACAAAATGTTCCCCAAATTTTTCAATCACCTACATAGCAATTATTTTAAAAATCACTCACTTTAGACCGGGTGGGCGAGTAATGATAATCTGTGAGAAACGAACTAACTACTAAGGGTAAACCATGTTAAATGCATCTACGCTTAACAACCGCAGATTCACGCATATAAAAGTGCAGTTGGGAATATAATATTACCCAAAATTAACGTTAGATCGCATTTAGAAAATATGTATTTGCCACTCAGTGTTTTTTAGAATTTCAAAAATACATAAGTAAAAGAAAATACTTTTTCGTTTATTTTTTTTAAATTTTTATTTTGTAGTATTTACTCAAATGAAAATGATATTATCAATGGCAGCCCAAAGAATGAGTAAATAACCTGAGGGAATCTAGCAGATGATTTCGACAATGTGTATTATTATAGCATAACAGAGAAATTGAATGATAAATGAATGAGCGAAGGGAAGCGTAAGAAGAAGACGATTTCCTCCATATAAGTTCAAGAATGAAACAAAGAAAAATGATAATACAGCGAATAAGAATATACGAAAATAGTTTTTTATAAACGGAAGAATAAGTATAAGTAGAATTATAGGCTATATGAATAAGTATGAGAGTGTTTATCCACCTTGTAGATGAATGGACGGTGGTATATTAAAAATACGAATGGAGAGAACAGGAAGGTAAAAATGAGTATAAAGTATATGGAAATATAAGGAGTAACAAACAAAACTAGATAAGGAACATAAGATAAAGAGAGAAATGATGGAGATAAGAAGAGGACATCACTAGGAAAGGGAATAGAAACAAATGGAAAAATAAACAGAAACGAACTTTCTTATTGGAAAATACATGACGTAATACAACAAAAGAGAAGCAACAGAAGAAATTGGACGACGTAAGTCGGCAGATTTGAAGAATGAAGAAATTAGTTGCAGGCAAATCTAATCACGTAGATAAAAGTTTAAATATATAACCAAAAATAAAACGTAGCAAATAAGGAAAATACTGGAAAATAAATGCTACAAACCAAACCGTACCAATGGTACCTTGTGTGATATGACTTTCCCTAAATATTAAAATATATACCTCACAGAGCAAAGTTAACAGCAATTCGTAATACCTTACATCAAACCGGACGGAATTTGAATATTCTTATTACTAATCAGTTGTCAAGTGTTTCCAGGTCGGCACAAGGCAAACTTATTAAAAATGGACCCCAAAATTCCATAATGAATGTGGGATAAGTGTATCTAGTTCACTTTTCAGCCGCGGTGATTGCATTCCATTTCGTATAAATAACTTTAGAAAAGGTTTGAAATTTCATCTCTTCTCTTTCCAGTGATGGGATAATGAGAATCATGCTTTCTGTACACCTAGGTTAGTAATACTAATAATAGTAATACTAATAAGAGTAATAATAATAGCAATAAGAGTAATAATAATAGTAATAATAGTAATAATAATACTAATAATAATAACAGTAATATTAATAATAATAATCGTAATAATAGTAATAATAATACTAATACTAATAATAGTAATAATAACAATATTAATAATAACAGTAATAGTAATAATAGTAATAATAATAATAACAACAGTAATAGTAATAATAGTAATACTAATAATAGTTATAGCAATAATAATAAAAGTAATAGTAATAATAGCAATACTAATAATAGTTATAATAATAATAATAATAATAATAACAATAATAATAATAATAATAATAATAATAATAATAATAATAAGAAGAAGAAGAAGAAGAAGAAGAAGAAGAAGAAGAAAACATGCTCAACACTTAACATTTTTAAATTGGAAACATTTTTGAGGCTGAACAGAAAGCTGAAATTCACTGCATCTGCGATTATTAGGCACTCTTATATATAAAAAGTGAAAAAAATACAACTAATGAACGAAAGTATGGTCAGTGTTATTGTACAGCATAGTACACTCTATATTATAAAAGCCTATGTTTCAATCTTGTGATATGGTAACAGTAATTAGTTTACTGAAACACAAAGGAAACATTGACAATTAAATGCAAATTTTACAACGTTAAATGTTTCAAAGAAAAAGCGAAAAACAGTGTCAGCTGTATGAACAAAGTTATAAAAACAAAATTTAATGCGTAATATCTGCCCACAACTCTGGAACTAGATTTTCAAAACATTCACTGTGATTGTGAGATGTCATATTCTTTTCATATAGGACAGACAGCAAAACATCTTGAATAGCATCCAGACCATCTAAATCCTAGTATAGAAAACGATTCACAAGGTTTTCAGTCGGATTAAAATCGGGCGGTCATGGGTATCACATTATTAAACGTTTGTCTTTGAAACCCACTTTATTTTATTTTATTCTTGATGTTTCTTAATTGAATGTGAGGAAGTATTGTCATGAATAAAAATGCTATTCATTCTTAAAAATATTTAATTTTCCTCGAATTGTGGTTCCACGTGTGTCTCCCAATAAATATTAATTCATGTATCGCTAAAACGTAAAGCAGATAATAATGTAAGCGGCAGTGGAACGCACCGGAAACGAATGTACCCATCATTAACAACACATCTTGCAAAAAGTGGGTATAATTCCAGAAAACAAATATAGAAATGCTTTATTAATATCAGTAACAATACGAAGTAGAATGCTAGCGTATCGAAGAGACTCTCTGTTTCGTGATCTCCAACGAGAACTAACCAATATTACCGGTAGGAAATTAAAAAAGTTAATATCATAAAAAGTAATGAAAAACATAAAATTATTATATTAAAAGAAGCAGAAAAAAAAAATATACGATTGCAATGTTTTTAGAAAATAAAATTGTTTGCCTTTGAAAAAGACAAAGAAAAAGAGACAGAAAAAAAAACATCTGGGATCTGGGACTTGAGAGCCAAGCAAACAAACGCTGACATATGGACGGCGCTTGCATATGGATTCCCTTATCCAAACACAACTGAAAAATCAGTAAACCAAACACAAAGCAGGGATTCACCTTCTCTTCGCTGTAGGTCATTTTCTTTTACTCCTATATTTCCTTTGTTCTGTTTGGTTTTAGGCTCGTAAACCATCATTATCGTCAATATCTCGCTGCTCTCCTGTCTCTTGATCAATAACACATTGCATTGAGATATATATGGTTTTCATGCTTTAATATAAATATCCGTTTGTTTCTATGAACATTTCTCGTCTTTGCAATGGTACTGGCATTCGTTTTCTCATATCATCAGATTTCATTTACTTAGTAACAGAAGCAACAGCATTATTCCACCGAATAGTGATTCTTTATGATATGTCTTTAATACATATTTAATTAATAAATTGACAATAGATTTTTTAAAAATTCTGCAAATATTTGAGTAGATTTCATCCCTATGACATCCGTTGCGTCTTAGCGGCTGTATTACCTTGCTTGATTTAGAATGATTAAGAATATCGTGATTGACCATGCTGAATTAAGAAATATCTATAATAATCATCCCCCCCCCTATTTATTTTATCGATGAACATAATCTTAACAGTTTAAGATACACAAATTAAACTGTGGACACAAAAGCAAAATAAATAAATAAATAAATAAATAAAAGATAAATTAGGAAAGCGAAATTATAAAAAAGGACTATTTACTATAATTAACTATATAAAATGTAAATACAATGCCAATCGTTATCTCCTGTTTTCTTAATTATTGTTCTTTTATTGTCCTCTCTCCTTAATAGTCGTTTTTCTCATATTCTCTAACATTCAGTAACCTCTTGTATACTAGTTGATTTATTGCCTTTGATCTTCAAAAATTTAAATGCAATGTCAATCGTTATCTTCTGTCTTCTTAATTCGTGTTCTTTTTTGTCCTCTCTCCTTAATAGTATTTTTTCTAATATTCTCTAAATCTCCTTAACTTCTTGCATCCTAGAGGTTTTACTTCCTTACTTTGGGTGAAATGATTTTAAAAAAATATGAAGACAGGATGTATGATCTTTGGAAAGAGAGTGAGTCAAATGTATGAACTGGGAACTGGAGACATCGAAATTAGGAAGCTCTAGAAATTTAGCTTTTTAATATAGTAAAATGCGACGTAAAATGCGGCATAGATATCAGAGGTTGCATTAAAAATTCTTTCAAAAATTGAGCTAAGCATTAATACATAGAAAAAATCGTTAGAAATAAAGAAAAGTGAGCCGAAATTCTACTTCATATCTACTTTCGTGTGTGGCAGAAAATGCCGAACAATTTCCTTTCTCGAAGCTACGGTGGTTTGGATCTACAGATGGATGTTGAGACTGCTATAGAACTTACGGTCATATCTAGCTATTTCTACTGTAAAGTGAGGAAACCGTAGCGTCAATTTAGCACTACGCTTAAATTCATAGATGCTAGTTAGCAAAGAATGCTCATCAGAAAAATTAACATAAAATATTTATCGAAAAGGCACAGGAAATCTAAGTTACGGCCGTGGGAATATGTCTGAAGCCGAGGTACATGGTTAGTTGCAGTTTCTTTTTTGTATTTTATTAAGAATCTCTAAATACATAGCTGAAACATCAGGCCATATGTGACAACAATATTCAATGCGCAGGTGAATGGTATACATTTAAATGTGTAAGATAGGTTATGGTGAGATAAGTTGTCTAGCAGGACAGCGCCAACAAACTTTACATGTTAAAATTTATTCATTTAAAACTAGCAATACAAGCAAATCCCTGCGTAATCGGTTCTAAAATCGTAGTACTCCAGCATCATCGTAATTGTCAGATACTGAAATTGAGTCTGTTGTTAATCAAACCGCCCGTGACAGCGTGAAGCAGGTTAGGAATTGATACTTTCCCTTTCAACTGTGAATCAAATGTTCGTAGATTTTTCTAATAAGGAAGGCGAAACAATGTACGACAATTGATTATCAGATTTGTAATTTTGTTTGATGAGAAGTGAAATTAAAAAAATATTCTCGTTGTTAGATGGCAGATATCACAGAATTTTTTCTTTAAATTAAACCGATCAGGCAACATAATTACTACAGTCTAAAGAAAGCCTGTATAAAATTTGCTCGTATATCGCCCCGTGTAGAAAATGACTTCTTGTGAATTGTCTATTTTTCTTTCTTTTTTTTTTTACATTTAATCCCATGCAAGACAGTGAAGTTACTAAGACAAGGGGCTACTGAGTGTGAAAGGATTAGAAAACAGAAACATTATTAAGGAGCGAAAACAATAGAAGAGTAAGCAGGAAGGTAGTGGATACCGAATGACATTGCAATTAAATTTTTGCAGATCAAAGATGAATGGGAAGCAAGAAGCCAGAAGAGAGGTCCACAAGCAATAAATACGGGAAAAGAAACTGTTAGCAGATAACCTATGGTTACATCTAACCAATTCAAATGTAAATTGATGACATCATATTACTAATCAAGTACTGCGCTTATATTCATAAAGCGTAGGTACCATAAGGAAGACCTCACTCGTGTAGTTATAATGAAAGTAATTATAGAAACGAGATAGGGAAGTTATGTTACAGCGATAGGAAAATGACACGCCTGGTCAGGATCAAGAATATTGCTAAGGAAGATTGATCTTCAGTTCAGTTATATGTTATGAAAATGGAAAGCAACGCAATTATATGAAGTCAACGATTTCCAAAAGAAATGTTTGGTGTCAACAAATATAAACATTATGATTACATCGCCAAAATGCTGAAAAGTAGATCTCTCCC
>OZ038478.1:82728649-82738649 GCA_964036315.1 Acanthosepion esculentum
AAACCAATATTTACTTTTCGCGTGAATATCAGATAATAATCCAAAACGACTCTTAAAGAGTTTATGCTAACTAAAACACCGAGCAAATTTGAATCCATATCTCGGAGAGTATTAGGAAAGTAATCTTGAATAATGATAACAATACTGTAATAGTAAAAGGACTGTGATTTAATCTCCTGTGAAAATTTCCGGTGTGAAATCCAAATACGTATATTATTATTATTATTATTATTACTACTACTACTACTACTACTACTACTACTACTACTACTACTACTACTACATATTTTCGACTTAATTACTATTATCACTATCATTATTATTGGCATTATCAATACACAAATTAAAAAGGATTCTTGATTAGGCAATAATTTTTTTAAATTGCTTTTATAAAATTCTGCAAATGAAATATATAATCTTGATCAGCCAAAAGTTTTAAAAGATTTTCCTATCTTATTACACTCCTCAAAGGTGAGAACATTTTCAAAAGAAAATTTTCAATATTGTCATCAAGAAACAAAATATGACACTTTGACAACTTTTGCTAATATGAAAAATGAATCTATGATAAAGGGAAAAAATATTTTTGCGCGTCGCGTTTTGCCCTTTAAGACTTCATCGGACTGAAGTTATGTTTACGTCGATGTGCACATGATTAAGAGGGACGCTGACATTTTCAATTAATTTTTTAAATATATGTTTTAGTTATATAGTCTAGCCAATTTCATTCGGTTTATTTTTCTTTTTATTTGTGTTTTTATCACTTTTGTTATTGCATATCGCACATTGACGATCTGCTAAGATAAGGGAAATTTGCTAAGAACGTGGACGTAAATTTACTGTGGATGATCTACCGATTAAAACACGTCCTATACATTTTCTATGCATTCTAATTACAATTAAAAACGATTGTTTTGAAGTAAATTAGAACTAAAAGCGCCCAAAGCCATCTAATGGCAGGAACACAACAATGTATTTGGTTAATCCAACACAAATTAATTCTGGCAATATATAACAACTTATTAAAAATTATCAAAATTAGTAGGTCACTCTTAGCAAAAGAAAAAAATCAAAGAAAAAAATGCCAGTTACTTACAAAAAGAAAATGTAAAAAAAAGTATAATGATAATTTCGGCTATAAATATCGTAGCCGCAAATGATGGGTATTTCATATACAAATTTAATCAAAAGAATCACTATTTCTCAACATAAAGCGTTTTGAATACACATGACTTTTCCATATTGTAGTTAAGGTTCATCCAGACCACATCAAATGAAAATTGTGTATCTCAGAAAGGCTACAGTAACATTTTCTCTCACAAATCATAGCCTAGTAATAGTGATTTTCTTTATTATTCATTTTTCTTCTCGTCCCTAGAGTAAAATTTTCCTTTACGGTAATTGTGTCCGGATAATTACGACAGCGTCCTTTCATTGTTGACAGGAACGAGCAATGATCGTCTTTAGGCTCTCAGAAATGAACCTATCTATTGGCAAGGCTATAACATAGCCACACTTTAGTTGCTCCATAGAAATTTGAAAAGGGAAGAGTGAGATGCGATGGTCCTAAATGAGTCAAGCAGTGAGATGAAGGGAACAAAGAGAAGTTGGATTATTTTCTTGCGGTCGCAAATCAAAAAGTAGCGGACGCGTGCACTTTTCAATTATAGTGGCAAGGGATAAAATAATATTGGACGTCAGGGAATCTCACCAAACAATCAAATGTAGTAGATGAAAATGAAAAGAAAGAGCAATACTGTTTCGGTTTTTGTTTTATTTTCTTAAGAATTATTTGCCTACAATAAAATTACCATTAGAATTGTATATACGTAAAAGAGATAAGTTAGTTTTAAAATACACTTGTATTCAGATTTTTAAAAAAAAAAGTATTGGCATGTAGATAATTCGAGTTTTTGAGCAAAACAAAAGCTTTCATTTTTTCGCCACTATTGACTGAATTTGTAATAAGAATTTGATATTAAATATGTATAGGGTTTTAAAAGTGTCAAATAAGCTTATAAATACGTATTTACGATTAAAAATAAAAACACTAATGGATAAATGGATATACCATTAAGAAAGGAAACTTATTCTTTTTGGTTTTAGAAAGCCATAAGCATCTAATGTATCTGATTTCTGACTGAAAACGCTATTTTGTGGAATTTCGGATACTAATCGCTATTTTGTGGAATTTCGGATACTAATCGCTATTTTGTGGAATTTGTGATTCTAATCACTTTTTGGAAAAATTTGGATTTCTAATCGCTATTTTCAGAGAATGTGTGCTTCTAATCTCTATTTTCGGGGAATTGTGAATTTTAATCTGTATTTTGTAGAATTTGGGCTTCCAATCACTATTTTGTGGAATTTGAGATTCTAATCGCTATTTTGGGGAATTTTGGATTCTAATTGCTATTTTGAGGAATTTGGGATTTTAATCACTATTCTGTGGAATTTCGGATTTCAATCGCTCTTTTGGGGGATTTCGGATTATAATCACTTTTTGTGGGAATTTAAGAATCTAATCACTATTTTGCTGAATTTGGGATTATAATCACTTTTTGAGGAAATTTGTGATTTTAATCCCTATTTTTGGGAATTCAGGATTCTAATAGCTATTTTGGGTAATTTGGGATTGTAATTCTTATTTTAGGGAATTTGGTATTCTAATAACTATTTTGAAAAATTTGGGATTCTAAACACTATTTTGGGGAATGTGTGTTTCTAATCGCTATTTTGTGGAATTTTGGATTTCTGTTGCTATTTTGTGGAATTCAGAATTCTAATTGCTATTTTGTAGAATTTGGGATTCTAATTGTTATTTTGGATAATTTATAATATTTGTATATTTATATTTGTAGCTTTTGTCTTCTAAAGATCCTTTCCTTTGCCGCAAATATTTGGTCATGCTTATGCCAAATCGTTTTGTTTGATAGGTTACAGTTTCGAATTTAGCTAAAAACCTGAATACACTGTGAGACGGAAACTCGGAAATGATCCAAACAGCTTATTAATGAAACAACACATTTTCTTCTGAGATTGGTTAAACTAAATTATATTTTCTATAAATGCAACATCTATCGCCATCTTCTCCTTTCTTGATTGCCGCTCTTTTATTGTCTTTTCTCCTCACTAAAGCCTTCATTCACTTCCAGTAATCATTTGTGTCTTAGTGATATTATTGCTTTGCTTGTGGCTAAATGATTACGCTGTCGCAACAAGTAACAAACAAGATGTAACTTTCTTCACCAATTTGTACATTTGTTGTATATTTATTTCGGATTGGATATAAAACATCATTTATAAATCTTTTTTTTTATAAAACGCACAAGTTACCCGTTAATATTTTCTTTTTATAACATTTCCGTTTAGGTAATATGATCAAAAGAATAATAATATTCGATTTTCAGCTGAATGGTTCGTACCATCTTTCTTGTCTATTTCTATTTCCTATTGATTTTCTACATAAATATTTGCATTTGTTTACTACAAAATGATTGTTGAGTTGAGACAATACAATATTTAATTGATCGTTAATGTAACTCACAACTCTTTTAACAATACGAATAATGTTTTTTGTGCGTGCGGAGAAAGTTTTTGGTTATATCATGATGAAACATCGGTCCTCGTACAATCGCAACGTCTAGCCTGGTCAGTACCAGGATGTGTGATCGCTTGAGAATACCAGGTAATGTAAGCTGTGATGTGCGGCTGGTCTAAAGGATAACGACTCTTCGAGTTCCAATTCCAATCGAATTCGTTATAGTCACTTACACGCACATACGTTTAGGAATGTTATGAATCTCCCCGTAACTACGAGATAACTAGTATGGTTTGTATACGTAAAACATTATTATCTCTAAAAATATTCTTACAATATAAACATATTTTCTGATTTTAAATAACCTGCAAATGATTGAATAAGCCGTAAAAAAACAATCATTCTTATCTGGAAAGTACTTTTGTCCTCTTTTCACTAAAAGTAAAATTTCAAAAAAAAAAAAATAAGGGTAAATATCTTTATATATTTTGTCTTGTGCATCCATTTTGTCTTGTGTATCCATTCATTCTCTTTTCATTTTGAATCTGAATGAAGTTGAATCTGTTTCTAACAATGTTATCTGATATATAGTCTGCGTTTACTTAATCTGTTTCATTAATATATGCAGCTACTTTTATATATGGAAAACTTCAGACAATAACTGGAAACTTCAGACAATAAGTAAGGTAAAAATTATTAAACAATTCATTTGCAGGATAGTAATAAAATAATGTTAACGAAGTAAATCAAAATATATAAAAAGATAATATATAGGCTTTTGATTTTAAATCTGAATAAATCATGCACTCGATGGTAATTTACAACCGCCTGATGAGATGCATTGATATGCGTCGAAACAGGACTGCAACTGTGTATCGATTTTGACATGTTTTCGATGTTTAGATCCTAAAATAAAGTATACACACAGTCACATACACACACATATATATATATAACATTAATATATAATATAATTAATATATATATAACATATATATATATATATATATATATATATATATATATATATATATATATATATATATATATATATATATATATATATAACATTATAGAAATATAAAATATATGTAAAAATTAAAGTTTAAAAGTTGACTCTTATTGTCCTCTTATGAAACTGAAACCTTTATTTCACTCACTGGGGTAGACAGTTCTAGTTCCACGTGCCACGTTTAATGGATGCCAGTTGTCAGTTATCCCCTGTGCCATGTGTCCTCAAGGACACATGGCACAGTGTATAAAGGCGTTGGTTAGATCCAGTGACAGGACCCAAAGAGTGTAAGTTCAATACCCCGGTTAAGGTAGTGGAGAACTTGGAGAGAGGAATTAACAGGAGATAACTGACATCCATTAAACATGGCACGTGGAACTAGAACAGCCTACCCCAGTGAGTGAAATAAAGGGCTCAGTTTGACATTCCAACCACCTGAAGAAGGCTGGAGTGTACAACGGCCGAAACGTCCGTTGTAATAAATATGGCGACAAAGATGAGGACAATAGCCCGAATAATGTAAATAGTATATATATATATATATATATATATATATATATATATATATATATATATATATATATATATATATTGTTCATTTAATTATATGTATTTTTCATAAAATGAATTATGAAAGAATTGAAAGATGGAAATTACTGTTTGTAAAATTTGTTCTATAGTCTTTATAAAGCAAAATTATTCCATGCATTGTGGAATCAGTAAATACTAGACATTTCAGTGTGTATGGCTCAGTTATAACATATTTAGTATAGGAGGTAATGATTTTGAGAATAATATAGTCTGCGCTAGATGTAGTTTCTCCCAACACCGCAAATTGCTGCAAAACCAAAACTTTAACATGAAAATTCGTCATGTCCTTAAATAGCCTCGTCAGATCAAAAATTTCATATGGATATCATGAATGTTGCCAAACCTTTTCGGGAGTATGAAAACTGTCAACTGCATGAAACCGCTTTCAATGATTAATGGTTAAACGAGGGAAGTCTATGGGTTTTGATGAAAACTATACTTCTTCGAACCATATGGACAGGCGCTACAGAATAAAAAAAAATAAAGGACTCTTTTATTTTTTCATCCCATGCAAGGCAATAAAGCTACTAAGACGCAAGGTTTACTGAGTGTCAGAGAATATGAGAAAGAAAACACTATGAAGGAAAGAGAACAATAGAAGAATAGTAATTAATCAATTTATCAGTTAAGAAAACAGAAGACTGACATTGTATTTAAATTTTTGAAGTTCAAAGTTGACTAGGAAGCAATGTCAGAAGAGAGTTCCACAAGCGTTTCTTGCGATAGAAGAAACTGTTAATGTTGAGTCTTGACTCAATGTTGAATCTCGCCTATTGCATGGAATAATAATGCAACACAAAATGTACTTAGAACAAGAATGTATTATAACAAGAAAGTGTACACAATAAGTACATATAGTATTTCTGTATATTTCTGGGAAGACGTTCCTGGAGAATGTGTTGACTAGTCGCAGTCGATCAGAGTCTCTAGTTGGATCTCGTGATTCCACGTCTCTCGTCTTCCGGTATCAACCATTATTTATATAGTTGGTAGTCACCTATGCAGATTAGGTGGATCCCACCACAACAGTTAACATAATACTTGCGGTTACAACTAGCAATTTAAACAGTAAAATGACGACAGCTTGCCACTAATCTAGTACTGCACTTAAATTCATAAATCTATAGTACTATAGCGGAAAGATCAAATTTGACTGAGAAGGAAGAAGTCGGAAGTGAGTTTTCACACGCGAGAATTATAGCAAATAACAGAAATCACATCTCTTGCGGACTTTCATCATCAGCAACAGCAAATGCGACTCGAAGAGACAATGGTGACATAATCAAAGCAAAAACAAAATGTTAGGAAGGAAATCCCAGCAATACTGTAAAAGCGATAACAGTACATGGACATGGGAAACTTATTTTCTCGGGAAATCGTTTGAAGAGAAAGATTTTATATTTTTCAACAGATAGCAGTTCTGGCTGCTCTGTCAGTGAATGACAAATGTTTCCTAATAAGAAAACGGCTAATCTTACCATTACCTCTGTAATAGATTGTATAACCGACAAAATATACTTTTACTTTAAAGCAATATAAAAGTTTGTAGTGATACAGAAGGCACTTACTTCCCTTTGACCGAGACAAATCAGGTGAGTCACGTTACGGCCTCTTAGTGACGTCACTTCATACAGTGACGAAAGTGGCTAGTCTTTCAGTTTTGTTTACAAGAGCTAAACAAAGGAGTTGTCTGTTTGGCTCGGACTGAGAGGATAAATCTTCCTCTCTCATATGTTTTCGCTAAAATAAGGTTTATTGGATAACACTGAAATACATTATAGTATAAAAAGAAATGGTAAGTTAATAATTGAAACAAAGCAAGTTCAGTCGGCCAATGATGACAATTCCAGAACAACGTAACTATAAACAATTTTTTTTCTATCCTCTGCCAGCCGCTATGATGGAGAAAGCATTACCTCGAACCGTCGCCAGTGAGACACTCTGCAAGAGCCACTACGTTTCGCGAGGCTCGTACCTTAATCGAGACGCAATCGCGCCAATCCTCCGAAGGAACACCATCGAACGAGGGCCAATAACCCCTGAAGTCTCCACTGCCACAGGAGTAAAAAAAAATCTATCAGCAAGAGAAGAATATTTAGTTATTTTTTTTATCTCTGCGTCTCGGGCGACAAACCCCGGCTCAACCGAGGACCTGATCAAATTACCGGCCGAGAATGTATCAGCAAAGGTCGCATCCCAAATCAACGACTTACCCATTTGCAAAGGGAAGATGGTAATGCCATCCGGCCGCTTTCCATCACCACGGTGGAGGCTTGAATCTGGCGTCCTAAACATGGCTTCTCCAGAAACACAGAATTATCTCAATATTATATAAAATTCCCCATCTTTTCGTTCTCCTTTCACTCACCTTTCTGTGTAGATATATATATTTCTTCTGTGTTTGACACACGTAAATATGTATATATAGTTGTGTGTATGTCTTAATGGCATAAAAGTCTCTCTGAGAAAAATAATGTTTGGCATTCCGCTTTCTTTCAGACATTCTGTTCCTTCCCTGAAGTACGGAGTTAATAATAATGGACATAATATTACGGATAAAAAAGCACCTTAATGGAGGGAATACAAATAGGAGAATAGATCTTTCCCTCCACCTCTCCTGTTATAATGTAAATATTGATGCGTAAGGGATATTATTATATTTTTAATATGGAAGGCTCGATGAGTCGGTAACGATAATGATTCCGTCTTTTCAACGATCTTATTTACTTTTTAATACGTAGATATAGGTTTAACATTTTATACACAAGGCATTCGTATCTGGAGAAAAAAAAATGTTTACTAAAAGCTTGGTTATATTTTAACGTCAAATTACGATACCTTTTCTGTGGAGTGAATTTTGTTTATTTATTGTCAAAAATTAATAAATATAATTTTACTCTAGAAACTAATTATCGTATAGTACTTTGCATTTTACATTATAAAAATGACTGCAAAATATTCTCAAACAAAAATCAGCAAACATTGAATTGCATGGATGTAATCAAATCCAAGTGACTCAAGTACACACAGTTATAAAACATTCTTGCACAAACACTCACGTCAGCTCACAATTATCAATAACCCCCATATTCTGAACACAAAGATGTAGTTATTAAGCGATAAAAATATTCACTACGCATCTGACACACGCATATATAAACGTGTGTAAGCACTTACGCATGATTTATATTATATGTATACACGTTTGACTTTAATGTAATTATATCTAATTTCAGGACGTGTTAATAAGATATTTCTAAGAACGCTCTCTGGAATCTGACCATATATGAACTCTTTCATAACGGCTCAATGTCCAACTCGAATAAGCAAACATCATTGCATATTACTTGAGAGTTGTTCAACACAGACTTAGAGACTCAGAACCCGACACCCTTCTGTCGACAAATAAGAGAGGGCGGCACTTTAAAAACGGAAATCAACAAACACGAAAGGTTAGATTAGCACGTGTCTACTTTTACTCTTTTCTCATTTTTTTTTTAAATTTCTCCGCCGTTTAAGAGAGTCACAAGACAAAAACTGAATAACACTTTCTTTCTGTTCGATTTCCTTCCCAGTTTTCACTAGTTTTACTTCCTCCCTTATAAATTAGCTCTCACGTTGACAGTCGCCACGAGGGACCTATTATAAATATTTGACAAAACTCGCTTTCAGACTTCCCGGCTTTTTCCTTACTTTTATTACGGAAGGCAGAGGTGCGAGGATGTCCGGAAATCCTTAAGAAAAATGAATAAATAAAAAAAAATGGAAAATAAGAACGCAGTTTAGGTTAGAAATGGCTTCTTGGTATTGTTAAGCATAAAAAGACAAACAGATAAAATGGCGGGTGACAGAACGGAAGCCGAAATGATTGGTTATTTACAGATGACGTTGGGAGAAATCATGAAATATATAATAATAATAATAATAATAATAATAATAATAATAATAATAATAATAATAATAATAATAGCAACAGAAACAATAATAAGCAGTAAAAGAAAATGGAAGCAAAAAAGACGTTTAGAATAAGAATCAGAAAAAAAAATTTCTAACGCACGTAATGTGGAAAGGTGGTTTGGAAATTTGAACACTCAGAGAACATATTGTAGAAAAAGGGTGAAGAGAAAGCAGCGAATAATCTAACACACTTGACACAACAGGGAGCAAAAAAAACAAACATTGCTAAGAGCTACAGTGGATAGAAAGTTGTAGAAAAACACGATCGCCCATGTCCTAAAGGGATACGATACACAGAAGAAAATAATAATTATAACAACATTATGATGATGATGATGAAGATGATGATGACGATGATGATGATAACGATGATGATGATGATGATGATGATGACGATGATGATGATGATTAGCTATACCAACACTAAGTGACAGCGTGTCCAGGATATGAAACTATGCTCACATTTCATGTAAAACAGACATGACAGAATAGGCATAACGGGACACGTGGAACGGTGCAAACCCGAAAGATCTTGATGGAAATGTGACGTAAATGACGTAAAATCAAAGATCTGACAACAAATGGCAGGAGAACTTGGAAGTGGAGGAAAATGTTTGATGAACTGAAATGAATTTTAAAACATTTTGACAACGACAAGAAGAATATTGAGAGAAATGGAAATTTGGGTTGATGATTCTTAGGACATATCATCCGTCACTAAGAGATAGATGTAAAGTTTGTATTTTTTTTTAAAACTATACCAGAGAGTAAATGAAAATATTGATTCAGTTCATGCTTGAGTCTACAGGTAAACATTAATCGAGTTTATCCTTGATTCTTCAAGTATCCGCCCTCGAAGGGTACACATTTGTTGTCAATTTTATGAGAGATATAATGAT
>OZ038478.1:82743649-82751149 GCA_964036315.1 Acanthosepion esculentum
CATAAAATATATAATACATAAAATATATAATACATAAAATATATAATACATAAAATATATAATACATAAATCGAATCCGTAGGCCTCGACCGTGGTGATGGAAAGCGGCCGGATGGCATTACTACCTTCCCTTTTAAAATGGGTAAGTCGTTGATTTGGGATGCGACCTTTGCTGATACATTCTCGGCCGGCAATTTGATCAGGTCCGCGGTTGAGCCGGGGGTTCGTCGCCCGAGACGCAGAGATAAAAAAAAATAGCTAAATATTCTTCTCTTGCTGATAGATTTTTTTTACTCCTGTGGCAGTGGAGACTTCAGGGGTTATTGGCCCTCGTTCGATGGTGTTCCTTCGGAGGATTGGCGCGATTGCGTCTCGATTAAGGAACGAGCCTCGCGAAACGGAGTGGCTCTTGCAGCGTGTCTCACTGGCGACGGTTCGAGGTAATGCTTTCTCCATCATAGCGGCTGGCAGAGGATATAAAAAAAAAATTGTTTATAGTTACGTTGTTCTGGAATTGTCATCATTGGCCGACTGAACTTGCTTTGTTTCAATTATTGTTTCCCTTACATTGAACTTACCATTTCTTTTTATACTATAATGTTCATTTTAACTGCACATCTACGGGTGAGTACCCTCACTCGTAGATGTGCAGTCAAAATGCACTGATACCAAGTTGCATCTTTGTTGTGAGTAAAATGGTTTTGTCTATATGATAAAATTATAATAAATATATATATATATATATATATATATATATATATATATATATATATTTCAGGATCATTTTTCAGCGTATTCGAGATGAACTTCCTGTCCTGGTTAAGACGATAAATTACATCCGACTGAAAGGCCTTTGATCTGGAGGTTTTGAGCATAGAACCACTTCTTAATTGCCTGTGTTCCCAGGTCCACCGTTCCCAGGTCCACCGTGACCCGGGGTGGTAGCACCTATCAAGGTCCATGCTATGGGCAAATAGTTCCCCCCCCCCATAAAAAAGGGGTGAAAACTCTATGAAGGTATAAAAATAGGTTGCAATACTCACAATAACTTTTGGTAAAAATCATTACCAGTAACATATTTTGGGTAAAAAAGTATTACTAGCAATAAAAATCTTGTCGGCATTAAATAACCCACTGAGGTTGGTATGCCGTAAAACATAACAAACCAAAACAAGATGAACTTCGTCATATCTTACCTTATACCTTTCTGTCCTGGAGTGACAAGGTGACTCTCAGGTTTCAATTATGATTCTAATTTTCAAGTCTTTTTTCAATGCTCTTTGACTTGTCATAGCTGAAACTCCTCGTTTCGGTTCCAAACGTCTTATTGATTGAGTTGGATCTTTTATAACTGATGTGTGTTTGTGTGTGTTCTTCTATGTCTGTGTCTGTGTTTATTTATTTAACTAATAATTAATCTTTTCTATGAGTAATAGTTATGTAATTATTTCTGTTTTCGCTGTTACAGAAAGATAAAGAAGTCGAGCTCTGTTCAGGCATATCGTGTGACTGGTGTTGAAAAATTCTCAGTCACATATCTGTCCACATAACAAAATATCACAATTCTTTGAAATTCAGTCCTTGATCAGTTCAAAAAACATTCAGTTTTCCTATTTTGTCTATTTTATATAACATACCATAAACCATCATATATTTATTGTAGTGTGTACTTTCGATCATATGCGTCTATTTCTCGTCATATAGAATTAACAGAAACTGTTCCTTTTCTTTCTCTTTTAGGTGATATCATTTCAACAATAAACGATTTCCCTTCATCCTTTTCAGCCATTAAATAATAATTCGAAATTCTATCATATTTACATGAAAAAATACAAGAAAGAAACTAAGAGAAATATTTGTTGGTTTGTATCATAAATTAATCGATTATGTCACCGAATTTTATTAGTTTTGGCACCATCAGTATACTGAATTACAAAGAGCTCTGTTACTTTATAGATTATTTATCAATATCAAAAGAACAAAATATGCCAATGCAATTTTAAAGCGCCTACCCCGACCAGCCTGTTATTCTTTGATCCAAGGCTTAGGTTCACAGGACAACACGTTTATGAGCACTAAGGAAATAGCTGATGTCTCTGATAGTAAAATCGCGGTGCATGTCTATTTCACATATGTAAATAGATAAAAATGTATATAAAGACATTTATATATATTATGTTTAACGTTCTTTTTATAGATACAAGTATTTAAGCAAATACTATGTCCAATTCAAAAATATAAAAATGTATATAAACATTAAGGAGCCAAAAGTGAATATACCAAAATTGTTATTTTCCTTGTTCTTCGTTTTAATAAACATTATAAACAGTGTGTTCACTTTCAGGTCCAATAAATATTTTCTGATAAGTAGCTGGAGTGCTATGTCATACTGGAAAATTTCCTTATTGATGTCGAGGATTTTTTCCCCAACGGAGACATTGTTCTGCAGATGGATGCTGAGAATAACAGCAAGGAACCATGTTACCAACTGGGATGTTTTAAGAAAGATGAGAACGAAAAGGTATCCATCTCACGTGTTAGTTTAAATGGATGGCAGAGCATGAAGAACAGTAAAGTTTCAAATGCCTTTTAGAGCGGCAAAGGATTTGAAGTTGTGAATACGTTATGAAACTAGAAAACATTTATCATATATTTAATTCATCATTGTCTTTCAGCTTCCTATGTAGGTTTATTCATTTCATTCGGCATGTTCTCTTGATTTTGGTTACATGAAGGAATCCATGTGGATTCCACACATACATTCCTTTCTTTATTTTTAATTATGATTGTCCTTTCACGCCAGTGTTATATAGTGCCTTTTATCGTACGGAAGATGACCACAAATCTCAGGTTTTCAGCTTTTTTTTTTTTTTCAGTAGGACTTTTCATGCTGGTAAATTCATTGTCGGACTGTTTTCATTTTTTCCCACGTTTTGCAAGTGCCTTACAGTCTTTTTCAATACTTCCTATAAAATTGTATAATATTATGAAGGAAAAGATTTGGGCCTTAATTTCACATAAGTTCCAGGAAGCCAGGTGCAGGATTAACCTGGTCTAACTACCAGCCGCCGAAAACAGAGCACCTGACTCGACATCTGTTTCCGTTTTATCAAGCGTGGGAACGAGATACATGAGAGGCAGTTATTTAAACGACCGCTTCAGAGAGAAGGCAGTGTCTCAAAAATCAGAAGCAGAGAATTGAATCAGAAAAGTCGCTTGAGAGTTCGACGTTACCGCGACTGCACGCACACATACTGGCCAAGATGAAATGAAGAAATCAAGTTTGGATAAAATGTAATATAAAATGAGAACAATTCAAGTTGCATATTCATTAGTCAAAACGTGTTATCATTAAAATATTTTATTAATAATAATGACAATAAAAAATGATGACAATTCGAATGTTAATAATGTACTGCTTTTATTCTCAGCGAGAGCTTATTATTTGCATATGTAGTGCTGCTTTTTTTTATAGAGGAATATCTTTCGTTCACAATTTATAGTTAATTATCATTCACAAATATTGATTTTTTTTACTCTTTCTGAGCTGGTTAGTTGCATTTGTTTTTTTTATTAGAGCTGATTCGAAAGTTAGGTATTATTTGGTGGAGAAGCCCAAGTCATATATAGCATCCTGATAATTTTGTATCTCACGAAATCCTGCTTTCAGTATCCGCAATTTTATACTTAGCAGGGTGAATCTTCCGAAAGTTCATTTTCTATAATCTTCAAATTTATAAACGCAAATACTACTCTCATATATTGACTTTCAGATTTCAGACTAAATTTCAGCAGATCTTTTGTTTTGAAATACCTTTCATATTCTGTACGTATTACTTAATATTCTATATTTTTATTTCTTAGCAAGAGACATTATTTAATGCTTTCACCCCAAACAAGGCAACAAAGTCACTAAGGTGCAATAGGTTACTGAATGTTACAGAATGTAAGAAAAAGAAAAAAACATTATCAACGAGCGAGAACAACAAAAGAACAAAAATTATGTAGACAGAAGATAATGTTCGACATTGCATTTAAATTTCTGAAGATCAAATCTGATTGGGAAGCAAGAAGCCTGAAGAGAATTCAACTTGCGAAAGGTGCATGAAAAGAACATTTTTGCATACAACTAGAATAGAATTTAGCGATTTCATTTGTAAAATGATTACATCTTGCCGCCGATCTCTTACCGAGTTACTCTAGAGGAAAGATCATCAGAACAATTATCATAAAAATATTTATAGAAAAAGCGCGGTATGGATACATAGTCCAAGAATAAGTGCTACGAATTGGAGATGTCAAAATCAAGCAAGTAGATAAATCAAACTATATGGGAAAATATTATAACACGAAGGAAAAATGTTACACAGAAATCCGAAGGTACCTTGGAATAGCGAATGATGCCTTCCAAAACCTAAACGATGTATTAAGAAACAGTAAAAATTTTGTTAGAAACAAAGTAAAAAATACTAGATTACTATGTAGTATGCATCCTCCTATATAAAAGTGAATGATGGACAATTCTTCACAGAGGAGATGTGGCTCTATAGAAGGATGCTGAGAATACTATCGACAGAACATGCATACATTACACGTATATATACACATCTTTACGCGTATATATATATATATTTACACACCTATGATAAAGTATAGTTTTTAGGTATGCTATATTTGTCGGATAAATGCTCAATGTCAGGGATAGGGCGTATGCAAATATAAAAGTGCACATTGAAGTCAACACCCAGTGGCGACAGTCTGTTTCATGCCAAACGCAATCGTCAGTTATGTTATGACCTGGCGATTACAGACTGTCGCTTCTGGCTGTTGACTTCAATGTCCACTTTTATATTCATTTACATACCTATACAAATATGACATTCAGGTAGCGATATAAACACGTCCGAATAAATAATCTATTTTAACAGTTTTTGACAGTATTTTCTTTCATTTTGTTATTTCTGGGTGGCAGTACTTGAAAAGTGAAGAGAAAAAACTAGAATTATATATTCAGTTATATTGATTTGTTCGCTAATTTCTTTTGAAATCGGACCTTGTTTTATCATATCAACGAATGGAATATGTGACCTGACTAGCGGCCAATCCCCAGGAGATCAAAGGAAAACGCTAGGCCTACTTAAAGAGATCGGTTTGCTGATCGATCCGTCGACATTGCTTGATTCAACAAGTGTTTCTGATCGAAAACGCGATAATAGGCTGACCTGTGCTTTAGCCGCGATCTGCAAGAGAAGAAAATAAATTGTTAGTTATTTTCCGATTATGAGAAAAGCTAAAAATGAAAATTATGTTTAGGCTTTGCCAGATTTACTGATGAATGTCAATATCAAATATTTTTTTATGAGTAGAGATTTTTTTTAAAAGAATAAATCTTAGGAAATAACGGAGAAGACCTGAGGGAAAAAAAAACAGTTTTAGTGGAAAAAATTGAAGGAATGAAGAAAACATCTACTCTATTATATACATACATAAACACGCGCGCACAAACACACACATACATATAATTGTGTATTTGGGCAGCAAACATTCTTTTATACAAGTTTTATTGAAGACCACCGAAAAATCATCGCGATTAAGATTTTTGTTATATTTTTTGTACAAGTGACATCTTTTCTGCACATTTTTCTGAAATTTACTGTAAAGTTCCGCCCAAGGTACTCTTTAAACATTTTCGTCGTAGTGAATTGTTTTATCCTTTGGTCAGAGTACCATTATTTATGTCAAAACTGTTGTCAGTCTCGTTACAGTAGGCCTCCAACGCATTCGGTGAATTTTGTAAAATGTCTCTTTTGTGTCCGTATAATCTATTATTTTGATTCTTTTATGTTTCTCCTATGTATTTTTTGTGACAATTATTGGACTCGATAGAGTAAATTCCTATTTCATATTTTGGCTTATTGTTTTGTTATTAATGACTTGACTAAGAATTTTATAGCTTTAGATGTAGTAGTAACAAGTTTTATTTCTTTGGGTATGTGTTGAGATCAATAAAACATCCTTCGTCGCCACTGTTGAGATCAATAAATCATCCTTCGTCGCCACTGTTGAGATGTTGAGTGTTTCCACGTGAGTATATGGTAATAACGAACAAACACAGTCGTAGGGGAAAATACTGGTATATTCAGAGAGGTATTTACATCAGAGAGATTAGTAGTAGAACGAACGTAGGTTAGTAGTAACAATAAGTAATAGTAATAAAGTCCAACGGTATCTTCCGGTCGAGAAACGGAAGTGTAACTGATCACTACAGAAGTCTCACTCTGCACTGCACTACACTGCTACACTACGGTATTTAACAACCCTCCCACGTGGGTCGAATGTGGCACAAGGCCGGTTTAATGTGGGCGCCCCGAGCCCGTAGGCTCGGCCAAAAATATGCCCATTTAGAACCCGTATAAACGGGTTCAGGGACTGTCTACCTCCCCGGACGACACTTTGCCCTGCGGCAAAGCCTCGTCCGGGTTCCTCTCTGCCAAAGCAGAGAGTTCGACAGGAGCAGCGCACAGTCAGAGACTGCGTCTCGTACACTGCTACACTACGGTATTTAACAACCCTCCCACGTGGGTCGAATGTGGCACAAGGCCGGTTTAATGTGGGCTTACCGAGCCCGTAGGCTCGGCCAAAAATATGCCCATTTACAACCCGTATAAATGGGTTCAGGGACTGTCTACCTCCCCGGACGACACTTTGCCCTGCGGCAAAGCCTCGTCCGGGTTCCTCTCTGCCAAAGCAGAGAGTTCGACAGGAGCAGCGCACAGTCAGAGACTGCGTCTCGTACACTGCTACACTACTCTCAGTCTCTAGAACTACTGTTCTATTTATAATAATAGGATCAGTCTATTGCGGTCGTGAAGGTGGGTGCGCCCCAACAGTATGTCAAGAGGAGCCGTCTTTCTATTTTGGAATATTTTATGGGCTTTTTGTTTCGTATCGAATATAAAATAATAAGGGTACTGAAGAAGCTTGAAAGTGTTTTCAATGTATTTCTCTTCTTCATGTAAATATTGGGGGCTCCAAATTCTGAGTGTTCTTAAGAAAAAATCCCATTGTTCTAATGAGGAGAATAGAAAATCATTAGATCGTTTTGTTGATTGATTTCCAGTGGACACCAAATTTTAAACTGACGTTAACTCAGTGTATCGTGCTATCTAATGAAGGTAATGACTTGTATTCTTCTATTTCGTATGTAAATTCTATTGTATGTTCGTCTTTCTTTAGTTTAACTTCAACTTCAGGTAAATCAGGATCTATATTAATAGAGCATCATCAATGTATCAGAAGTGTGTTGATTTTTGTGTTAAAATATTTTGGAAAGGACTTTGATTGTTTTAGATGTTTTTTTAAGAGATTTAGGTATTTTACAACTGGGATGTTAGTGTAAAGGATTTTTATATCTAAACTGGCTATGAGTTTGCCATGTCCACTTTCCTTAGTTCTTCAACTAGGCGGCGTGAATTATTTGTATGAGATGGGCCGATTGTT
>OZ038478.1:82753649-82793649 GCA_964036315.1 Acanthosepion esculentum
ACAAAAAGAATTGTTTCATATTAGAACTGAGCAAAATATGATAACACAATCCAGTTAGCCTCTTATGACATATGATAAAACATTTTCATTTTGGTTTATTAACATATCACATCAACATAATCTCCAAAATATATACACAGCAATTCTGTCAAATATTTTTAAAAAATACTTCTGCTAGAATGGATCAGTTAAATTCCGGTTAAACAAGAAAATTTCTCTATTTATATTCGGACTATTGTCTTCATCTTTGTTTTTATCACAACGTTTCGGCTATCGTGCCTTCCAGCCTTCCTCAGGTGTATACAAATCTGGGTAACCTATGAGAGAATTCCGAACTGAACCCATTATTTAATCTACGGGCGTATACTCTTTCCACTACTCATGATGTTGTATCCTTCGTATATCAATTTGTTATTTCTTAATTTCTTATTAAAGAAGTACCTGAGTTTTGCAAACGTGTCTAAAATCAAGAATCATAACGTTAATATATGTATAATGATATAGACATTAATAATTGAAAGCTACTATCACGTATTTAATAAATTATCAGGTTATTTGATAACAGAGGTTTACAAACAAACGGGGCAAGCATAAAAATAGTTGTTCCAGCCTAATTTGGATGTTGATTTCAGATAAGACCTTTTGAGTTATGACCTCTAGTTTCTCAGATATACAGGTAGAAGAGTAATACATTTCAGATGCAACAAGGAAGGTCTTCAGTGATGCACTGTCTTCATAGCCGATTTCGGGTTTTGCATCATATCGGCTCCAACAGCAACCCCGACCTAATTCCACAAGATTCAGGCCGCCTCCTTGATAGCGTTTTGCTACGCACTTCGACATTGCAAAAAAGATAAATAAAATATGGCTAGGATTCCGACCGTTCTTATTGACATACGTCAGTCAACATCAGCCAATGAAATAAGGACTTTTCCCCCTTCCCTCCTATATAGTCTTGTATTTTGCTACATCCGGTATACTTAAAGGTAGATATACACGTGTTCATGCATTCAAGTCTTACAGGCCGGTCCTATTTTAGACACTATCAACTTTCTCTTTAATTTAAAATTCTAGGAATTATGTTAAAAAGAAATTTAAAAAGAACTTAGTTAATGGCCGCCTTTCTCTAACCTACGTTCTGCCTTGTGGATTAAGTTCCATTGCAGCGAAATGAAATCCTCTTTAAATTCAACTGTTCAATGAGTATGGACCTAAACATAAATACGAGTAATGTTTATTTTGTTTTCCAGATATTTATGCGCTAATACATATCTCTGCAATGACTTCATGTACTTCAAAACAACGAGTATTCATCAACAAGACAAATTCATTGTGTTACGTGTGTGGTGGTTTCACGATACTTTCTCAGCTCCGAACACATACCCCCCTCCGAGAATTGCTTACTTTTATTAGTTTAACTGTAAAATTGAAGATTGGGACAAATCCTGAGCCACACATATCCGTTGTAAACCCCTTTACAATGAAGTAACTGCATGATGTCTTGACAAGAAAGCAGACTTCAACCTTGCTGTCCCGATGGTCAGTAGAGACCCAAAAGACATGCAGTCGATTCTTATTTTTGTTCAGCAAATATAATTCGTTTCAATGCGTTTCTAAAAAAAAATCAACTATCCCAACTTTTCTCAGCTACGAGACCTGATCCACCCTCACTACATAAAATTCTTATTCCTTCAACATCTGAAAAATTGTCTTCAGAAGAAAATTCTACCATCGGACTCCTTTAAAGACAATGTCACTGTTCATTCAAGAGCACGTGGTAGTGCGCCCCACCGGGTCACCCAGCAACTCCTGGCATCACGGCGGAACCTGGTCATGGAAGATGTAAGCATTACCAATTTCAGGACACGAAAAAAGGACTTTGCCCCATTCTTCGACATGGAAAACAGTTTGTGTTACTGCACAAATAACTCTGGCTTGTTCACCTTCCTCGGCTTCCTACAAAATTCCTTCCAATCGACGTCTTAATACGGTGTGCTTGCACAATGAGAATAAATGCCCCAGCATTGTCATTTTTCTCTCAGATTCGTATGACAATATGGAGCTCCATTTAGAACTACAAGCAACACGAATGGAGTATGTGAGGACCTCAGGGTCACTGGACATCTTATGGGTAACAAGCGGACTTCGCAAAGTGCCGTTGCTTCCTCTAGGTTGTGTCCAAGCAATACAAGCAGGACTGCTTATCTAGGAACACTTTATGTCTGGTGAAAGATGAGTAAAAGAAAATCCTATAGGGAAAAGGAACAAGGTGCTTCTTCCTCCTCTTCAAATCAAGCTTGTTGTAAGGAAGTCTTTTGTGAAGGCCCTGAACAAAAATTATGTTTCTTTCCACACCTGTGCATTTTATTTCTAGAGCTCAGTTCTTCTTACCTCAAGAAGAGCATCTTTGTCGGCCCTCACATCCGAGAAGGATAAGGTATTTGAGGAGTTTCTTGCCTTAAATGAACTGAGAGTATGGGAATCTTTGTCGGTTTACCATGTCTTCCTTGCAAACACACAGGTACCAGATGAGCAAAAGTACACGGAGAAGTTGTTGCAGGCTTATGAGGACTTGGAATGACAACGTCACTCAAAAATCACCACTCCAACTTTAACTTGTTCCCTCCGAATCTCTGATCAATGAGTGGTGAGCATGGAGAAAGGTTCAACCAAGAAATTACTTAGATACTACCAAGGCAAGTACAATCCCAGCATGATGGCGACATCTACTGGATGCTCCTATGCGACATACCAGATGCAACGTACACGGGATCGTCCAAAAATCACTTCTGACTCCCTGCGGTACTATGTTATTATGAAAGTAATTTAGTCCCGTCAGTGCTATGTATCTATGCTGTTTTATTCTGTAATATACCTTGTAATAGATAAAATGAGCACATTATATTAATAATTTATATACGGTATAATAAAAATGTCAAAAATGAAAACAATAACACTAGAGGTGATGGAATAAAACTGTTCAGAATTTTGAATCCACCACATTAAAATCAGTAAAAAGAAAAATACCTATTCAAATGCTTGCCTCAGAGAAATAAATAATGTAAACGAGAGTAATTAAATGATCTATCAATATAACCGTTGAAATAGGCGATCAAACGTTATTTGAAAATCTAAAATTGAATGGAGAACATACGTTCAAACATATAAACGTCTTAGCTTAGTCATTATAATGGAGATTGCAATCGAGAAATTTAAACTGTTGGTGATGCAAAAAGGTAATCGTTAATCACGGGAAGGAATTAATGATACTACAATTAGTTTACCAGATTACTGAATGGAAATGATAACCAGAAATTTCTGGTAAGATTGAAAGAAGATTTGATTGCATTTTATTATAATGTTGCCTGTAAATTTATTGAATACCAGTTTAAAATCTGCACTCCGTGCAAACGTTTAAGCTAGCTCCTGCCATGGATTCTGCGAGTTGTTTACCATCATGGCAAGATAGCATTTTTGGGTCCGAATAGGTCATTGCAAAACAGTTATTGCAGCTACTGATATGCTGGATAGAGTGTTTCGATTTAGTTGAGTCCCTATCCAGAAGTGATATCAATGGCTCTGGAGGAACTGATAGATCTTCCAGCTGTATTTTTCCTTTGATAACGCATATCCCATCTGGTTCATCCTTGAATCTGAGAGCATTACAATGAATGATCATTAAATACACTAGATATATTTGGATGATTTGAATAGTCACTGTCACAGTTGTATTAAAAGGTCAGCTCCAACAAGCACAAAACGAAGCTGGACTCTTTTGAGCATGATTGCGATATCACTAATCTGTCTTCCATCAGGTGTTTCCAAAGATCTCGCTATTCTATGATTTACAGCATCTGTGTTGCTCCTTGATAAAGTCAGACTGTCATCCTCTGCAGCTCTTGATCATCCCTTCTTTGCTTTACCAGCTTCTCCGCTTGATGAAGTTTCGTTGTCATCTTCAGCTCTTGACTTTCCCTTCCTTGCAACATCAGCTTCTCTACAAGATTGCACCCCCCTCTGATGTTTGAGATGCTCTTGATCTTATCTGCCTTGCAGTATTTCCTTCTTTCCTAGCTTGCACCTCTTCTGATGTTTCAGATGCCCTGGATCTTCTATAGTTTGAAGTATCTGCCTGGCTTTTATCTTCTTTGCGGTTTCTTATTCTCTTCTCTCCACTTGTTTACAGCTCTAGTCTCTGGATTTTTTTCATGATATTTTGAAATAAACAACTCACTCAACTTACTCCATGGAAATTAAAAACCATCACTTTAACTCTGATTCGAGCTATAAGTTCAATTCCGACGAAAAGAGCGATTTGGACCAAAAGTCCGATTTGGGCTGAAATTTCAATTCTGGATGAAAACTGAGTTCTATAAATCACAAACTCCGTGGAACAACAGTTCAGTTGAATTCTTCAAATCACAAACTCTGCGAAGACTCAAACCATCACGTCAATAAAACCCCTCACTTTAAATCGGATTCCTTGGAATTCTGAAGAAATAAAATTGACTTCTTTAATTCACAAATTTTGAAGTTATTTTAAATTGAATTTAAAACAAAAATAAATAAATTCACAAAATTGCTGTGTTAATTTAAACTCAATAGAAATTAAAAGCTTTTAAAACCACTAATTTTTCCAGTTATTTTAAATTTTCCTCTGCTCCCTCCTCATCGGGACACAAATCCCGATACTGGATGTTCAAGAACCAGATGAAGAGAGATTTTCAGTCCCGGTATCATCCTTGTAAAATTTACATTATTCATATTGTTATCGTCATCTTCATTGACATATTCACAACGTTTCGTTCATTTTACGCTTCGGCTTTCTTCAGGTGATTAGAATTTCGAACCGAATCGTTTATTTCGTCCTCCGGAGTAGATTGTTCTACTTCTTCGTGCCATGCCACTTCCGGATGTCTCAGTTATTTCCCTTTAACTCAACATTCCAAGTTTTTAGTTCACCATTACCGTGGCCTGGAATTGAACTCACAACGCTTTGCGTCTAGTCAGTGGATCTAACCAACGTCTTTATACCCAGTGGATAAAGAGTTGGATCCAGGGAAATAACTGAGACATCCAGAAGAGGCATGGCACGGGCAACTAGAACAGTCTACCCCGGTGGAGGAAATAAAGGGTTCGCGTCAAAATTCCAATCACCTGAAGAAGACCAAAGCGTTCAACGGCCGAAACCTTGTGAATATAACAATGAAGATGAGGATAAGAGTCGGAATAATGTAGGGAGTTCCACAGGCGAGATGTGCGAGACATGAAGCTATTGGAGTAGAAGAGACGTCTACATCTAACAGTTTCAACGGTGAAGGGGTGGGAACGGTATGCCAGCCTCGTAGGACGTTTAAATTCATGAGGCCTAGGAACCAGCGAAAGCAGCTCCTCGGAGCAATTACCGTGAAATTATTTGTAAAAAAGACAGAGCGAGGCATCGTCGCGTCTGTGAGAGAGCGACTGCAGACGAAATGACAGATCAGGGCCAATTACATTGCATATCCGTCTCTGGATCTTATCAAGAACCCTGAGGCAAACAGCAGGGGCTCCAGACCATATATGGCAGCAATACTCCATGCAAGGGTGAATGGTCGATTTATAGATTTGGAGGATCGATTCCGGTGAGAAAAAAATTCCTGGCTCGGCACAGGGAGAAGTTATTATTGAAATATATTACTAACATCAGAATGAACCTTTACGCCATCCAATGTTAGATAAACATTTAATTTTGGACATTTCTTGCAATTATATACTATACTCTTTATAAGTATAAAATTGAAGGTTATGCGTGAGGTTTTAAGTAGTTATATTACAGATTTCTTTGTAATTCTTGCTAAATATCACTCATTTTAAACACAACCCATATACTTTAAAATATACCAAATGAAAGAATGCTGCAGTAATAGTGAAGAGAGCTTTTATTACTACTTAATGTGGCCGTGTAACACATGCATGAAGTTACTCTGAAATAAGATTAATACTGAATAGACAAATAATGATCATCATGTAACCCGTCAACCTCCTAGATCATGGATGCATGGAACTAATCAAGCAAGCAAACAGACAATGAAAATTGGTGAACAGAAGCTTTGACTTTTATCAAAAAAATCTAAAAATGCTGCTAAATATTAAAATTATGCATATTTTTTTCATTCATGTATGAAATCCACCGCGAGAGAAAATTATCTGTACTCATTGAATAAAATATTAGCGTATTATGTAGACGTCTTCATAAAGTTTAAAAAAATATATATAATCCAGCATACACTATTTTATTACTGATTTAATGTGAAATTATTTCAGATTACCGTGTAGCTTTATAATATTTATCACTTTCTGTCTGGCTTGAATCTTTATCTTATATTTCTATTTTTTTTCTTATTTTTTTTCCATTAATTCCTTCAATCAATCTCAAGTTATCATGTACAAATTTCTTTCACACCGGAGATAAGGTTTACTTGTGGTTATTTCTCTGGTGTACTCTTTATTATTACTAATAATTCTTTCTTTGTGAATTTTATGTTAATCTATGACTTTATCTAGAAACTACTTAATACGATGGTATCATTATTTTCTTTTTCTAAAGACGTTAATCTTTTACTGTTTCTTTTACTTATCTTTTGCAAGTTCAGATTTTGATTTTCAAGTAACTGTCTCTATTGTTACTATCTTTCGCGATTATATTCTTTCGTTTATCTTTTATTTTGCGACTTTTGTGTCTTTCTTTTGAACTTCTTCTCATTCTGTAAATTTCCCACTCACATAGGGCCAAAATTCCTCGTTGTTTCATAGGTTTTATATACAAGTAAATTTCATATCTATAATTCGGTGTGTAACAAACATATTTCTCTCAATTTCTCTCTCTTTTTTAAACGAGTTCACACCGAGCAAGGCATTACGAAACAAAAATATAAACACACACATGCACGCACACACACACGAACACATATATATATATGCACACACAGACACACACATATATATATATATATAAACACAATATATATACACACGCACACACACACACATATATATATACACACACACATACACATATACATATATAAACACACATATGAGCTCTGGTAAAAACATGCAATGAAACAGCAAAAATTTGCAATATGAGCACTGATAAAAATGGTTGCTGAATAGTTTATAATACCCAGAAATTCATACACATCTCCTCAAGGACACATGACACAGTGGATAAAGGCGTTGGTTAGATCCAGTGCCCCAAAGAGTGTGAGTTCAATACCCGGTTAAGTCAGTGGAGAACTTTCAGAGGGAAAATTAACAGTATAACTGATAACTGACATCCATTAAACATGGCACGTGGAACTAGAAAAGTTTACCCCAATAAATAAAGGTTTCGGTTCGACATTCCAACCACCTGAAGAAGCGTTGTATAAATATGGCGACAAAGACGAGGACAATAGTCGGAATAATGCATATAATACCTCATCTCAGAAAGAGACATACATATATATACATACTCATATATATGCACGCATATGCACAGACATATATATATACAGACACAAAAACACAATATGGATAGAATCAATTTCGGATTATAACTTAAGAACATTCCCATCACAAACAAAAAGGGATTATTTCGTCCATTTAACTCAGAAAACTGAAAACCTTATAAGAAGAATGAGATGGAAAGTTTACTTCTTTCTTCAAGACAAGGAACAATTGTGTGAACACGAAAATTATGGTTTTAGAAGTTTAAAAACGGCACCAATTATCAAGGAATTATCAGGTTTTGAAAATTACCTTTTGGATATCATCAAAGGATTAACCTTCCATAAATTCACAAACTATTTCCAAAAAAAATCTTGATGTTATTGTCAAAGATATCAATAAATCTGGTGACATTTATGTTAAATCAGACTTTTATAAGTTATCCCCTAAGAATTATGATACATTAGTTAAAAATAGTCTGACCAGTAGTTACAAAAAAAATGATAGCAATAATTTTAACCAAATAGATAAGATTAACTGTATCAGTAAATCATTTACTGATAAACTACAGATTAGTGATCGGGTCAGTAAACTACAAACTAAGGTAGCGTATGTCTTGTTAAAAGATCATAAACCCGAATTCAGAACTAAGCCATCTACTAGGCTTATAAACCCTACTAGGCCGGAAATCGGCAGGATCAGTAAGACTATCTTGGAAAGAACAAACCACTCCATAAAAACACCCTTGGACTATTACAGTGGATTAATACAGCTGATGTTATCAACTGGTTTACCAACATCCGATATAAGGACAACTGTACTTTCATACAGTTCGATATTACCGATTATTATCCCTCTATATCGAAAAATCTATTCACTTTGTCCTTGGATTCCGTTGGGGAATACTCCAATATTTCTGAGAGTGAAGTGTATATTATCATGAAATGCCGAAATTCTGTTCTGATATACAAGGATGAACAGTGGACCAAAAAGTCTTGTAACGAAAATTTTGACATTTCAATTGGTTCTTTGGATTCTGCAGAAGATTCTTACCTGGTTGGGTTATTTCTTTTGTATAATTTAAGTGCCTTTGATTATCTATATTCTGATAGTGTAGGATTGTATAGGGATGATGGATTATTAGTTGTTAAAACTCCACTAAAATGAATGTAGACCGTATTAGGAAAATGATTCATACGGTATTTAAGGATTTGAGACTTGGGACAATAGTTACAACTAATGTTAAACAAGTAGATTTTCTAGACGTCACCCTGGACCTTGCCAGCAACACTTTCCAACCATATGTGAAGGTTAATTCCAACCCAATATAGGTGCCTCCAAATTCCAACCATCCGCCTTCAGTCATCAAACACATACCCTCGTCCATTGGAATTAGGATAGTAATAACTCTTCTAACAAAGATGTTTTTAATAAACATCGGGATTTTTACAATTCTGCACTCAAAAATAGTGGATACAAAGATACCACTATTCAGTATAAAAGCCCTGTTAATTGCAACCATAATAAGAAAAGAAGATCTAGAAAGATCATATGGTTTACTCCCCCTTTTAATATAATGGTTAAAACTAAGTTAGGGCGTATATTTCTAAACCTCATCAAAAAACATTTCCCCAACCCTGAAACTAACCCACTTAGTAAACTATTTGATCCTAATACCCTCAAATTAAGCTATAGTTGGCAGATAACCTAGAGAAAATAATTAAAAAACATAACAACAGAGTCTTTAACAAGTATAGGGACTCAAAAATCTTGATAACTAACCAGTACATCACTCAATGTATATGTATTTATATGTATGTACGTATATATCTGTACGTGTTATTATAGGTATGTATGTATATATATATATAATTGTGTATGTATATTTATATCTATGTGAATGAATGAGGGTATATGTGTGTATATTGACACTTATCATGTGTGAACCTGTTTATGTGTATGAGTAGGAATGTAAACTTTGGCAGCTGTCTACTACTGCGTGTGTAAGTCTATGTGTGTGTATATGCATATGTATGTGTACTTGTGTGTGTATGTGTATATATACATATATGTATATGTGAGTGTGTATCTGTGTATATGTGTATACGTATATATATATATATATATATGTGTGTGTGTGTGTGTATGTATTCGTTTAAATATGTGTATATATGTGTGTATATATCTATGTATATATGTATGTGGGTATTTATATGTATACGCTCGGATGTGATGTACTTATATATAGGTTTATGTGGATGTGTTGATATGGGTAATTATATATGACTATATATTTGTATATATGGATGTATGTTCGTATGTCCTAGTATATGTATTTGTATGTATATCTTAGTGTCTAAGAATGTATCATCGATACTAACTAAAATCTGCTTTGTTTTGATAAGGATTTTGTAATTGCTTATAGACTTAATCACCAACTGTCTGTTGTTATTTTTTTTTTAATTATTATTACCTTTTGCTGTATTGTATCATCAATAAGATAATATTGTTAGAATATATGTAGGTTTCTGTATACATATTTCTATATTTTTTGTGTGTCTATATGTTTATATATATGTATGTGTATATATATGTGTATGTATATATATATACATATATATATATATATATATATATATATATATATATATATATATATATATATATGTATATGTGTGGGTGTGTATATGCATAAATATGTTTATATAGAGGTTTAATTTACGTTTGTATTAATTTTTTATGTATATGCGTGTATTTGTAAATGTATGTTTATGTGTTTAGCGTATATATGTATATATATATACATGTATATGTATGTATATATAAGTGTATGTATGTGTATGTGTATGTATGTATTTGTATATATGTGCATCTTTGTATATATATTTATATTTGGTTTATTTACTTTTTTCCGTTTTTACGTTGCTGTGTGGGTCGATATATTTATACTTCATTATGTATGTGTGTATGTGCGTATGTGTGTATATTCGTATGTGTATGCGTATATATATGTTGGTACGTGTAGGCTGGTATATATATATATATATATATATATATATATATATATATATATATATATATATGTGTGTGTGTGTGTGTGTGTGTGTGTGTGTAGGAATGTATGTATATATGTGCGACTGTACAATTATATATGGAGGTCGTTCTTTATTTTCTTTTACATAGTGTGTGGAGAACTATATCGATTTACATTTTTTTTAAAATATATTTTTATATATATTTGTTTGTTTGAAATACTTTTTTTTTTACCAATTGTATCTATGTATATTTGCCCGTATTAGTTATTTTTCAATAAGTGTTTAGAATTTGTTTGATAACATGTTCAGTCTTGGATATTTCTTGGGTGTTGTGTCAGACTGTCTAGATCAGTGTGTGTGTGGATGTGTGTGCATGTGTTTATCGATGTCTGTGTGTAGGGAAAGTACATGCACGTTTGGCTGTATGTGTGTGTGTTCGTTTTTTTGGGGGGTGGGGGGGAGGTATCAAGGGTCGTGGAGATATTTCCTGTCTGGACACCGTTTTGTGTGTGTATATATCTAAATATGTCCGGGCGCTTATGTATTATAACCTGAGTGCGTTTGGATTGTTTTACGTGAGAGGTTACCATCACATTTCCACTCTTTGAATTAAAATGTATACATTTTTGTCTAGAAGTATTAACATCTATTCCAACGTAATTTCAATAAAAAAAAATAAATTAAATAGCATATGTATTTTTTATTTTCTCCTCAGTAATTTTATAATTTTAAACTTAATAGATTTAGATTTTAAAATGGGTAATTTTTTATCTTTTAATTTTAATTTCAAATTTTATCATATAATTTAATACTTATTGGTTAGGATAAATTTTATTTTACTATAACCCCAACTTTAAAGCTTTTAATATCTATTATACCCTTGCTTCGTTGTCGAGTTTTTTGAATTCTCATATACTTGTATTTTGATTGGTCATTCTAGCTTATGTAACAGCGTTTTCCACTTGCAAAGGATCGTTAATTAATTTGAAACTTTTAAAACCATCTGTTCTACATTCAACAACATCACTTGATAAGACACCGGAGGTGTTGAAACAAAATGGCTATTTTTGTAGTGATTTCATAACATATTTACGTTATAATTTTTAAATAAATAATTGGAATTCATTCCGTATATACCAATCATATACTTGTATATATATATATATATATATATATATATATATATATATATATATATATATATACAAACATGTATATATATACACACATGCATCTTTCATTGAAAACGGCCGACAAGAATGAATTAATTAATTTTTTAATTTTTTCTAAAAATGTAACATTTTTCCGTTTTTCAAGAGTTAAAGAATACAGAACTTGTCCATATTTATAACAGTTATCAAGAGAGTGATTTTGGTTGGTGAAATTCTACTACATAGAATTTTACAGTGAGGAGTTCGAGCGTTTTGTGTGCTTCTTGGCAGTCGTTTTGTGCGTGGCCATTTGACCGGGGTAAGACTTCTAATTAAGACTTCTTTTAAAACAGGTTCTCCTATTCTAAATAGTGTAAAATTGATAGCGTAAGAATAAAGTTTAATAAGCACAGCCACCTTAATGATGAGCGGTATACGAATATATGACCGGAAAAGGATCCTTATATTATCAACTAGAATTTTCGTTAAAAGTTGTTGGAGGTTACGAGTTAATAAACATTTATTAATCGTACATCTACTCAATGAGGTAGTGGCGTGTCCAATATAGGTCTTTGGTTTGTGAAGAATAAAACAGTTTTGTACAGTGCATTAGAATTCGTTCACTACATTGGTCACTGTTAGTTTAAATTTGACAGCGTTATTTTTGCTTGTCACAACGAGTTTTCCGTTCTTCCATTTTCTATAATATGAAATTTTTATGTTTAGCTCGAGTCACCACAGAAAGATTGTGTTTAATGTTTGTGGGTGTAGCAAATTCATCTTGATGAGGATTATTCTGCATCTGTTTGCAAGAAAATATGTTGATGTTTTGCAGTGTTTATTTTTGTTACGGGCGTCATATATTTTTTGTATGAATAATTATATTTGCTTATCTATCATGTAGATAGGAAAATTATAGTTAACTAGTTTTTCTGTTATGTCTTTTGCTCTTCCCAAAGGATATTTCTAGGTGAACTAACACACATAGTTACGGAGAAAAGAGACAAAAAGACAGAACAATATATATATATATATATATATATATATATATATATATATATATATATATATATATTTAAAGACATTTATATTATGTTTAACGTTCTTTTTATAGATACAAGTATTTAAGCAAATTTGCTTAAATACTTGTATCTATAAAAAGAACGTTAAACATAATATAAATGTCTTTAAATAAATTGTCGGACAATGTCCAATTCTAAAATATATATATATATATATATACAAGTCTAGGATTGGTGTATACGGAATAAATTCCAATAACCAACAATTACTATTCTTAAAAGAGTGCTCAATACAGAGTAGAGCATATATAATTGTTTATTTAAAAATTATAACATAAATATGTTATAAAAACCACTACAAAAATAGCCATTTTGTTTCAACACCACCAGTGTTTTATCAAGTGATAAAGAGTGTTAGAAGAGCAAGTGTGGAAACCCACATTCCACAAGCAACAGTCTGAGGAAACGATTGCTATTTAAACCTTACAAGCTGCAGCTCGTTCAGGCCTTGAGGGAAGGTGATAAGCGAAAACGTAAAGAATTTTGTGTTGAAATGCTAGATAAACTCGAAGAAGACGATTTCGATGATCGGCTAGTTTTTAGTGATATGTATAGACAACAATATGGACATATCTATATATAGACAAGTATATAGACATATCCTTATATAGACAATAATATAGAGATATCTATATACGGAAAATAATATAGATATATGTATTTATAGACAATAATATTGGCAAGTCTATATTTAGAAATCAATGCACTCCTGTCTATATACAGACAACAATATTCATATAAATATGTCTATATACAAAAATATATAAACATGTCTATATATACTCAACAATATATATATATATATATATATATATATATACAACAATGTAGATATATATACAGACAATATAGACATATAAATATATATATTTATCCAGTAATATAGACGTATATATAGACTAGAATATTGTAATACACATATATCGACAATAATATAGAATTATATATATATAGAAAAGCATATAAATAGATATATAGCCAACAATATAGACATATATATATAGAACTATATAGTCATATATATATATATATATATATATATATATATATATATATATATATATATATATAGACATAAAATCTATATATATATAGACACAAATATAGTCAGCAAAAAAATATATATATAGTGAGAGAAAGAGGCAATAATATTGGTATATATATATTTATAGGAGTCATACGACAGCATCCAGTCTCTCCAAGCCTCAGATCCATTCATTCTGGGCAAGGAATCCCGAAAGAAGATAAAATGCCCCCCAGCGAACAAGGGTGCCTTGCAGGATTTCGACACTTATATTTGCGATATACTCCAGTCAGCTACAAAGGGGGGCGTAGATAGGCGACTAAATTTCATGACGACAATAATAACTAGCATGGCGTCAGAGAGATTTGGTAGCGTCGAGCCACGGCAGCCAAGGATTCCCTACACTGCCAACCGTAGAGTGAATAAAATTAAGGACTTAAGGAAAGAGATAAGATCCCTTAAGAAGCTTTATAAAAGGTCAAGAATAGAGAAGCGTCAACCCCTCGAGGAGCTTCGAGAGATACTCAGAGGAAAATTAAAAACGATACGGTGAGCAGAGTGGCATAGGAGGATGGGGAAAGAAAGATTTTAAAAAGTGGGCAAATTTCCTGTCCAACCCTTTTGCTTTGCAAGAACATTGCTAGGGGATAGGCGCAATGGGAAATTGGAGGCATCTGAGGAAGAAATTAGCAACTACCTTCGAAATACCATGAGTGACCCTGTAAAAGAGCAAGAAATGGCTATAAATACCCGCTTAATTCTTTAGGAGCCACCAATGGTTCAATTTGACACCCGCCTGCCCACCTGGAATTAAATTCAAGAAGTTGTAAGAGCCACCAGATCCGGTTCTGCACCAGGACCGAGCGGGGTACCTTACATTGTGTACAAGCGGTGTAAGGGATTTCTACAAATTTTGTGGAAGTTATTAAGAGTCATTTGGAGAAGAGGTAGGATCGTGGAGCAATGGAGATTAACTGAGGTGGTATGGATCCCGAAGGAAGAAGGTTCAAAGTCATTGGACCAATTTCGAACCATTTCCTTACTCAACATCGAAAGTAAGATCTTTTTCGGTTTATTGTCAAGACGCCTTTCGAATTTCATTCTTGAGAACGGCTACATTGACACATCAGTCCAGAAGGGCGAGGTCGCCGGTATTCCAGGTTGCCTTGAGCATACAGGAGTCCTGACACAGCTCCTGTGAGAGGCGGAGGAAACTAAAGGGGATCTGACTGTACTGTGGTTGGATCTCGCTAACGCCTACGAGTCCATGCCACACAAACTGGTGGAAGTAACCCTAAATAGAGATCACGTATCTCCATCAGTATGCGATATCATTGTAGACTACTATAATTATTTCCGTCTGAGAGCTTGTTCAAGTACAGTAACATCAGAATGGCAGACCCTGGAAAAGGGTATCATCACAGGTGGCACAATATCTGCTGTCCTATTTTCATTGACCATGAACATGCTTGTAAAAGCAGCCGACGTGGAATGCCGAGTCCGCTAAGCACCGATAAGAGCTTACATGGACGATTTAACCGTGACAAAGACATCTGTCACGGGAGGTAGGTGATTCTTAAAGGGTCTCGAGGAAAATATGACTTGGGCCAGAATGTATTTTAAGCCAGCAAAATCCAGGTCATTAGTACTGAAAAAGGGCAAGGTCATGGAGAAAGTCCGGTTTACAGTCGCAGGAGAAACAAGTCCTACTCTTTTCTGGAGCAAAAAGCCTGTTAAGAGCTTGGGCAAGACTTTCAACAGCAGTCTGAAGGACACAGCCGCGATCCAGCAGACTATAAAAGATCTTGAGGAGTGGCTGACGAAGATCGACAAATCTGGATTGGCAGGATATTTAAGGCATGGCTCTTCCAGTATGCAGTTTTGCCCCGGGTATTGTGGCTATTGCTCGTCTATGATATTCCGATTATCACCGTGGTAACGTTAGAGAGAGCAATTAGTAATCGTTTAAGAAGGTGGCTGGGTTTGCCGAGATGCTTAAGTGGTGCGGCCCTCTATGGGAACAGTAACGCATTGCGCCTCCCCTTTAACAGCCTCGTGGAAGAATTCAAAATCACGAAAACGAGAGAACGGCTGCAGTGTGCAGAATCTAAGGATCCAAAAGTAGCAGCAGCAGGAATTCAGACAAGATCTGGCAGAAAATTGAGCGCTGAAGGAGAGTTGCGAGTGGCGGAGGAGAGAGTTAGGCATAAAGCTATATTAGGGTCAATAGCTAAAGGCAAAGCGGGATTGGGCTTTTTCCCCTGACCGCAAACCAACATTGCCAAAGGCAAAGAAAGACGCCAACTCATCCAAGAAGTAGTCCGCGCGGGCGTAGAAGAAATGCGTTACTGTAAAATGGTCGGTCTAAGTTCAGCATGGAGCCTGAACAAAATGGTAGAATGTAGAAAATAAAAGAATTATATGGTTAGATATCTGGCGCTAGGATTTTAGCGAGATTCGATTTCTCATCAAATCAGTATATGATGTCCTACCGAGCCCAACGAACCTGCATATATCGAGGAAGAGCGAGACCCCCAATTGTCAACTATGTGCAAGAAAGGGATCTTCACAACACATCCTCAGTAGTTGCCTAAAAGCTTTGGGTGATGGTCGGTACCGTTGGCGTCACGACCAAGCACTCAAAGCAATTGCGAACGAGGTGACTAAAGCTATAAGGGCTAGTAAGCATCAACCAGGGAAGAAATTGAATCAGATTAACTTCGTAAATGCTGGAGAGAAGATACGGAAACAGAGGATAGAGAGAACGAGCTTGTTATCTTCCGCAGAGGATTGGCAGTTGATAGTGGACCTAGAGACCCAGCTGAAGTTCCCCAGACACATAGCCGTAACATCGCTAAGACCAGATCTGATATTGCACTTCGACAACATAAAGCAGTGAATTATTTGGGAACTATCTGTGTTATGGGAGGAATATATTACACTAGCTAATGAGAGAAAGAGGTCCAAATACCAAGAACTGGTCGAACAATATCGGCAAAAGTCATAGAAAATATACTAAGATCCCGGAGAAGTTGGTTGCAGGGGCTTTGCTGGACAGTCGTTGTGGAGAGCCCTAGAAAAAATAGGCATAGTGGTGGAAGTTAGGGCGAGAGCGCTGAAGGACAATTCTAACTGCGTCAAAATGGATTTGGCTTAAGAGATCAGAGCCATGGAAGAAATAGTGAGAACATTAAGGAAAATCTCAGAATCATAATTAGGAGACGTATTATACGTTATAAGGGAATATTAGGACAATATATTAAGTTAGGGTAGTCGAACTGTTATAGATAGGGGTTGAGAATCGTTGTTATATGTGCGGGGGGTGAATAGGAGTTTGTTTTTTTTCCTTTGCTTATCGGTTACTGATTGCCGTTATTATTTTTTATTTTTTATTTTTTGTTAGCGCTTACTCGCGGTTTGATTTCGATATGTAAGCCTAATTGCATATTTTTTAGGAATGGAATGGGCGAGAAAGATATAGTTGCGTAGTAATAATAGTCTGGAAATTTAGGGAGTTGATGCTAGTACTAATTGAGTAAAGTTATTTTGAGAAATGTGTATCAGATTGTATATATGTGTATACGTTACTTAATTGAGTAGATAACATATTTATTTATTTATTTATTGTTATTAGGCCACCGAATTATTTTAGCCGGTAAATGACAAAACGTGTATACAAGATTTTTTTTTTTTGAGCTGATAGTTAGAATAGCGAATTTCTTTTGAGAAACTGCTAGTATAGGATAGTTTTGAGTTGGGTATGAGTGTAGGTTTAGTTAAAGATTTAGTATCCCTATGGGATTAGTATTTAAAAGTTAAAACATGGACTTAAACAATGCAATAACGACACCAGCTTACCTCGGTATGGATTCCGGAATTAGTAAACCGGATGTAGTAAAAGGTCACCACTATATAGAAGAGGAGTGTAAAAAGCCCTGTTTTCATTGGCTGACGCTGACTGATATACGTCAATAACAACGGTCGAAGTCCGGCTTTGCTAGTTTCTTATGATTACTTTTTTTTTTTAACAAGTCACTTGTTGGTTTTGTGGGGTTTTTTTTTGGTGTGTTCGACGAGCTTTGGTTAAGTTACGTACGAACTTTTAAGTTTTTGACTTTATTTTCTAAAAACTCTTTTGAATTATTCAGTTTTGCTTTTCAGTTTATATGTTCATATATATACTTGTGCATTTTTGTTCTTTTTCTTTTGTTTATTTCGTTTTTTGTATTTTTACCCTCCCCACGGTTTTTGTTTTCATTACTTTTTCGTATTTATTTGTTTGAATTGTTATTGTTTTTGGTTGTCCACGTAATGGTTCCAACGAGAGAAAAGTGTGTATATTAAAAAGAAGAGAGGTACCGCAAACTTTTTTGGTTGTAATGTGGGTTTTTAAAAAAATATTATTCTTTATTTTTCATAGTTTTACAACACGTGTTTCTGGTCTCACGACCGTCTTCAGGTAAAGGGTGGAGATTTCCACATATTATTAAAAATAATTAATTTTTTTCCTTTATGTTTTTCAATGTTAAATATTCTGGATATGAGACATTATCTGTTTTGTGTTGGTCATTCGAATGTCTTTCTCACCCTTTACCTGAAGACGGTCGTGAGATTAGAAACACGTGTTGTAAAACTATGAAAAATAAAGAATAATATTTTTTTAAAAACCCACATTACAACCCAAAAAGTTTGCGGTACCTCTCTTCATTTTAATATATATATATATATATATATATATATATATATATATATATATATATATATATATATATATATATATATATATATATATATATCAGTGTATGTCTTTATATATATATATATATATATATATATATATATATATATAAAACATACATATATATATATATATAATGACATACATTGATATATATATAATAATTCCTACCATATATATTATTTATTTTACCCGTATAATTACATGCCTAGATATTCTTTAAATATTTAGCTGCAATTCCAGTATGTGGATGGATTATTCTTCCCGATAAGTTTCGCATGTTCGTACGTCTTGACACAATGAGCGCCACTTAGCCCTAGCCATGAATGTTTACTTCCTGTAGTTCGCCCATATATAATATAATAAATACATACAAAAAATATTCACACATTTGGAAATCTGCACGGCATACAGATATCTTTTTTCATATAGGGGCGCCAGCTCGCGCAAATATCTGTAATTTAGAACTGGAAAAGAAAATCTTAATAACCACGCCTGTCGACAATTTTGTATTTCTCATATTTTCCGACTCACGCAGTTTAAAAGCGTTCGTCGAACGATCGTTAGGGGATTACAATAAAACATAACTGAAATTGAGATTAAGGAATTACAACGAATAATTCATAATTAAAAAGAATTAAAACTATATATCCTATACAAATCTGACTGAGAAATACTTGCGAATATTTTTTTCAAGATAGTGTCATCTTCACAGTTGTCGATTAAAATTCTGATCGGTGTCGACGTTTGATTCACCATGCAATTGTGTAATTTCATTATACAATTCTTAGGAATTATATGGACGATTTCGTTTGATAAAATGTCTACGATCTCTTGCTATTAGTACCATTTGAAATGTTTGGAAACGTAAAAGTAAATATTATGTCAAAAATATGTATGTCTTTCTTCTCATTTATTCTTTCAATAATCATTCAATTAGTGCAAATAATCAATAAAGTGTCTTTAAAAACAAAGAAAAGTGTGTTAAACTATGTAATATCAATACTCCTCTGTGACAATAAATACTGAACAATCTCATATCTAATGTAGAAACGTCTTGAAGCAAGAATTTATCGACTATGAAAGATGAAGAGACATAGTTATTGTTCTAGAGAATTATGCAGAGAATATTATGCCCGAAACGTTTGAGCAGCGAAGAAGGTTTAACGAAAATAGCATAAAATTACTTGGAATCAGAACGAGACTGTTGAATTTCTGATACATTTAACGAGAAAGAAGTGCTTAGAGAATTTAACAGTCAATTCCGTTAGCAGAACATGGAGGGACAAAGAGAGTAAACGCAAAAAAAAACTATTGCTGCACCCGAAAAATGGTAGAATGTTCGTATGCATTCTTAAAGGATACGTCAGTAAAAGTAAAATTACAAGATCTATCTATGAATCCATCGGTAGGTGCTGAAAAGTCTTCAGCCTGAACTACTATCTCAGATCTAATTAAAAACATTTTTGAAATCACTTTGTTGTCAAAGAACATTTTCGGATAATTATTCTGTTTTAATGAAGCATTACCAGTGTTTCATTCCTTGGATTAAATGTTAATTTTTAAGGCCTTTATTTGAGACATTACAGGACAGTATATTCAAGTATATGGGCAGAGAAGAAAGAGATAAATAAAAAAAAGAAAAAAAAAGTGTATATAATCAAAGTAATACCACAAAATATGCTAGAGACCCAGCACAGCAAGCCCAATCAAACAGTCCCTTTCTTTGCAAAGAGACGGTCGCCTGGACCTGATGTACGAAGTCTCCAACACTCTGAGATGGAATACTGAGTGTGCCCTGGCCAAAACAGAATCTTCTTAATCTATGTACCGTGTCCTTTCAGGACGTGGGTGATCATGGCTCTCCACAACGTCATGCCATTTGTAGGATTTACTAAGTTTTGTTTTTTGCTATCTCTCCTCGTCCCTGAGCTGCCAAGCAAATACACAGGTTTGTTAGGTTCGTTATTTGCTGCTTCACTCTGTTTCTCTTCTCTTCAATATGTCCCGTGAGTGTCAAATTCTCCAAACACTCTTTCTTCATTATGTTCTCTAGAAATTATAAATGTATTTTTTTTATTCTAATTATGACTTTTTTGTTTCCATTTTCCTTAAAACTTCCTAGTTACTCAAATGTTCAGTCTATAGTATTCTCTGCATCCTTTTGTAATACCAATTGAATTAATTCTTTTACGCATTCTCAAGAGTCTAAGTGCTGTTCACAATTTCACAATTTACCATCCCTCCTTATCGTTATTTTACTAACAACTGACATAAACGCATTAGGTAACTTTTTCGCTGTTCCTCTCTATTTCTCTGAGTCCTGCTTGTATTACTCTATCCAAGCGTTATCTCCAATCACGTGCCACAAAATTTAAAATACTTTCTCGTTATGATGCTAAGAATAGGTATCTTTCCAGTTACCATTTCTCTCGAATTCTCTCGTTGCTCACGTGTTCTGTCCACGGTATTGTCAGTATCCGTGTATAGAATCGCATCACACTCGCTTACAGTTTCTTTCCGCCTCTGCATGGAAACTGTCTAGCGTTCACTACTATACAGTATATAGACAGATCTCTCTTTTTTCTTTCTTTCCGACAAAATATTCCTATCTTGATACTTAAGAGTATTTAGGTGCATTTAATATATCTGGGGTTGATATTTTTTTTTTATATAATGCATTGCATTTTGTGACTGGAAACAATTCATTCAACCATTAGCGGTTATTGATAGGCTGCAACAGTCCAAAACTGTACGATAAGATGAAACTGGGCAACAATGATCGTGTTTATCTTTAAGCTTGATTAGAGAAAGCGTTCGGCAAAAGTCTCTTTCCATTTCTTACATGCTTTGTATTTTTAAATCTTTTGAGATTGTTGAGTGTCTTAAAGTTTTGTGGGCATCTGTACATGGCGAAGGAGACGTTAACGCAAACGCACACATAAGCCTGTTTTAGTGTCTCATGAGTTTACACATATAATCTGTGTAAGAACGTGTGTACAGCTGAGTGTCTTTTGCAAACGACAAGAATTCTCTCAAACGAATGCATCTATATAAGATGTGATATCTTGATATCTTCTTTTATTTGAGGTATCCCTTCGGGACCTAGGCAATCATGGCACTCCACTTCCACCCTCTCTTTTAGCTCTCAGTAAGATTTGTACCCCTGCCACCACCCCAAGCCCTGTTCTCTCATCCACCCGCTCAAACCCGCTAGGTATGTCATGCGTTGCCTTCCCTTGTCTCTCTTTCCCTACACTCGGCCTATGAGTATCAGATTCTCCAAGCCCTCCTTTTTCATCACGTGTCCCAGAAACCTCAGCTGCCTCTTTCTGATGTTGAGCATAAGTTTCCTCCTTGTTTGCATCCTCTCCAAAACCTCATCTTTGATCACATACTCGGTCCATGATATCCTTAGCATCCTCCTGTAGAACCATACCACTATTCTTAATCCTTGAGGAGGCCGTCCAACATTCGTTGCCGTAAAGCAGTTCATTACTCTTTTCTTTGTTACCGAAGAAATCTTCCTCTGGTAATACTCTGCCTAGCTTTTGGAATGCGTCTTCGGCCATCCCAATAAATCTTCGGATCTCAGCGTCGCGCGTACCGTCCTCTGAGAAAACACATCCCAGATATGTAAATTCCCGCACCTGCTTGAATTTAGTGTCTGCGACCTGCAAAGCGCATTTCGGCTTCATCCTTTTAATGATGACCACGCATTCTGTCTTCTTAGTCTTCTGTAGGAGGATTTGTAATGTATCTTCCGTGTTTGTTATCAGTACTATGTCCTCTAAAGAGAATTTTAACATGATACGGGAACTTAATTAATTTAGATTAGATATTTGTCAATATATTTTATAAGCTATATTCTAACACCAAAACACACCGTCTACTTCAAAAGCTAAGTTTCCATGGACAAATTCATTGTGATTGTTGTATTTTTTTAATCACCTCGAATATATATATATATATATATATATATATATATATATATGTATATATATATGTATGTATGTATATATGTATATAGATTATATATATATATATATATATATATATATATATATATAACCATTTTCGACTCTCATCCGTCGAAGTGCAGTTGAAATGTAATGAAACCAAGTTGCATCTTTGTAGTGAGTAAAATGGTTTTGTCTATATGATAAAATTATAATAATAATAAATAAATAATTATCGCTTTACTATCGGTATCGAGCCCTCTTTTGAATTAATGCTGTGAACGTTGAAATTTATATATTACTTTCGTTCTCATCGCATCGGATATTTATATATATATATATATATATATATATATATATATATATATATATATATTTACAGACACATTATATATATATATGCATATATCTATATATACACAGGCACATTATATATATGTGCATATATATATATATATATATATATATATATATACAGACACATTATATATATATATATATGCACATGTATATATATTTTTGAATTGGACATAGTCCGACAATTTATTTAAAGACATTTATATATATATTATGTTTAACGTTCTTTTTATAGATACAAGTATTTAAGCAAATGCTCTGTTTAATAATAAACAGTATTTAAATAACATTTCTCGGACATTCAGGACGGTAAATGTTATTTAATACTGTTTATTATAAAACAGAGCATTTGCTTAAATACTTGTATCTATAAAAAGAACGTTAAACATAATATATATAAATGTCTTTAAATAACATGTATATATATAGACGCATTATATATATGCATATATATATACAGACACATTATATATATATATATACACAGACACACACACATATATCTATACAGACACATTATATATATGCATATATATATACTGACACACATATATAAATATATATTTATACAGACATATTATATATATGCATATATATATACAAACACATTATATATATATGCATATATATATATATATATATATATATATATATATATATATATATATATATACAGGCACATTAAATATATGCATACATATATATATATATATATATATATATATATATATATATATATATAGGCACATTATATCTATCTATCTATATATCTATCCATATATATATATATATATATATATGTAAGCAAATGTGTGGATGTAGATCCGACGGTATGATGAAAATGTGGAAAAGACAAAGCAAAATCCGAATGTGTGAGTTTACTGTTTTTATTTTGTTTTTGTTTTTGTTATTCTGTCGACGTCAGACGTTTCGGTCAAATAGACCTTCTTCGGGACATGGTTAATGGAGACATATTTATATATTTTTATATGTTTTTCTGTTTCTGACCAGTCCTGTATATATCGTCTCTTCATCAAACTTAAATCTAATATAAATATGTCTCCATTAACCATGTCCCGAAGAAGGTCTATTTGACCGAAACGTCTGACGTCGACAGAATAACAAAAACAAAAACAAAATAAAAACAGTAAACTCACACACTCGGATTTTGCTTTGTCTTTTCCACATTTTCATCATATATATATATATATATATATATATATATATATATATATATATATATATATATATATATATAGCAAGGATAAGAAATCCGTTGGTATAAAATCCAAGTGAATCCTAGTAATATAAAATATTAAACCTGATATAAAACAAAGAGTTCAATATATTGATTAATAGAGATCAATATAATTAATAAACTGTAAAATCCCAAATCCTCTCATATGGGGAATAGCCTAATTTTCGGTTAGAAACACCAGACATCACTTGCACAGAAATTTTGGGACTTGAAAGAGAAATCTTTGAGCTCACAGATAATTCGGAAGCTTATAGACTTCGCACGAACTCCTAATAGTCTTAGAGATAGGTCGGGCTTATGTTTAGAAGAAAAGAATTAGAATAAATAAATACAATAATCAACTATTTGAATCAGACGAATGATTTAGTGTTAAAATGTCGACAAACAAATTTAAATTTCCATAATATAGGTTTAACTTAATTAGCTACTATATTTCCATAATATTCATTCCGTCTAACTCTTCAAATATAGAATGTATAATTTTAATCTCTAAATTTTCCCCACTCTATAACTTCTTTAATTATAATTTATAAACTACCCCCGATCTCCCCAACTCTCTTTCCATTAATCCCTTACATCCTTTTATCTATATATTGTAAAGTTAGTTTTAAACCCGTTTTGTGGCTCTTGTTATTTAAAATTAATACTTGATTCTTCATATAACTCAAGGTAATGTCATAAGGTTAATATTCGAATTTAATTTTATACAACTTCTTCCCTTTAAGACAAATACCTTCCACGCTTCCTTGACCCCTATATAAAAATATAAAAAAATATATCCGCAAATCCTTCGGAGGTATTAATTTTAAAATTTACAGTAGACAATGTTAAATCTACAATCCAAGATACAATCCCAAAATATTTGTGGGCGGGTTCCTGATACCAAAAGAAGATAAAATGTCCATGTAAACATATCTGCAAACGACCATCGTTGTACCACAGCACAATAACTCATAACAAATGTTCAAAATGTCCTTCGCTTCATTTTCCGCACACATGCACCTGTCGGATCATTGACTGAAGGTCCTTTTCAAAAAGTCCAACATGGTGTCAAATGGTTTCGAATGTCCCCATGACACGGTGATGAAGCTTGTCTGCATTACTAATGTCTTCTACATAAAACAGTTGTTTTCGGTGGCTCTTCTAAGAATTGAAGTCGGGAGAATGTGCAGGTCATGTATTCAGTCCTACCCTACATCTCCATTTTTCGTGGTAACTGTCAGCCAGTGCATCGCGAACAATGTGACTACACTGTGCTGGAAAACTATCATACATGAAATGTACAGCAGGGCTCCATCCTCTAGCATCTTAGGAATTGTATTCGAATTCCCTGTAGATATGTCCTGCAAGACGTGCTGGTGGAACATATGGATATACCAGACAGTCACCTACAATTCCAGCCCACACATTAATCGTAAACTGATGGTGCCGTCTAGTCCGTGTATTACCATAGTGATTCCGATCCACCCACAAATGTTGGTTGTCGAAAATTGTTCAGTCTATATTTCTGAGATGAGGTATTATGTACACTATTTACATTATTCGGACTATTGTCCTCATCTTTGTTGCCATATTTATCACAACGTTTCCGCTGTTCTACGCTGCGGCCTTCTTCATATGATTGGAATGTCGAACTGAACCCATTATTTCGCTCGCTGGGGTAGACTGTTCTAGTTCCATGTGCCATGTCTAATGTATGTCAGTTATCAGTTATCTCCTGCTAATTCCCCTCTCCATGTTCTAAACTGCCTTAACCAGGTATTGAACTCACAACTCTTTGTCCTTAAGGACACATGGCACAGTGGATTAAGGCGTTGGTTAGATCCAGTGACAGCACGCAAATAGTTGTGAGTTCAGTACCTGGTTACGGATACAAGAGATGCTATTGAAGTATCCTCCTTGCGGTCCTATGAAATGTACGACATGCTAGGGGGCACTTGGTGTGCTGATATCTGGATCGTCTCCGACAGCCTGTAGGTGTACTTCGTGGTCATGTGTACGAGCGGATCTCGGTCATTCTCGATCTGTAGTTCGTGGTACCACGGATCGTGTGTCAGTAAATGATGGATGATTCGGCTGCCTTCGGGCTAGAAACGCAATCTGATACAGCCTCTCAACCTTTAACATTCGCACGGCCGTATGTAAAAATCATATCTCCCTGCTCACGATATAATTTTCCAGCCACTGTTAAACGGAACACTCCTCATTTGACTCACTACTACATACGTTAAACGTTGAAGACAGACTGATCGTAAATGTACACGAATGACAAATGTAACATAGTCGACATCGCAATTACACAGTAAATTTTCTTTAAACATAATAACACAAACACGTAAGATTTGCAGAAATATTTCTTCTTTTCATGCGAGTAATGGTTGTAAATTATTTTGGTACACCCTGTATATATATATATATATATATATATATATATATATATATATATGCTATGTATTTGTGTGAGTGTTGCTGACCCCATATATATATATATATATATATATATATATATATATATATATATATATATATATATATATATTCTTATATATATATATATATATATATATATATATATATATATATGTGTGTGTGTGTGTGTGTGTGTGTGTGTGTGTGTGTATTACTCTATTTTCACTTTGAAGTCAACACAGGGCAATGCCGGAAGTTCTATTCGATCTAATAGGACCCTAATTGCTACAAGAATTCTTTTCATCCTGGAAACTTTTTATCACGTTCGTTCGTATTTAATGAACACTATCACTGTCGTCATGATTGCTTCTGGTAGCTATCAATTTTTCATCCTTTAGGAAAAAGAAAAATTCAAAGAAGGACATTTCCTATCTTGTTCGGTGATGATGCCTTAAACATTAAGTTAATTTACTTTCTCTCTTACCGATAAGTGCGAAAGACAGGAACAATTTTTTATGTAATTTCATTAATGGCATTTGATCAATGGGCGCTTTAATATACAAGCGTCTTCTACTGGACAAGCATACATAGATACGTACGCATATGTATTTACAAATTGCCATATGTGGGCATAAATTAGAAAAAATGCACATGTTATAAAGTCGTGTGATATTTTTCTTTGGAAACGAAATACCAAAAAGAGATTCATGGATTATTACTGGTATATTTGAGATCATTCGGTCCAATGTTTGAACATTATGGCACGCATTAACCAACTTAAATATGAAAATAACATAAAATGCATATTGACTTGGAATGATAACCACATTAATTTTGTTTTATTTTTCATTTTACTAAGTTTTGGATAAATTGCGTTCCAACAATATACGCAAATATATAGAAGAATCTAGATAAATAATGGTCCTAGAAGAACAACATCTTAATCAAATATACGCTTTACATTCCTACGAAATATTTTAAGTAATATGAAATATCACAAAAGTATTGAAATAAGATAAGTATCTATCCTTATCTATTGAATAAGGTGTTGTGCTCTTAATTTTAGGTTAACCGCTAAGATGAAAGGACACACCTGTCGGAGTGTACAACCGCCAAATGATTGTGAGCATAAGAACTAATACGAAGATGCTGGTTCGAATGTATATATTTTTCGTATTTCACGTCTTCGTTTTTGTAGTTTACACACCGAAATTCTTAGAGCTAAACAACAATCTAGCAAATCTGTGAAACTAACAGGGATATTCAATGTAGCCCATCTTCATTCCCCGTGTCAGTACAAGTACATTTAATATCTCCAATCTATTATTATTATTATTATTTCATTTGTTTTCTGGAGTGTACACATTTTTCCGGGTCCCGTCCAGTGACATAAGGTCAGACTTGACATCATAGCATTTTCCACTGTGAAATTAAAAAAAATAACGACATACATATTTTACATAGATAAAGCCCTTCGTAAGGTGTAGGCTGTACTCGTGAGAAGAATTTTTTGTATTTCTTCAAGGCACGGACTTCAAGGAATCCCTTCAATGAGTCTACTGGAATCTCCAACCAATCCTAGGACTACAATACAATACAATAAAACAGGGATTTTTGGTGTTCGCATGTGCCACATTTTTGAGATTTCGATTTCAAGGTCCTTGTATTATGATAGCTTTTTGAAGATCTTCAAATATATATTGCAGTCTACAGGGACTGCCATATAAATAAGGGGGCAATATTTTGTTAGGGGTCTCTAATAACAATCTCTGGGCGATTAGCTTTGATTCTTCTGGCTGCGTGTATTTTGCAGTCCAATGACATTGTTACAGGTCCTATCTCCGTAACCGGGTCTGGGTGGTGTTCATACCAATTATTATTATTATTATTATTATTATTGTTGTTATTATTATTATTATTATTATTATTATTATTATTATTATTATTATTATTATTATTATATATAAATTAAAAATCTTTTCACGGACAGATATGATGTCGCATAAATAATAACAATAACAGTTTTGTTTTATGTAGTTGACTTTTCATATTTTCAAGTTGCGCCATAAACAAAAGTAGTTCCTGAAAAATGCAATTCAAAAAGATTTGATTGTTCTATTTTACTGATATATGAATCTGTTATTTGCCTTCCTCTATTTGTCCGTGTTATTCGAAGAGAGAACCGCCTAATCTGATGAAGGCTGAAAATAGAAATCTGACACATTAGTCACACGATTTTAGGAAAGACTACACTCGCGGCACACTAACTTCAAAGGGAATGACTCCTTGGTCATGTCAGTCGGTTTCAAAATCTAAGCGACCATCATTTATTCTTGTTCTGTCTCCCCCACCCCAACAACAACAACACCACCACCACTACAAATATTAATAACTGATTTAAAAATCGAATTATGTTCCGTTCTAATCTCATAGAGTAAGTCACATTGACTGCCAATAATCAATAGTAATTTTGCATCTGTCAGTTTGCCTTTGTTTCAGAGAGTATACGAGGATATTATATTTGCTTTTGTTATGTTTACACATACGTACACACGCCAGGAAAAATAAGAACAAATAACAAATGCTTATAGTTAATAAATATTCAAGTCAAATAATACAGTTAATCGTGATTTTTTATGTACAGAATTCTCAAAATCACTCTGTACGTATACACGTGAGTGGGTTTATGTGTGTAATATTTTATATCTATCTATATAAACATACTTAATAATAATTAAAATAAAATAAGGGACTTATCATTTTTCATTTATTTTTTAGCTTTATTTAAAGTAGGCTGAGAAAAAGCTAAATGATTTATTTTAATTAAAATTTTAATAATCATTATTGCTCTATCGTGCGATATTGAGTGACAGTTTGCCTTGCATGAGATATTTCCCAGGATTAACCTAGATAGATAGAGAGAGAGAGAGTGGGGCAGAGAAATAAGAAAGAGAGGGGTGGCCCGAACATTGTGGTCAGGCAAGAAGCAGACTCTCGCCACTCAGTGTTGACTTCAATGTTTTACGTAGACAAGCTCTATCTCTGATATTGGGCACTTTCACCCATAAATATAACATATATTAAAACGATATTTTCATCATATATTTATATAATAATCACATATAAACACAATAGAAACACAAATATATATATATATATATATATATATATATATATATATATATATATATATATATATATATATATATATATATATTACATGAATCATCCTTGATAATGGCTAAAGGTATAGCCGAAAGCGTTCGGAAATATAAAACATTTGGACAGTTCTTACACACGTTTTGTCAAGAAAAGAAAGCCCTTGTTCGAATACAAGAAAAATTAAATAAAAAGCTTAACCGTAGTACCTTGTCTGTCGTTTTTAATGAAACATGCATAAACGAAGGATTGCTGCCTATATATATATATAAATATATATATATATTATTTACAGGAAAAGTGTTTCTATTGGCCAACCACAGCTCATAGTTTCCTGTGGATATTTAATACACAGTACTCAGGTGGCCATCTGAATATTTTTTACTAAATATATATTTTAAACTCTACGTCGTTACGTTGTAAATAATAATAATATCTCCTCTGTTAGAGAATATCGTGCTCTTTTTGTCATCCTACTACAAATACACGTATATAAATATCTATATATTCAGTTTTTAAAAAATGGCTAATGGAATATCCGAAAGCTCTTGTATATATGGAAAATATGGACAGTTTGTAGGCACTTTCTGTACAGAAAAGAAAATGCTAAAGTACGAATGCAAGAGAATTGTATAAAAACTGAATCACACTAACTTGTCATTCGTTACACACACACACACAGATATATATATATATATATATATATATATATATATATATATATATATATATATATATGTCTGTGTGTGTGTGTGTGTGTGTGTGTGTGTGTGTGTCACAGCTCACCAGTGTGACTAGAGATACGATTAATTCAAGTCGGGATCGAAACTCGACCGTCGTGTCGCACTTTGGACTGACATCTTTAAACACCCAACTGAAAATTGCACCACTGAGTTTTGTTCTTGGGTTAAATCTAACATGGAGGCATTCATCGCTTGCCAGGTGAAACCTCAATCTTCTTCATGCTTGACACCAGCATGCTTGGCCGCTATAATACAGACCAACCATTATGTTCGGCTATAGCAAACTGACTATTCTCGTCACAACAGACGCCTTTTCGTTGCTGCTCGAAATAAATGTAAACGTGTCCTCGAAACACCAACGTTCCTGTTTGCCGAGACAACGAGTTGCTGTATAGCCTGTAACAACTTTGGATCCTATGGTTACAGGCGAACTCTAATAGAGTATTAAATAAGTGTGAGGTCTCTATTTCTCACTTCTTCTATTAATATGTGTTGTTATCGTTCTCCGTTGATAAAGCTGAATGCTTTGCACCTAAATTTTCATCAAATTCTACTCTTGGCTCATCTGAAATATCCCTGCTTAACTTCCTTCCCAGAACTGAGTCTCTGGTGAATCTGAGATCAGAGCAAATTTTGGTCTCAGGAAGTTGCAAGTTCTTGATGAAATTATATGAATACTCTCAGATCTATGGTGATATTCTAAGCGTATATTAGTTGAGACACAAGGCCGAAAATATGGGGCAACCAGCGAGGAACTCACTATTTAGTCGAATTTTATTTTTAGTGAGACAAGCTTGATAAACATTACACCATGCCGCGTGTCCAGCACTGAAATCTAGGGTTATTACAGAAATTATTTTTTTTTTTTAAATTTAGCAAATGGTATTTTCTTTTCAATTAAGCCTAGATTCCTGACGATAAATCAAATACTGTCTCATTATTCCACAAGATTTGCTCTTATTTTTTCAGGTTTGTTTCATTTTTAATTAGTATTCATTACACTAGAGATATCTGGTCGTTAGGACAGTTCATTCGTGCAATTACTTCAATATTCTCATCAACTGTGTTGTGTCCTGAATAGGTTCAAATGTTTCTTGTATTTGGGAACTGTATCCAAAGTTAAATCCAAAGTATGTTAAGACCCTTCCCTGTATTCCAGAAATTATGAGTGTGACTGTCATGTTTATAATCTATGATAGTTTCTTTTCTTGTACTATATCCTCTCATTTCCCTTTTTATATTTCAGTGATGTTTGTTTTGTTTTTGATTTTTGTAATTTTTTTGGTGTTGCTTTTGGGTGATTATCAATTGCATTTTTCTTCTCTTTGTTGTCTGTTATCTCGTCATGTCTGCTAATATAGCATGTTATTTATTTTATTTTTCTCCCTTACTGAACAAATAGCTGGCGCTAATTTTTACGATGCTTCGCTTCCGGTTCCAGCCGTTCTCGTTTATAAATAAGCTATTGTCTCATTTTCAAGACGGACTTCTCGTCATCTCAGATTTCGTTCTTTTCTTTTAGGAATTTCAATCTTCCATATTTTTTTCTTCTTCCTCTTGCTTCTTGCGGCTGTTGTCGTTGGCATCGCCCTTATTGTCATCGGCGTAGCCACTCTCACGTTTCATATCATTTGCTTGTTTTCATCCTCCCCCAATTTGTCTTATTTCTGATGGTTTTCCTTTTTCGATTTACTTCGCATTCATCTGTGATATATTTCCCTTTTCTCCGTCATTCGAACTGTATTCTTTTACTAGAGTCTCTTTTCCTTCTTGTAAACGGAATATCATTTTCAATTTCTCCCACTCATTCATTAATTTTGAAATCATTCTACTTAGTTCTACACTTTAAAATTACATTATTCTTAATTCTCGCTATTCATATTAGAGTTTACTATCTAGACGTAATGTTATTTCCATATATTACTCTTTTTCACGCACAATTTTCTTACTTTTCCTTCCTTCCATTTTCAATGTTTCTTTCTTTTTTTTTATTTTAAATTTCAAACATTGGACTTCCGTTAAAATGTTTCTTCAAATATATGACATTTCTATCATTTAATAATTTAGCCTGGTATCCAGTCAATTGCAGCAAATATTATAATAGAATTATGCATGCAATATATATATATATATATATATATATATATATATATATATATATATATATATATATATATATATATTCTAGTAAGTGCGTTTTAATACCACATTATACTTGATAGATTTATGTAAAAAATTACAGTGAAGGTTTACGTGCCCATTCTACTCATTTTTGTCTTGAAAAATCTATGTATATATATATATTACAATGAATCATTCTTAAAAAAGTAAATTAATAAAGTTAAAAATGCATAAACCCACTAACCACTCGATGAATGTTGCGATGCTTGTTTTTTAAAATTATAAACTCTTCCGTAAATATGCAAGTACTTTCGACAGGTTCTCCGATCTTCAACATTTTATCTCATTAACTTTTCTAATTTAATTTTTGTATGAATGATTCATTGTAATATAAATTAAAAAGCACCACAGAATTTATTTACAAAAACTGATCCGACGTGCAAACTTTCGGGACAACACGAGAGACATTGCTCTACTTATTAAACTATTAATTCATGCCACGTTGACTGATAACCACCACCAACAAAAAATTCTTACATTGCCATATTAGTAACAAACGTTCTCACTTAAATTTTCAAAAAGGATAGTGGATTTGGTCAATATGAGATATGTAATGCTTTTTTAAACATGATTTGGAAAAGGCGCTAATCCATCTAATATGTTTGATATCACGTGATACGTTGACTATTTCCTGTCATAAGTGATCCTTGCTACTAAACTGACTTACACTTTCATAAACGCATCGCTTCAGAATGCTCCACAAGTTTTCGGCTGGGTTTAAGTCTGGAGAATTGACCGGCCAGTTTAACTTTCGAGGTCCAAAGAAGCCTAATTTCTGCAGGTACTCCATAGTTTTATGCTCCGAATGCGGAGGGGGCATTATCTTGCATAAATACGATATTCCTCCTGAAAATTACTCTTTGCTTCTTTTTTTTTTCTCCAAGATTACAGGTGCTCTTTGAGGAAGGCTATATAAGCGTCTGCGGTTAATTCGAACCGTCAGGCACTATCCACGCACCAAACCTCCAATAATGCCAGCTCAAATCATAATACCTCCTCTCCCTTGTTGGCGTGTCAAGCCTTGATGACAATCTCAATATTTACTAATACCTTCAGGGCCATCAAGTGTTGCCCAACATTCATCTGTGATCAGAACTTTCGAGAAATCGACCTTCATGTTCTTCTTTGTCCATTTTAGACGCATTTGTATGCGTACTTTTGTCAAACGAGGCTTTGTTATTGGTCTCACTGATGTCCCGAGCCTTTTCAAAAGATGTTAGCGAGTATTTCTGGACACTTCTGCAACTCCAATGCTCCTGAAAACTGCTCCACTGGTCAGGCCTTGGTTATTTACTGCTTCACGTTTCATTCGTGACAAAGAGCGTCGGGAAACAACCCTCGAGTGACTCTTATCAGCACTCTTAAGTACCTTCATTATGATTTTAAATGGAAAAAACTGGTTTTATAAACACTGCCTGTAAGAACAAGTAGCCATAATTACCTTCACAGACCAAAACCAACTATTAAATAAACGATCAAAACTAATCTGGAAATGCAAACTCGAAAACACATTTGTTACTACGCTACTTGAAAATCGATCAAGAATAAATTAAAATAAATAAATGAAAAAAAAAACAAGTAATAAAGAATAAATAAAAACAAGTAAAATAAATTAATCCAAACAAATAAATATTTATATAAACTAAGTAAATAATAAGAAAATTATCAAACCACGCCCATCAAAATAACCGTTAAAATAATACAATAAACTACCTACAATTTCTCACTGACCTGAATATATAAAATATTGAGCAAAAGTACAACTCACATGACCTGAGTATTGCGTTTAGCATGAAACAGACTGTCGTCTCTGGACTTCAAGTAGATAATATATATATACATATACATATACATATACATATATATATATATATATATATATATATATATATATATATATATATATATATATGCCATTCTGTGGGCTATCTGTATGCGTATAAATAAATGTGTCTCTGTATATTTTAGTATTCACACGTTATCATTCTGATAAACAGGCATACCTGTTTTTGGAAAAATACACGCACATATATCGTCTATTTAATAATTATACACAAACACACAGGTATATATATATATATATATATATATATATATATATATATATATATATATATATATATATATATATATATACATATATATATATATATATATATATATATACATACATATATATATATATATATATATATACACATACATATATATATATATATACATACATATATATATACATACATATATATATATACATATACATATATATATATATATATATACATACATATATATATACATACATATATATATATACATACATATATATATATATACATACATATATATATATATATATACATACATATATATATATACATACATATATATATATATACACATACATATATATATATACATACATATATATATATATACATATATATATATATACATATATATATATATATATATATATATATATATATATATATATATATATATATATATATATATATAAATCTACAGATAAAACGCAGAAAGTCTTCTATACACGTTAACGAAAAACTGCGCATAACAAAACAATGGGAATAGAAAAAAACACATTTACATACAAATTCATTCACAAACTATTTAGCCATATCTTAGTACATGGGAATAATTTACAGTCAATTGTGTCGACATAACAGAAAAAATCATAATAAAAAGCTGTAATATGCTTTTAAATAGACATTATAAAAATCTCTTGAATGCTTGAAGTCTTCGCCGTTTCTAATACCCAATGGAAACAAAAACAGTCATAAACAAATATGTCAAAAAATGTATTAAAAAAAGTCGACAGTGCAACCAGGGGAGGCCCTAGCGATTGTTGGTTGTGGCAGGAAGACTCATGACGTATCGCTTTACGCGCAGCTGATCACGTGGTTGGCATATATCTCTTACGTCAATTACTGCCAATTTCCTAGCCAACAGCCAACTCCTAAATGTCCAACTTCAGTTTCGGTTTCGTATCGAGTGTCATGTGCGGAGCGAACTAATACGGCTCAACATCCTTAAGGTACTGACACAATTGCAATGATGATGATGATGGGTTTGGAGGTAGGGTCAGAGTAGAAACAGAACCTGAGTTGTTGGACCTTCACTACTCTCAATATCTTTTTTGTCCTTGCGCCGTTTCGTTTTCGTCTGTATGTGTCCACCCCACATAAATATATATATATATATATATATATATATATATATATATATATATATATAATTTCTTAAGTCTTCCGCGTTCTCTTCATGAATGTTTATTTATGTGTGTTTTATTTCCTGCTACTAATGAGTTTTTTTCATTCTGTTTAACTACACCTTCCACTATTCGTTATTTCTAACTCGTGGAAAATCTAACTCGCTTTCCGCTTTATCATTATGGATGTCTTTTTAGTCTTGTCATAAACAAAAAAAATACAATTTTCAGATTGTTTTCTTTTGTTTTGTTTTTTTCATGTTAACCACACTCACTAATCACGTTTTTTCCCATCTTTCCCTATTTTTTTCCATCTATCTTCACCCGGTATATTTTAATTTCATCATCTCTCTCTTCTTTTTTCCTTTCCGCATACGATTTATCTTAGATACTCGAGTACAATGCGAGTTTTATGATCAGCTGTTTTTACTCAAAATATAGGGTGGGGGTCGCACTATGCACAGGTAACTTTTTTGTATAAGTTAAAATTCATGCATATTCAGTGTCTGGTTGGACCCTACATAGGTAATTCTTTCTGGAAGGGTTAAAATTCATGCAAAAATTGAGGGGTCGCATTATACATGAAGTTAGTATATACGGTATGTATCATTAAAAAAGACAATTTTATAAACGTTTTTTTTTTCTTTTGAAAATATCATTTTTCCCTTTTTATTATCGTTATTCTTCTACGGGTTTAGGACTTCTTTTTTGTTTCCATCACTTTCCTCCTATTTTATTGTCATCTCTACGACGCCCACAATTTTTTTTGTCTATCTTTCTTATTCATTTTCATTTTTCTTTACATTCTGATTATCATTCAGATCTAATTTATTCTCTTTTCGTTCACATAAACTGGCTTTTAAATTATTTTATTTTTATAACTCCTTTTTATTTTCATATGTATATCTTGTTAGCGAACATTTTTCATCTTAATAAATATTAACGTTCTTTCAAATTGTTTTTCTTTTGTTTCCATTCTTTTTGTTTTAATGTTTCTAAAACATATATCCCGTTTTCATCTACTTACTCTAGAACAGAGGTCTGAAAACTTTTGCAGACTATGTGCCAACTTAGGGTTTTTAAATCATTAAGTGTGCCAACAGCATACGTATTTTTATACAAGTCAAGGTCAATATACCTGTTCTACAATGAATTTTATATAGTAATATATAATATATATTAAATCTATTTTATTTAGTAATATATAGTATATATTAAAATTGAGACAGCTAAATATCTTCTTTGTGTTGTAGTAGTTATTGGTTCGGACTTCGTGATGTCATTTGCGGCTGCGTGGCACTTGAAATTGCTTGTCGTGCCACATGTGGCAGACGTGCCGTATGTTGCTGGCCCCTTGTTCTACAATTTATTTCGCACCCTTCTTTTGCATCCACATATAATTAATTAGTTTCGGTATTGTAACTACAGTGAAACAGGATACAATATCTCTTTTAAGGCTATTGTGTCGTTTAGCTTTTAACTAGTCGCTTTATCGGTGTTTCTTCCTTTTATCTCCAAGCAGTATGTATTTAAGCGCAGCACTAGATTGGCGGTAAGGTCTCATCCTTTTACAGATGAGATAGCTAGATGTAACCGTAATTGTTATGCTAACATTTCCTTCTGACACTCTCCTCGCTTGTGGAACTTTTTTCCGTCTTCCTGCTTCGTAGTCAACTTTGATCTGCAAAAATTCAAATGCACTGCCAATCGTTGTTTTCTATTTTATTAATTCCTATTCTATTATTGTCCTCTCTCTTTGATAATCTATTTTCTAATATTCAGAAACTCCTTGCGACTTAGTGGCTTGCTTGGCGTTAAATTATAAAGAAAATCTCTTTTTTCCCCTTGTCTCCCGTATTTATTTCACATTTTATTCAATGGAATTACCTTTCATTGAATCTGGATATTTGTTTTTATATATACTAATGTAGATTAGGGCACCTAGGGGTGGTGTAATGGTTAGCAAGCTTGTCTCGCTAGAACAATTACGACCGAGTAGTGAGTTCGTTCCTCACTGAGTACCCCATACTTTCGGCCTTGTGTCACATCTTAGCTTGAAAAATCACTATACTAATGTAAATTAGTCTGTCATTACAGTGAAACCCGGATATAAGAGAGTTGTCGGGACCGGAGAAGTAGTCTCTTATATCCGTGTTTCTCTTATATCCGGGTTTGGTCTATTTTGTTTAGGTAAGTATGGCTCTAAGTTGGGACAAGATACAATCTCTCTTATATCCGGGTTTCTCTTATATCCGGGTCTCTTATATCCAGGTTACACTGTATTTCAGTGAGAGGATCGGAAACATTGTACCAATCTTGAAGACACCTTGCAGTGTCTGAAAAGTAATATTTAAAATCTTTATCAATCGTCGGTGGAAAATACAGAACTCCCTATCGTATAAACAGGGCACTATCTCATGCTATAACTTAAAACCGTCCAAGAAGCGTTTCCATTTTATGTCAGTTTTTACTCCATTCATATTTTTAAAGTTCATGCACTTAGTTTAAATCTGAGAAATTGAACTCATTTCAGGAAGGCTCACTCGACTAACACTACTGCAAGATACTAATTTACTCGCTAACGTTCATTCATTACTTTTTTTATACAGTTATTGTTGAATTTTTTCATTAACTTTTAAACTGTTTACTATATTTCCTCTTTCATTTTCGCGTTTTCTGTTTCCCGTTTGTTTCAATTTTTGTTATTTACAGTCGGATTATGTCCTCGTCTTTGTCTATGTGATCACACCGTTTTGATCGTTATAACCTACGGCCTTCTTCAAGTATCTGTCGATGTGGGCAACCTTTAGGAAACTTAGGGAAACTAACCTTTTATTTCCTCTACAAGAAAAATTATTCTGATTCTGCTATCCATATATCAGTATGTATAATCTTTTTCTTTCTTATAACAATACAGTTATGGATAGTTTTACCTTCTGAGATTCTGTACTACCTATGCCAACAGATTTATGAAGGATTGCTTTAACATTCGAGGTTATTGTCAACGGGTTAATCACCCCCCCCACCCGAATAATGGTAACTCCTCATCCCAGAAATTAAAACAGAAGGCGATCAGGTGGTAATAACAACAAAGATGAGGATACTAGTCTGAATGTAAATAATGATAACTTCTCATCCCAAAAATTCAGACATTTTTTTTTTTTTTTTATGTTTACGATAGTATTTTTCTCAGCCGGTACAATTGCCAGAATCTATCCATCTTATGCCTTGTCTATTTATCACTTCCGCTCTCGTATTTCCTTTCTGTAGATGTCATTTGATTCTCCCCCTCCCCTGTCTGTTCGTCGCTCACCAATTTTTATAGATCTTACACACTTTCATTTTGCTTGTGATTATTGTTTTCTTTCTACAGTTTATTTTTCTTTATATGTTCTCTAACTCTTACTCTCTTTCTCTCTCTCTTGCTTTTCATATATTTTATATATCTTTCTTATCTTTTATATTTTTCGATGTTTTTTGTTTATTTGTTTGTATATTTCCATTATATTCTTCTCCTCATCAAATGTTTCGTGCAGACAGACACGTGACAGAAACGTTATCTGCTCGCCTCAATCCCACGTTGATATATTAATTTTCGTCACACATTCAACGACGGTCATCATAAGCCCGACATCCGTTAATAGACGGCGCTGCATTCGGTGCAGTCACGCATATCCAGCGCGAAATGATGCACCCGTCCAACGCCTGGAAAATGCGTATTCACCTGCTGGGTTGTTTAGAGTAGGAAAATTCCATATTTCTGAGTAGCGGAGGAAAATATGGCTGACGAGATTTAAAGATAAAAGATGAGAGGATTTGTATATATCACATTAGAAGATAAGAATAATATCTATAGCATAACAGCTAAAAACAGTATTATGGATATTATTGGAGCAACAATAAAAAAAATGATGTTGTTTTTTATAATAAAGACAATAATAATAATTGTGTTATTATTGATTAATATTGTTCATCATGTTAAGTATTTGACAGTTGACAATAACGACAATATTGATATTTGCAGTATTAATTAAATTGTATCTATAAAAATAACGTATAAACAGAAAACATATAAATAATTGTCGGACTTAATCGATTTTATTGCATGTCATTGTTTACGTTAAGATATGTTTCGAAGACTATCTTTATAAACAGTAATTCGAACTTTGCTAACCAGACGCTTATCTGTAGCTTAATGGTAC
>OZ038478.1:82798649-82891149 GCA_964036315.1 Acanthosepion esculentum
AATTCTGCTATGTTGGTTTCAAAATGTCGGCATCTTCAGTCGATTTCGTTCAATTGATTTCCTAAACGCTTTATTTTTTGCTGCTGACAGTTCAGTGTGGAGAAGCAGCCTGACTAAACAACTAATGCCAGGAGACGACAAACTGAACAACGCAGCAGAAGACAAGTTGACCCGCTGAAAATAACGCTGCAGCATAGACACCACGTAGACAACAGATGGGACTTTTGTTACAGAGACTGCTATTCACGAATCGGCCTGTTCAGACACAGGCGGCGATGTTCCACTTGGGTCAAATCTATGGTCATTGATGACTGACGGAGGGCTTCAAACATATATATATATATATATATATATATATATATATATATATATATATATATATATATATATATATATATATATAAATATATAGCGGGTTTAAAAGCAAAATTATCCAAATAGTATAAGAGCAAATGTGTCCAATTTATAGATTGAATCTTAGAAATGATTACAGGTATCTTACTGAAATTATCCGAGGGTTTTATAACACTAGTGGATAATACTGTGTGCAATAAGAATGTGTAATTATTCTCTAAGCTTAACAGAAATATCGTGATTAAATTGATCATATATATATGAAATTTATTTCAATACTTCATGAGCTTTAATGATGAACATGTCATTTTCGTTTATGTTCAATTTCATCATATATATATATATATATATATATATATATATATATATATATATATATATATATATATATATATGAATTGAGTTGGATCTTTTATAATTGATCTCTTTAGTTCTAAGATAATATGATTATCCCTCTTCATTTTGTGACCTCCTGAACCAGTTTTTCTCTCAACTGTTCCCTCCTCTTTGAACTGAATGGACTTTAAAATTGGAAGCCAGAGTTTGAATGTTGGTACCATTAGTGAAGTCCTGAATTAATTTTTCCTCTCACCATTGCTCATTTGGTAAGACAGTGGAACTGACAGAAAACGATTTTAACCTGTTGTATTTCTAGCTGAATAACTCCAGGTGTTTTTCGTGGATTCTTACAAATATGGTGTCAAGATAGCTGTCTTACCTGAAAATTTCGAAAAAAGAAACTCAACAAGTTTAGTGTTTTTTGTTGTTGTTTGTTTCGTTTTTTTAGATATCAAACATTATGTGGGACGTATAATTAAACTGTTACACGATTTCGACAATTTTGCTGTTATACTCTGTATACACTCACGCGCGCACACACACACACATACACACATATATATATATATATACCCAATTACATTCTTGCGTGTGTTTGATCAGACAATTTCTGATGTGTCCCTCCTCAATTCTTCCATTTGATCTCTGTCATTCACTAAAATGCTGTATATATAAGAACCCATCTACAAACACTTGTTCTCACCCTCAATTGATCACAAGAGAGGTCAAAAATGGTCATTTCCTCTGGTTTGTTTTTAACTTAACCAGACTTCAAATATTGCCAACCTTCAAGGCCACCTGAATTCAAAATGACAACCTTACATATTCGTCTGATAATAAATAAATATATAAAAGTTTTATTGAAGACGACTATGAATGAAATGCTATTAATAATTTTATTCAATTTTTTTTTTATTTGTACTCGTATAAGTATTTCCTTTTATGGGCATAACGTGTTTAAAAATTGTCCAAATGTTCTATATATCCGAGCGCTTTTGGATTAGTAATTGTCAAGGATGATTTTTTTTATTTAGGGTATATAGGAAAGATAAACTGTAACCCTAGATTTGATGAAGTTAAGTTTGTAGTGATCTGAGAATCATTCTCTTGGGAGACTATTCCATGAATGTAGTAGTTCCTGAGTAAACTATCCAGTTGGATCTTTCTCTTTACGAACGAAATACAAAGATAATGCAGTTTATTCATTCCAGCATTCATGGTATTTCGGACCTTAGTTTTCAATGTCAGCACTGGTGAATCTAATAAATGTAGCCCGTCAGCATATTTGGAATAACGAGAGACTTGCGACAAATCGCTTTTGGGAAAGGGGATGTAGCGTGGAAAATAATTAATCATTTACAAGGCAACAAATACGGTTCTCAACACGCTAAAACCGGGAAGTAGGAGCTGGACAACGCCAGCCCAGATATAGGTGCAGTGCTCCATCTTTGAGCTTATTTGGCTCTTGTAACGATGGAGAATAACAATTCAGAAGGAGGCAATATGACAGAATTATGAATTGCCAAATAAGCCAAATAAATGAATTAGAAACCAAGTGAAAACCAATATGAGCATAGATCACAGAAGCTAACAAAATCCCAAATCATCTGAGGCATGCATATTCAAACAACGATGCCTTCCAAAAGCGAAGCAAAGTATTAAGAAACAGATCGTTAAACACAAAGAAAATAGTTCTGAACTGTTATGCAATATCTGTCCTCCTAATATCGCAATGATTGCTAGATAATCTCTTCATATATGGAAAAGTGACTTGAAGCAATAAAAAAGTGGTATTTACAGACGGATTCTGAAAACAAGGGTTAGCAAAATGACACTTAACATCAGAAAAAGGGAGTTGAAATTTCTAAGTCACATAATGGAAAAATTGATACTCACATGACATATTGAAAGCAAGAGGGACACAGATAAAGAATGCACAACAGAACAGGAATTAGCAGAGATAACAAAACGTTAAAACTTATTAAGAGCTATAAATGACCGGAAATGCGGAGAGCCATGATCGCAAAGGTCTTGAATGTACACAAAACATAGAAGAAGCAAAAGAAACTACACCGAACTAGATATTCTAGTTTTCAGGGGGGGGGTAGAAGATCTTGCAAGATTATAGACGTGGTAGGGCCTTTTGATACTAGAGATGTTAAAATTATGGGGATGATTTAGACAAATATTGTTTGTTCACCAACCTCCAAAACAGTCACTCGTTACGTCTTCTCGGCCTAGCATTCTATGCTGATATAAATTATTATGTACTGAATCCATTGCTAGGTCAGCTGCTAAGAAAGCTGATTCATTGTGTCGTGGTAGACAATTTTTCTTTTCCGACACTATCCTACATATGTATAAGTCTACCATTCGTCCATGCTTAGAATATTGCTGCTACGTATGATCCGGTACCCCTGCTATATATTTGGAGAGTCTTCATAAAATCCAAATAAGAATTGGCAATATTATAAGACCTGACCTGGCGTCTAGGCTTCAGTCATTTTCTCATCGCCGTAAGGTTGCTTCCCTGTGCCTTTTCGATACATACTTCTCATGGCAATTTGAACAGATGAGTTCTTCGGAATGTTACTTAGACTTTTTGAATTTAAGCCCATTACTAGACTGGCAACAAAGTCTCGCCAATTGGCTAGATGTGACCGTAGGTTCTATGCTAACAGTTTATTTTTTCTCGCACTTCTCGCTTGTGGAAATCACTTCCGGCTCCATGCTTTCCAGTATACTTTAATCTTCAAAAATTTAAATGCATAGTCATTTGTTATCTACTGTCTTCCTGATTACTCTTCTATTGTTCTTGCTCCTTAGTGTTTCTGCTTTCTAAATCTTTCACACACAGTAACCCCTTGTATGTTAGTGGTTTTACTGTCTGCTTAGGGTAAGTCTGATTATAAAAAAATAATAGGCCCAAGAGCTACCCAAGATAAAGGGGTTAATGAGTGAGATTGCTGTAACAAAGAAGGCAGGAGTGAGTAAGAAGTGAGTATGAGGTCGTGTAGGATAGACACCCCGGTTGATCCTGGACCTGAAGAGACCAAGATTATCGCTGTCAGGAATATTTTTTTCACAATGTAACAGTTCTGGGGAAGAAGCTGTTGGTTGCTCCTTATCATAGGCTCACAAGGAGGCACGGTGGAGTAATGGATAACGGCTTGGATTGAGGAATCGGAGAGCCGAGTTCGAATTCCAGTCGAATACATTACATTCACTTACGTGCTAACACCCTTGGGAAAGGTGTGAATCCTCTTCTTCTCCCTCCAACTATGGGTAAATAGCAGGACAGACTGGGTTCTATAGCCTTGGACGGCAACTGGTCTAGGAGAAGGACAACTCTGAATTCAAAACCTGCGGAGGGTCGTTTGGGGACCTTGTGGCATTCGTTGCACCAGGTCTCTGTATTCGTCCCTCCAAAAAGTGTGGATGGCCCTGCACAAAGCCCCACTATAATCGAATCTGGTGTGGCTGTCCGGCTTTCAGTTTCTGGGAATTGATCTGTCTGGCCCTCATACGAGATCGACGGGAGAAGCAAAAAAAAAAAAATAGGCTCACAAATGGAATGAGGATGATTTGCAACAACCGTGAATATAACATGGCGATCTCTAGCTGTGAATGTCTTAGCTGGTGGAAATAAGCAAAGTCGGGATATTCGCTGCAAAGTGGGGAATTCATCACCCACAAAGCCGTTTAATCGCGTTTGCATTGAAGATCTCGAAAGGTAGTGCACTACTCACACTCGATCTCTAAATCGTTCTTTAACTTGGCTTCATAAAGTCGGCACAAATATCTACTTGAGATTTTTACGTAAGGCCTGTCTTACAGAAACAGCGAAGATACTGAGGTATGTACTGAATATCTTTGTTTGTGGATAGTAGCTTGTTGTTCGTCTGAACTGAATTGGCTATTATACATCTTTGAAGCGGGGATTAAAGGCTATAATTATGATTATTATTATAATTTCCTGTTATGTTAGAGATTATACCAATGGGATTAATTTCAGTGTCAACAGTGTAGAATACTTTTAGTTCCTATGAAAACAGTAAAACCGAATATTAATTAGGCTAATCTTCATTAAATATTTTATCTTACTTGTAAAATCTTACGAGCTAATGTACCAAATATACCATTTTTATATACGGTGCTATAATAAAGTTAGTTGTTTTAAAACAATGAATTTTCAATGAATTCTCCCTAAGAAAATTAAAACGGCGCGTGTTGCTTAAATATCCATGAAATATTTTTTCGTGGTGTGTACGGTAAATGATTTATCGTTCTCCTAATTAAATGTGTCAGTTAAAACGTCGTTTGACATAGAAAATTTTCTTTTGAAGCGAAAAAATCCCAAGATTTAAAATTCATTTTTAATCTTCATTTCAAAATATAAAATAAAAGATAACGTTTGTTGTTTATTTTGCTAACTTTTAAATAAAATTAGACTGTATGAGGTTACAGCACGTTCATTACCATTTTAAGAAGTTTGGAACATTGACAATAGTGTCTCGCCACTGACTATATTAACAAGGAGAAACAAAACGCAAACAACGTCTGGCAAGTGTCGATTACAAAAATGTTATCATTTGTTTTACAGTAATATTTTTAACTGCCTTTTTACTTTTGTTCAGTGAAAATGTTTTTCACCATTTTCCTCTATATATCACCTTCAACTTTTCCTACTGCTCGTTCGCCTTTACTTTTTCTTCGTATTTATTATTATGACTATTACTACAATTCTTATTATCATTATTATTATTTATATATTATTATTATTATTTTTATATCATTATTATTATTACTGTTTTTACATTGGTATATATATATACTATTATTATTTGTATATTATTATTATTATTTATATATCATTATTATTTCTATTTATATATTATCATTATTTATATATCATTATTATTATTTATATGTCATTATTATTATTAATAATATTATTTATTTATATAATAGTTTTATTATTATAATTATTATTATTATTATTATTATTTGAGTATGCTATGTTTCCTGTTTTGTATCCTGTAGATCCGAATCCAAACTATGGTATTTAGGCCCTATAGGAGAATTGTCATTTAACTGATAACACTTGTCTTAGTATATGAGATATTTCTAACAGGGCGATCTTCAGAGCAATTTATAAGTTTATGTTACCTGGGATACTGTTAGTAAATTTGTCTATTTCGTTTCTCACGAGGCCAAGAGCTCCGATTACTATTGATACAGTCTCAGTCTTCATTCCGGACATCCTGTTAATCTCGATCTCCAGTTTCTTGTATTTGGACAATTTCTCGATGATTTTCACTGTCAACTAATCAAGGATGGAACTAACCCGAAATGCAGGATCAGCGGAAAATATGATGAAACTGTCGGCCATATTATCTCAGGATGCTCGGAACAAGCATAAAATGAATATACCCACAGACATAACATATGTGCATTGGAAGATATGTAAGAAGCACAAAATCCAAACCCCTGAGATATGGTATGAGCACAAACCAGACACAGTTACCGAAAATAACGATGTGACCATCGTCTGGGACATAGCAATTCACCCGTAACTTGGACATACTAATTGATAGTTAAGTAAAAGCCAACAGACCTGATATTATCATAAAAGACAAGAAATTCAAGAAGTTTATGCTTATTGACTTAGCAGTACCATCTGAGAGAAACACCTCCATCAAAATTATATGAAGTTTAAAAGGATGTGGGTAATGAAGATTGAGACTGTACCAATAGTAATCGGAGCTCTGGGCCTCGTGAGAAAAGGATTGGACAATTTTACTAATAGTGTTCCAGGCGATCGCCTTACTAGGAACATCCCACATACTAAGAAAAGTGCTATGAATTAAATTACAATTCTCCTATAGGACCTAAGGATCATAGTTCGGATCCAGCTCTACAAGATAAAAGCCAGGAAACATAACATACACAAATAATAATAATAATAATAATAATAATAAGAAGAAGAAGACATCACAATTCTATGGGATAACACCATCTTTACAGACAGGAAGATTGAAGCAAACAGGCCGGACATAATTGTCAAAAGCCGAAAAGTAAAAACTTGCCTACTAATTGATATGGCTTGACCAGTGGACTGTAACATAGCAACCAAGGATATTGAAAAACTATCGAAGTATAAAACCTGGAAATCATATGAAAATTGGAAACAAGTATAGTACCAGTCGTCGTAGGTTCGCTTGGAATGATAAAAAAGAATACAACAACATATTGAATAATCCCTGGAAATCTCAGCTTAAGTGAAATACAAAAAATGTCTTGATAAGTACAACCCACACACTAAGAAGAACTTTGTCTATGTAACGTTAATGATGCTATGGGAGTTAGAAAAACAAATCATGAAATGTAGCCATAACAACCCACCACTAACTGCCTTAGGTCTTCCCGTAGATTTTAGTAAGCTGTGTGAACATAGCAGAATTTGAAATAATAATAATAATAATAATAATAATAATAATAATAAATTAATAATTTAATGAAAAAAGTTATTTTAACTCAAATTATTTTTGTTTCAACTGGAGATTAAAAGAAAGTACGTCACCTCAGTACGCCAGTAGTTTTTTTAGTACTTTGTTTTAACATTGGTGTTGTCTACATTATCCCTACTCATCGTCTGATTCCGTGTTTCTTTTCTTGTAGTTTATACTGCTTCCTAGGCTTTTCTTTTCAGTGTCCAGTTCTACAATAACGACTGGTACCATTATCCCACTCATGTTCCAAAGTTTTCTCAGTTCACTGACAATGTTTCTGTATTTATCTCCACTTTCCTTTTCTCTCTGTAATCTCAGGGAACAGCGACATCCATTAAATGACACGTCTTCTTCTTTATGTCGAGGACGATTGTAACAAGTTTCTGCCCTAGATTTGGAATTCTTTCCAATCTCAAAATCTCAAACGATTGGTTGCGTTTCATTATATTGCACACATTCTGGTTTCTTCATTTACCATTGTTCTGTATGATTAATATCCATCGTTCCCAGCAGAAGAAAAACTCTTCTCGGGTTCTCACTGGGGTGATTATATTGTTGACTCTCTTCATCTGCTTTTCTTAGCCTTTATATAGTTTTTTTTTATTTTCATGTGCCATTGTTTTCATTCTCTTGTTTACGATAATTATATCTACTCTTCTGGTTTAATTTATGTGAGCCATCTAAATTTTATCGTCTGAATGTTCATGTTTTTTATTCTTTACGACGGAGCCTGGTTTGTAAATGTATATCATTGGTTTTGTCTACTTGAATTCTAGATTTTTGCACAGTTCTAAATGTTTCATATTCTCGCAAAAACATTCTTATTGTTGGTTTTATTTTGGGCTACCTTGTTGCATCCACTGGCTATATCATTTATCCGTTCTCTCTCATAATTCTCTCGCTTTTTCTCTGTGCACACATGTTTTGCATGTTTCTATCAAGTCTGTTTTTGATTTATTGATAACCGATTTTTTTTAATAATTGATTCTCATTAAGTTATCACTTTGTAAACGCTTTCGTTTGTTCTTATATTATATCATAGATTTGTATTCATGTTCCTTTCTTCGTTACAATTAAACCTAAACAACGTTAACATCATTAAAAATACATTACTTGCATTGCATATATATATTTTTTTTGGGGGGGTGGTGGTGGTATTAATTTTTGCCGTGTGTGTGGGGGAGAGTCATTCATGTTTAATTTTCCTTCTCAGCAACAAAGCAGCTTTTATCCTTAATCATTTTCTTTTATCATTATGTCTCTGTTTAATGTTATATTATGACATGCTCATCACATAAAGAACAGATATTGAATTGTCCTTGTGAAACCAAATTCATTGTAGAGAATATGCTTGAGAATTTGTTTGAGAATTTGTTTGGCACGGGATTTTCAAACAGGCCTGGAGAGTTTGCTTTTAAAATCAGTATTATGCGATCAAAGCTTTTATATAGGCTCGATCACTAACCACAATATACTATGGCGGCAAATAAAATCTCGCTTACTCAACATCAAATCAGTTTATATTTTTTTATCTGTATTGATACGCCTTGTAGCTACAATCGTTACGTATTGCCCGTAGGTGTGGGTTTTCCGTATTCCAGTTGACTTAGAATCCATAATTTTAATTAGCGAATTCAAATTAGACAGGCACTTTTCATTTTGATAGTAAGCGAAAAACAATATGTCCAAATTTCGTTTAGCCATCTACTGCAGCACGTTAAACAAGTAATTATTTGTTTGCAAAAGTACGTTAAAAAGTGCACTTATGTGTCTCTAGAATACGTTAAACAAATACAGGGTTCGCAAAAAGTTCATCTTTGACCAAGTAGTTGGTCTCTCGCTCAACTGCGCCCCACAAATAATAATCACGTGTTTGCAATCTGTGGAGTTAGGTTGCCAGATATAAGGGGTGATGTGGTTGCAGTAATTGTCTGGCAGTCTTGACTGGGTTCTCGTTATGTGGAATTGTGCAAAGTCCTGTTCCAAAGATAGTGTCTTCTAGCAGCCAGCCCCTTGACCAAAGTCACTTGACGTAGACCTCTGTGTTGAGTCTGAGGCTCTCTGGGAAGATGAATAGCGGTATAACTTCCCCTTCACAAGTGATCACTCCAAACCCCATGATGTTGAAAGGATATATCATCCAACTCTCTCCGAATCGTTTGCACTGTCCTCAGTTTGATACCCAAACACTCTGAAATATTCGTATAGGTGATTTCGGCGCGAATGCCAAACAGTACATCATGCCGTTTCCAAATTTCTGGCGGAGTGAATTTTCATGGTGCTCTTTTTCTCACAGACGGTGCCCAACTGACCTTACTATACGGTGCAGTCGACAAAATCAAAAATAAACAACGCGCATTCGGGAAATTACAAATATAAAATGGTGGTAATTTATCAATCGCACGCTGTATATGTTATTAGAGATAACGTTTTTGCAACATTTGATATGTGACAGGTTGCTTTTATCTATTTTTTCATAGTTACTCATTGCATTGACTTCTTTTTATTTAGCCTTATTCCATTGGTTTGTTTGGATATCTATTTCATTTCTGTTTTCTTTCTGGTTATCAATTCAATGCTTTCCTACAATATGACAGTAAAAGTAATTTATTAAATTTACACTGTAAGGACGCTGCAAAATACACATGTTTTGTAAGAGTATTTGTGAAATAACCCAATTTTTTTTCCCACTATGTCCGAAACGTACATCTGTCGGGTTATTTCCTCCTAATTTCTGAAACTGTTTCTAGGGGACGCTCTCCAACACTATAAATACTCAGCGATATCTTTTCTCGCCCTCTTCTCATTTCTGCGCTTATACAACAACATGTATATTTATTGCGGAAGAACGCGTTTTCCTTCTGGGAAACGCATGGACAATAGATATACACTCACGTACGTACGCACATTCATTCACTTCACATACTTTGGACCAGAAACATTCTGCATTCATTTGTTACACACATAGTATTGTCTTTGTCATTTGTAACCCTTCTGTTGTTAATACATTATCATTTTCTTTGTACATATATATATTCGCTTCTTGTTGTTTCTTTACATTTCTGTAGGTGGACTCATCCCGAGTCCGACATGTTTGTTGTAGATATTTCAGAAGCCTCACAACGCGTACACATCTAATATTTGAAAAAAAAAACAAGATAATGTCATTTTCATTTTATTGAAGACGTCAGAATCAAACAAATAAAGAGGAAATAACTCTCATTGAAGTGTTATCTCTATATATAAAGCAGAAGATGTATGTGTGTCTGTCTGTTTGTCTGTCTGTGTGATACCTTTCACTCGAGATCCATCCAATCAATTTTGACCAAACTTGGCACATACATTGTACAATGTAAAAGAGATTCTTAGCGTAAAAAATCGATATATTTCTTAAAAATCGATAATCGATAAAACCGTTCATAAATCGATAAACAGCTTTTTTCCCCCGATTTCTTTCAAACTCGGTATGCAGGTCACTTACATCATGACGAGCTCAACAATACCTCATTTTTATTTCTACGCCACTGAGTTTAGCGAAAAGCCACGAAAAATGAAAAATCGATTTCCAGCACAAATTGATTTCAATACAAATTTTAAACTAAAACACACTGAATTTTAAAACTTCACTCAATAAGTTAATTGTTTAACTGTCATTTATATTCATAAATGAATCCACCCATATAGTAAAAACCCGCGAAAATAGCGAAAATTGGCGATTTTTACTGGTTTCTTTCTTATTTTTCGTTGATATTTCAACCAATTTTCATCGAACTTAACAATTGTTTTATAAATGTACCCTCTTTCCCATCCTTAGTAGCTCACTGACAAATTGAATTTCAAAAATTCCAAAATAATTGTGGTTTGAAGTGGGTCTTCATGTTGCCTGTTTTACCCTTCATGCCTTCGGCTGACTTCGATTGAATAAATACAGACTACTTCTGTTATATCAGTAACTTCATGAATTCAAAATGTTTTTAATGAAAATACTTTTATTGAAAAGTACGCGGAATAAATTTGCTGCAAATGACAAGAATAATCGAAGAAACACGGGTATGGTTCTACAGAAATATGCTGAAAATACGATAGAAGGATCATGTGATAAACGAGGAAGATAGAATCAAAATGGCAATTAAACTTAGAATGGGAACGAGGCAGTTGACATTTCTGGGACACATAAAGGGAGATTGGAGAACTTAACAATCACAGTACATATTGAAGGCCAGAGGAGCAAGGAGAAACATCAAGTAATCTGAAGAGCATGTGAATTAAAATTAAATGAAGAGAAATGCATAGAAGAACAGGGACGGGCAGGAATAAAATCATTGCACAGAGCGGCAAAGGATAGGAATTTGTGTAGGGATATGATTGTTCACGTTCAGAAGATACATGGAGAAAACTTCGCAAAATTACAAAATTATGCTCACATTGAAAACTAATGATGGAAGCAGCATACCGTAATTCCCCATGTATAATACGCCTTCATCCAAAATTGGGCTGAACGTGTGGGGAAATGATTCTATTCATCCATAATGCACACTCCTTGTTTTGTAATCAAACCCTATAAATTGTACCTCGCTAATTTCATTAAGGCCAGCGTTTTCTACTCTTATTCAAGCTGTAATTGAAGATATTTATCAAAATTTACGATCCTCACGAATATAAAGGAAACGGAATTACCTACATCGTGCCTACTGCGTAGACATATTAATCTGTTTTTGTTCGATAAAATGTGTAATCTCTCAGATGTGTATATATATTTTCACAAAAATTGGTTTTGGACAGAATAATATTCTAATTTAGTTTTATGGTAATTCTTATTTTATCTTACATTTCTAAGTATTGTTAGGTACATATGATTGTATTTGTCATCCTTATGGGGTCGCAATCGCCAAATTTTAGTGTCAAATTGTCGTATGTTTGAAGTGAGTAGTCATTTCGCAACTGAAATCGATCTATGAAACGGCAATTTTTGAAGATTTTTTATAGCTGTGCATAATACGCACCCCTAATTTTGCTTCTTTTTTTTTTCTTTTTTTTAGAAAAAATGCATATTATACTTAGGGAATTACGGTAATACATTTAAAAGCAAATTTGCATGAAAAATGATTTATAATCCAGGTTAGAATTATTTCACATCCTCAAAAGCATTAACCATTTCAAATATTCTGTATATTAACATACTTTAAATCGGAGAACGAAATTACAATGCACCATTAATATTAATATTTTTAAGATTAATATTTACGCTATTAACAAGACTGCGATAGTTTGATTAACGTAATTAATTTGTCGTTATTTTTTATCTATACTCTGCTTAATTTTTTGAATCGGTGGTGTTTGACGACTTTTACTGGAGATAAAAGGATAACAAATCTCTGTTTCCTCATCAATATTCTTCTTAATTTTAGTAAAGCTGTTGTCTGAAATTTTCTGTTCAGTTTAGGATTCCCACACTCTTTGCGAGATTCTTCTTGAATGTTTCTATACATCAGTAATGGTCGGTATATGATAGAGATTTTTTAATTCCCAAATCTGCTGCGAGGAATGTTGGGTTACCGTGTCATGCAATACAATTTTTCTTGTCAGAATCCATCTTTCACATTTATAAATCTACCATTCGTCTGTGCATGGGATATTGCTGTATATCTAATCTGGAGTTCCTGAAATATATCTGCAGATTCTTGTAAAGGAAGAAAGGGCCTAAAATTTTATTGGTCCTGACATTGCATTTCGAGTTCAGTTACTCTCCCACTGCCGTAAGGTTGATTTCCTGAGTATTCTCTATAAATATTTTCATGGCAGTTGTTTTAATGAGTTTTACTCCTTGGTCTCTCAACCGCATGAATTTAAGTGTAAATGTACAGTAGAATCCCTGACAACCGGACTAATAAGGCCTTCCGGATATAAGAAATTGGTTACAAAGTCCGGATATGAGAGGTTATATTTAGATTAAAATAAAAGAACTGAAATCAGGTTTAACATTTATTTTCAGTGTTTGATCGTAAACAAAATAAGCTAATGGTGAGTGAAATATAACGGAATTTATTTTAAGGAAAATGAAATAAACTATGTAATATTAATGAAAATTCATTAAATTAATTATGCAAAACAAATAATGCAACGAGGATTTTTTTAATCGATGTTGCATGATGATTCTTTCTCTTCTAATGCCATTCTCAACTTTTTCCGCATTTCGTTTTTTGTTCTTGAATTTGTTTAAACGAAAGACACATTTTAACATGGCCGAATGCTGGCTTTCTTTCCATAAAAGTGACAAACTTTTCAATAGCTTTTTCAATTACAGACCAGGTCTCATCACAATCATGTTTTTTTTTTCATTTCCTTGTTCACTGTGACAGTGTGAATGCTGGAGAATAGTTTCTTTGAAAGATTTTATATCATACAATGTTGACTTTCCTATGTTGAACTCAGCTATTAGTTACAATAAACTTTCACCAGCATCTAGTCTGATTAAAATCCCCACTTTTTGCGATAGATCCCAAGTTGTACTTTTTCCTCTTATTCCCATCTTCTTTTGCACCAGTACAAGTCATTAGGGTGAAATAAGCATAAGCAATTATCCAAAGTAAATTACCTGAAAAACAGAAATTTCAAATCAGATACATATCACCCATGCAGTTCAAATATTCTCATCAAAATCATGTTCGGATATGTGGCATTCTGGATATGAGGTACTCTGTATATGATGGATTCCGGATATGAGGGATTTCGGATATGAGGGATTCCGGATATGAGGGATTTCGGATATGAGGGAAACAACATTGAAGTGTATATTTTTCAAAGTAACAAAGATCTATCGTAGTGCGTCGTTTTTATTCTTGATTCAGCTGTATACAAAATTAATCGTCTTAAATCCATGCCTTAAAATATTGACCTAAACACATTTCGTTGATGTAGTTCATAATAAATAAGAAAGAAGGAAGAAAGAAAGAAAAAAATAAACCAAAAAACAAAGAAAGAAAGTAAGTAAAAAAGAATGAAATAAAATGAACGTGTCTAGGCTAGGAGCCTTTTCAAACTGAAGACATACTTAATAGGAAATGCATTTCTTGCTTTAATTTTATAAATAATCTTTTAAAATCTCTAATGACTTTTATGTCCTTTTTTATAACAAATATTTTTTTCTTTCAACTTATTGTTTTCAAATGTCCATTTTAAATCATTTACTCTGTACAGTATAAGGTTTTTAGTAGAATATATCAATTGGAAAGTCGAGCAAATTAAATTTAACCCGATTTAAAAGTTGGTGAAAATCAAACAAAGTGGCAGCATTAACTCGTCGATGAGGAGTGTGATAGGGATAGTGTTGAGGTAACATGATATCAGGCAGCAGTATGGATCATAAAGTATAATAAATTAAACTAAAAAATCACAGAAAGAGAGATACATAAACACACTAATGCATATATATATATATATATATATATATATATATATATATATATATATACAAACGCACACTCGAGATAGATACACACGTTATTTATTTACGTGTCTGGAAATTTTTTAAATGTTTATTTTTATAGAATTATCACAATTAATATTAAAATACCAAAATGTGTTTTTCTTTTCATGCCCAACGATTTTTAAGAATTATTTATCTTATTTAGAGTAAAGGAATCATTTTAGCATATAATTTATAACAATCGTATATTTTGTTAAATATTGGAATGAACCCGACAAAAATTGATGGCCTAGAGTCGCCAGTGATACAGCTGCCATATATGGGCAGAAACTGCCCATCTTCCATTATTGATAGAGTCCAAAAACTGTCTACGCGGCATAAAATAATTACTCACCCACAAGTGGTGAGTAATTATTTTTCACCCTACAACTCCTTTCCCACAGATGAATTGTTGCAAGCCTTTTGTTACTATATCGCTATTATCGTGGCAAGTTTTCAGACGAACTATACTCCTTAGTTACGCTAGCTCTAACCTTCACAACTAAGACGCACCATGCTAAGCACTTTGTAGCGAACCCCCTACATTTTCTTTGTATTTCAGTTGTGTAAGTTCCAGCCGAACACATTCTTCCGCCGAAAGTCTGCTATTTGGAACCGAATACAAAGAGGATTCTTCTCTGATCACTATAAAACCTGTTCAAGTCGAGGGTTAACAGTTATCTCCCACACATATCCTCATAAATAGTGTCTCTTACCTCTTTCTCTATAATCCTCTACGTCAAGTAGCTATTGATCTTTGCACATGGTGGTCATTTTTGTAAAAAAAGAAACAACGAAATTCTTTCAAATGCTATAAAATGCGTGTTTTCATTAGCCAATATGCATTCTCCTCTAGATGTTTCCCAGTACTATAGAATAGATATGAAACAGAGATTTCCACTAGAGTTTAATTTGTACAAAAGCAAGCAGATATGAAGACTGACTGAAGTATTGGCAAGTTAAAAAGAAAGACTAAATAAAGGAAAAATAAAAGAATAAAACAAAGATTAATAAAAGAATAAATTATATACAGTAACGGGAAACGAGAGCGTATGTGAGAAATGAAAATATTTAAAGATGAAAAAATTCAGCTTTAAAGCAAGAGAGGTAATAGAAATAAATAGCAAAAAGATTTCGCAAAAAATAAGAAAAAAAATGATGAAGGAAATTCTCTTGTAAGAAAGCAGAATGATAGAACTCGCGGCAGTCGGAAAACAGAGAGTATGAAAGATACGGGAAATGACCTCCACCAGTACAAATGAATGAAATTATGAAAGCTGTTCAATGTGTGAGAATTAAAAAAAACAAAAAAAACAGGAAGGGCAAGAGAATACTAATTCAAAATTAAATATACATGATTACAGAACATAATAAAAAAAAAAGAAACCAGAATGAAAAAAATATAGAGAAATTGTGAAAAAAGGTATATTCGAAGAAAGTAGAAAAATAAATTACTGCAATAATTTGAATGTTTAGTGATAGCATAACGGAGTGGATGTCAAGATTGAACCAGTAAAAAAAAGAAATTAGTTTTACTTGACGCAAGCAAATGCTTCAAATGTAACAGAACAGAAGATTGTTGTTGCAAATAAGAGCATAATAGTTTTCAAAAATCTGTGTTGTGAATATGGATTATCTCCCCTTTGATAATCCAAGCTATAAATGCTGTACATTTCCGCTTGTCAAGTAGACAAGTAGTAAGATTCTAAATTGAATAAAAGATTACTAGACAGAATCTCTTGTCCTGTTTTCATTAAAATCTGTACAGACAAAACTCAAACTAAATTATATTTTTAAGAAATCATTTAAGTTTTTCCCTTTCTTTCGAAAACTATTTTAGAAATAAAAGGAAAATTTGAGAAACTTGAACTAGAATAAACAAAGCAACTTGATCAATTTGTCTTACTGAATTCTGTCCTGGTGGTCACTTTTAATTCTACAAATACAAAACCATTGAAACATAAGGTATTTTATTTCAGCTTTTTCTTCAAACGCTCAAAAACTGCTGTTTGAATGATCGTGTTCATCTTTAGTTTATTATTCATATTTTCTTGAAAACATAACATTCCTCTCTTGCGTTGCGCGGAAAAAGAAATGAGAACAAAACATTGAAAAAGACTTTTATGAAAAAGTAATATCTACTTTCAGTATTGTCTTTTTTTCCCTCATGTTTTTAATAGTTTTTACGTGTTTGTTATTTCAACTAAAAAAAAAAATATAACATTAAGTCAACTTCCCCCTTGGGATAAACAAGATGTCGGATGTATTCAGTGAAGAATTTTTGAAGTGATTTACTCTCAACTCAGCAGATTTTTATTTTTGATTAATCGTTCTTTTGTTAGTCGCGCGTAATTTAAAACCGAGTCACCATCCAGAGAGTAGAGACTGGGATCAAACTTTGGTTTAGAGTTAGAGGAATGACATGACAGAATAAACAAAGAGAAATGAATGGTACACAGGTTCAGTTTAGTTTCTATGCATTACTACGGTACGCAGATTGAATTTTCTTCATTATTTAACTTTGATATACTAGTGGACTTATATATATATATATATATATATATATATATAGGTGTGTGTGTGTGTGTGTATATATATATCGATATGTATATATATATGTATAAAAATATATGTATGTGTATATATATATATGTATGCATGTGTATGTATATATGCGTATATATGTATATATACGTATATATACACATATATATGAGTATATATATGTATATGTGTATGTTTATATATATAATAATGCTTATATATGAATATTTTTATCAATGTTTTATATATAAATACATATCTATATGTATATATACATTTCTCATTATGTATATAGTTATATATATATAATGATATATATATATATTTATATTAATTTAAAATACGATATAAAATATGAGTTAGTATATATATATATATATGCTTATATATATTTATATATATATATTGTATATATTTATATATATATATATTGATATTAATTTATATATATATGTATACTTTTATATATATGTATTTATATATATATATATTTATATATATAAACATTTATACATAATAGATTTATATATTTATATATAATTTTTTATACATTAGTATACACATATTTATGTAGATACATATATTTATATTTATTGCTATTTATATATATGCATATACTTCTATTTATTTATCTCTCTATATATATTCATATTTATATATATTTATATATACATATATATATATCATATACCTATATATATATATATATCATGTATATTTATATGCATATTATATACATATATATGTATATATATATATATATATATATATATATATATATATATATATATATATATATATATATATATTGAGACATGTCTCATGGAACAATTTTACAATTTAGACAAATTTTTTCTTTCAGATGAACAGAACAATTTTGTATTGGAAAAAAAACTACACACTGATGATGACATTACGCTAATGTCGAAAATACCTGAAATAAATGATTATATATCAGCATGATAATTTTCTCTTTCTTTAATAAGGATACGAGAAAGCTTGTCCGTGAATATGAGAGGATCCTTATGAAAATATACAAAACTTTTCTAAATCTTTCAATGAGACATGTTTCAATGAAAACCTGCCGCCAAAATATATGCAATATATATATATATATATATATATATATATATATATATATATACACGACACTAAAATTGTCGTTATGTAATTTACCAATGAAACCAATGTTTGCAGTCATATCTATTGCTTTATCCAACTGCGATACTTCAAGTCACTTAGAATTGCGTACTTTTCCGATATTTGTCCATTCCGCTAATACAAATAGACAAACTGCAAGCAACGAACGATTTTGCAGAAGTTATGCAAAACTTTATCTACATATCATAGTGAAATACTATTAAACATTCACTAAACACAGGGTACAGTCTTCTCTGTAATCACGTTCATATCAATTGATATTTTATTATGACTTTCTTATAATATATATAGATACAACATTTATTTTACAGACAGTGTTTACAGTATGAACTTGTTCAATTTCAATGTACATAATTCAATGGCCAGTATTCATTTTATGCATCGAATGATGAAAATATTTATTTTGCAGATATATTTTACTGTTCAGTTAACGTCGAATATTATAGTATATATTGGTCTAAGTGATCACCCAATAAAAGCCATCAACGTAGAACATTTTTTGTTTTTCTATGATCTTAATGAGGATATTTAAGATAGAAAACGGTGGAAGGTTGACTTGATGAGATTACAATTATAGTGATCGGGGAACCATCACAATGTAGTGGTTGTTAAGAACATGTCTATGTGGAAATTCTTTCTTACTGAAAGATAGTAACGTACTATGACGGGTCTGTGCTGTAAAGGTCTAAATCGGTGAAGCCAAGGAATGTAGTTCTACTGAAATTTTAAAATATAAATGGAAATAGCGATAGATTTACGACGACTTGACTGTCAAGAAAGAAGCTATGGAGTTTCAAAATATAATTCATCAAATAAATGCGTACCACCCTACGGGTATATCTTTCCACCCTTGTGTTTTATTATGTCTCAGAAAGAGTTTTCAAATAATCAGATGCCGTGGATTGGAATAAAGACGTGAAGATAAAGAAATATATTAAGACGTGTTCATCTTTATAATTTCGGCTATTAGTTTATTCAGTTATATTTCTTAAATGCAATGCCACTTCAGGATGTATTTGGTCATGACTCTCCACAGATTCCTTTCCGTCTTGCTATATTTGAATTTCCGTGTGTTGATGAGACATATTGTTGATTTTTAGCGTTGCTTTCTCCACTGTCGCGTATTAAGCGCAGTCCGGACAGATTGGTTCTTATACTATTTAATTCACACTCAAGAGATAAATTCATGCATTTCCCCAAGGTATTAGCGAGAAGTTAAATCTAAAGTTACATCTGGGATTTGAGCTCAACTCGACGAGTTCACTTTCCCCATCGCAGACGGTTGTGCTACCGACACATTCAATCATAGCACAATGTAATATTTGAAAGTATAATATATTTTTAACACAAAAAAATGTGTCTATATGATTACATGAGAAAACTTAAAGGTGTGTTTTTTTGCTGTTTCGAGTTCATGTAAATTAATGAAATATCAGAAAAATTTTCCAAACGTCAAAGAAAGCCATACTGCGTACACTTTACACAAACGCATAAAACCTAAATTAAAACCTTCGATTTACAAGAATCAACAAACATAGATACATCTGCCAATGAATTGGAAATTATGAAGTAGAATTAAAACATAAATTCACATCTAATCCTAATGATTTGCTTAGATAATTCGAAACAATGATATTATGTAGAACTGATCTCAAATGATACTGGATACCATTCTAAGTTTGATTCAATTCAAAACAAACAAAAAGATTTGTTTTCGGTTAAATGCTTGAATGAAGAGATATTGTATATGCTCTCTGCGCAGACATAATAATATTTACATATTCACCCCCGCCATACGGATAGATATATATGTTTAAGCTATTGTCGGGTTTGTTTGTTTTTGTTTTTACTTTTCATTTTTTTTACATTAAGTCCGGTTAGAATGTGAATGCATGGACCCAGGTTGAGGAGAACATAACATAATACGGCAATTAATGCCGCGTGTAAATTTTTTGTTTTTAATTAAATGTAAAAGGAAAACAGACTTACCATAACTTTGGCGCATGTGCAGACATGCGCCAAAGTTATAGTAAGGCAAAACTGGAAATCGCGCGCAAATCACACTGTTGATCTTATACCTGTAGACAGCGGACAAAACAAAATGTGTTTGGTCAGTGCAAATCTCAATGCGATTATATTAGGTTGGTGCAAAAATAATGTCGTTATTTACATAAGTAACATATGTGAAACGACATTATTTTTGCACCAACCTAATAAAAGTAAGATCTATCTCATGATATAATAATTATATTGTGTAAAATCAAATCGTGGACCAGATTATGCGGAGAGGCGGCTTGTTAACAGGTCGGGGTACCTGACAGAACGGATCTGATGTTGCAATACCCGAAATTCGTAATAAAACCACGGTAACATCACTCATGACCTCTACCGTTTCATTTTATGAAAATATTTTAATAATATATATATATATATATACAGGTAGAAATCTGTGAATAAATACAAAAGAATCCTAATAATATAAAATATTACAACTGATCCACAAAGAGAGCTCAATGTATTTATAACAGAGCATAATACTTGTGGGCAGAAATGGCCATTCATATGGGGTATCTTTGAAATTATATATATATATATATATATATATATATATATATATATATATATGTTGTGGATTCCGGGGATGGAATCCTGCACAAATAAATAAATAACGCCAGTAATTGAAATGGGAAAATAAGTGTATTGAACGTAAGAATACAAACTTGAAATGAAGATTAGTAGTTAAGGAATACGGGTTAGTAGAAAGTATATGTACAAGTCTCTGTAAGTGAAGCCGTAATTATCTCTCTCTCTCTCTGTGGACTCTACGTATCTCAACCTTATCTCAGCGTATCTCTCTCGTATCTCCAACTCTGTCAGTATAAATATAGTTTAGACGAGTCCATCTTCTGTAAAAGGGGTAGAGCCCCACAACACCCCTTTCCCTAGTTTCTCTTTTTTTTTGGTGGTGGGGGGGGGGGTAATTTTTTTCGCTTATGGTCTATAATTAGCGGTTCTGTGAATTTTCTTTTCCTGCTTGTTCTTCTAATCTCCGTGGCAACTTGTGGTCTTTGAATTTCAAATGCTTCAAAAATCGCCTCCATTGAGTCTTCATTTCCGAAGGTGACGAGCTTGGCTCTTCTACCCGTCATTTTTGTATGTGATTGATATGTCTCCTTTGAGTGAATTGTTCGCCTTGAATCATTTTGCGGACAAACATCACTTCAGCTGGCGAAAGACCAGATGGTGTGTTTCCGTTCGGGTTGATTCTGTAGACTTGTAGGAACTGGCTCTTTCTGTTGGTACGTCCTCTGCTTTTTTCAAGGCTCTCTTAAGCGTGTCCACAAACCTTTCGTAGACGGTATGGTGCTATTTAAATATGTTTGACTTGATAAGTCGCACAGAATTCTTGAAAGTCGCTCAAGGTTAATTGGGTACCATTATCCGTTACAAGACAATATACCACGCTAAAAATTTGCGAATAACTCGTGTAGACAATTAATAGTGTTTTCTGTCGTAGGGTTTTTGTATCTGAAAACTTATGGCCAGTTGCTAAAGCAATCTACCGTTATCAAGTAGTAATATCAATCTATGGCTCCTGCATAGACTGCATGGATTCTAGACCAAGGTCTGTCCACCTTAGGCCATGGTTTTTGTATAATAGGTGGTGATTTTGCTGCCGCAGCACAGCCTCTACATTTTTCTACTATTTGAGTAATGTCGTTATCCATATTAAGCCATTACGCGAAACTTCTCATTAACGATTTCATCCGATTTTTTCCTGGGTTTCCTAGATGAAAGTCCTTCAGACTTCGTCTTTGAAAAAAATTTGGTATGACCACTCTTTCATTATAAATACGTGATCACAAATTGAAAAAATGTCGCTAGATTTCTTTCTTTTTCTTCTATTTTTTTCTTTGTACTTCGTATGAATTCATCCATTTCCGCTTCTCTTCTGATTTCTAACAAGGTCACTGGTAATTCCCTTACTGTATTGTTTAGCACTTTAATTTCGTCTTCGGCTCGCAAAGCCGCTATTACACAGTCTTCCAGGGGTTCGCATTTCGCAGGTACCAATCTAGATAATCCATCCGCATGATCAATTTTCTTTGACGGTAGGAACTCTAGTTTGAAATTATAATTCAATAATATAGTTCCCCATCTCAGAAGTCTGTTGGCAGTGTAAATTGGTAGTCCATTTTTCGATCCGAATATAGTGAGAAGAGGTTTATGATCAGTTTGAAGAGTAAACTCTCTTCCATATATTTATCTGTGGAAGCGAGTTATGGCGAATAATATGCCTAACGCTTCTTTCTCAATTTGCGAAGAATTCCACTCTGCTGCTAACAACGATCTAGATGTGTGAGCTATAGGTTTCCTTGAGCCATCCTGCATCTTGTGTAATATACAAGCTCCCACTCCGTGTGAGCTTGCGTTACTAGCAATTATAATTTCCAGTTTGGGATGAAAATGTCTCATTGCTAGATCAGACGTAAATTTCCTTATGATCTCCTTAAAGGCTTTCTGACAATCTTCTGTCCAGTTCCATTTGTTCTCTTTTTTTCAATAATTCCTTGAGGGGAGCTCTCAATTTGTGCATGTTTTCAATGAATTCACCGTAATAGTTTGCTAGCCCAAGAAAGCTTTGCAACTCTGCGACATTTTTCGGCTCAGGCATATTTTTTATTACAGATGCCCTATCTGGATCTGGTTTTCTGCCACTTTCATTGATTATATGGCCTAGATACTTGATTTCTTTTTTTTCTCCTTCACTTTAAAACCAAAATCCTGAATTCTTTTAAAGACCTCTTTAATATGTGTTGCGTGTTCTTCTACATTATCGCTTTTGATCAAAATGTCGTCTAAGTAAGCAGTAGCAAAGTTCTGTCCCATGAGCATGGTGTCCGTAGTCTGTTGGAAGATTGACGGTGCTACTTTTATCCCAAATGGCAATCTGTTAAATTTGTAAAGTCCTTTGTGAGTATTGATACATAAAATCTTTTTACTTTCTTCTTCTACTGGAATCTGAAGATAAGTTTCACTTAAATCAATCTTAGACAATACCTTACTACCGTTAAGCTTGATAAATATTCCTTCGGGCTTGGCAATGGGTAGTGATAATCCTTGATAGCCTTGTTTAACTCAGTCGAGAAATCTACGCAAACACGGGTTTCTCCGCATTTTTTCTTTACGTAGATCACTGGAGCCGCCCATTCACTGAATTCGATTTGTGAAAAGATTACAGTTTGTACCAATCTATCTAAATCCTTGTCAATTTTTTTTTATGGTTGCGAAAGGCACGTTTCGTTTTTTCTTGAATACTGGCTGAACATTTTCCTTTAGTTCAATTTTAGCTGCAAACTTATTGCATCGTCCCAAACAGGTCGAGAATACTTCGGGGAATTGACTGTGTAGTTCTTCTTTTACTTTTGTAGCTTCTGACGGTTCACACTCTATTTCCTTACAAAATGAGCTACTAGGTAAATACCATACGTCAAATTTTTGCATCCAATCTGTGCCCACCAAATTTTCTGTGTCTTTCATTACAAATATCTTCATTTTTTTCCCTTTTTCCATTGTATTTTACGTTTAGAATTACTTCTCCTTCAAATTTGATTTTCTGTGTATGCACTATGGTCGGTCTATTTAGCTTCCTCCATGTTTGTAGATTTATTATAGTTAGATTCGAACCTGAGTCTAAATGTAATTTTACCTTTTTATTTAAAATCTCGAGTTCCACGTATTTTCTTGTGTTTAGTTTGTCTTCGTAGTCAATTATAGTAGTTCTTACCCTACTAGTGTGTCTTTTGTTTCTGCATTGACATGCCTTATGTCCCATTTTTCCACAAGGTAAACAGTTCTTGTATTTGAATCGACAGTCTTTATTCCAGTGTAACCTACCACATCTGTATCATGCAGATGGGGGGGGGCTTATATTTTCTTTGATCTCTCTCATTAATCGCCTTATACCTTGTAATTTTTTTTATAATGAAATTTTTGTTTTTATTCCGGGGGGGGGGGGGAATCGTAAACTTTTGTTCAACTTACGTATGTGTGCTACTCCCGATTCCTCGATATCCTTAGAGTCTTTTTTATGCTCAAGCATTTTTGGCAGTCTTCTGACAATTTTTGTAGGGTTAATCCAGGCTCGTTTTGAAGCTTCGAGAGTATTCTTTTGCGCATTCCACTGTCCTTGGCTGAGACTAATACCTGTACGAAAATCAGATACTTAAAATTGTCTGGAGTCAATTGTGCCAACTTAAAGTCATCGCAATGTTTGTTCACGATTGCGGCGAACGTGGAGTAGTCCTCATTTTCGCTTTTTACGAGGTTGAGACATTTCCACCTTTTGTGAAAAAGTGAAGTCTTTGGACTGAAGGGCTCCGTAAGGCATGTAACTGCCTCGTCAAACGTCAAATCGTTTGTCTTTTGTAGTAGAATATAGTCCACAAATTTTGTGTTCTCTGTTCCCAATTTTCCTGAGTAATAAAAGTAGCTTCTTAGCTTCCGTTCAATTTTGGCAATCAATGTTGAAAATATCTTCATGACGTCTGTAATAGTCCCCGAATTTTTTATCATCTAGAGAGTATTTAAATGTTTCTATTGTGCTTCAAATTGCGTCTTGAGAAAAAGTCGCTTCTTTTTCGATATTCTTTTGTTGTGTGTTACCCGCTACTTTTAATATTAATTCCTGGAGTTTCATTTGTCTTTCTTGATTTTCCATCTGAATTTCGAGCTGCCTTGATTTTCCTTCTGAAATTCGAGCTGTCTTTCTTGGAGTTGTAGTTGCTGTTCATTTTGGTATTTTACAAGTTCTGCCAGAATACATTTAAAATCCTCCATGATGAGAGTCTTACGAAAACCTAGATTTTCCGTATTTTGAGGAAGTACCTTTTAATCACGGTGGTCACCCAAAATCCTCGCAAATCCTCGTAAATCTTTGTTGCCCAGTCGATGTGGATGCTGGCAACGGCATTTTTTATTTCCTGAGTCTCCGAGGAGTGAAAATCCTCGTCGCAAAGTTGTTGTGGTGACAAGAGAGAATTTTTTTTCTTTTTTCTCGTGTGGGTCCGAAGTCCTCGTCGCCACGATGTTGTGGTGACGAGAGATAATTTTTTTCTTGTGTGGGTCCGAAATCCTCGTCGCCAAGTTGTTGTGGATTCCGGGGTTGGAATCCTGCACAAATAAATAAATAACGCCAGTAATTGAAATAGGAAAATAAGGGTATTGAACGTAAGAATACAAACTTGAAATGAAGATTAGTAGTTCAAGAATACGGGTTAGTAGAAAGCATATGTACAAGTCTCTGTAAGTGAAGCCATAATTATCTCTCTCTCTCTCTGTGGACTCTACGTATCTCAACATTATCTCAACGTATCTCTCTCATATAGCCAACTCTGTCAATATAAGTATACATTATACGAGTCCATCTTGTGTAAAAGGGGGAGAGACCCACAACAATATATATATTTCTTATTACTATAAACGTTATTTTTAGTGAGTACATTTAGGTACGATTAAAGTTGAGTTGTTATCCCTGTTTTTTTTCTTATTTTCTGAAACATTGAAATTAATAACAACTGTCTTAGATTAAGAGAAACTTTTATAATAATGAGAAATAATGTTGATACAACAGCATTAATTTTTTAAATTGTTTTAAGACAAACAGAACCTTGTTTAGCTGTTGGGGTCTCTGTAGCTAAGTGGTCGAACGCACGCCAGATAAGGTTCCGTTCCTCGTACAAAAGTTAACGTAGGTTTGAATCCTAACGGAGGGCAAAATTTAATTCTGAAATTTTCTCGAAGGTGCAGGCCGGTAGACTAAATAAGCACTTCACAAAAAACGGGACGTTCTACACAAATACGGGTATCCAGTAAGAATAACGCTTGACGTAATATAACATATTTAGGCCTCGAGTTTCAGACTTTTGTCATATCTCTACCGGCATAAACGGAATAGTTTTTTAATGTCTAAAACACGGGTACCCCCCCAATATATATATATAGCTATGAACCTAAAGAGCCAGGCAAACCTACCTAGGTTTCACCTACGCGGATGATCAGGGTACGCTGGCCAAAGAGGTGACATTAGAACAGAATATATATAGCCTACAACATAAAAACCACCATGACCATGTGACTAAAAAAAAAAAATTATGTCATCTCTTTGGCCACCGTACCCTAACGTTCCCCGTAGATGAAACCTAGGTAGGTTTGCCTGGGTCTTTAGGGTCATCCTTAGATTTGCTCTACTTAGTTTATTGAGCATTTTGCTTAATTATTTTTGCTTTACTCGTGTTGCAGGTTTTTTGCTTTGGACTCTGAGCTTGGATTCTGGACGATTGTTTTCGCCTGAATTACATGTTCTTAGTTCTCACTTTTATTATCCATTATTTTTCCTTAGGTATTGTTTTGTTCATTTACAAGCCAAAAAACCTAAGGTTTTTCCAGACGATTATAAACTTTATGAGGTTTTATAGTATATATATTTAGGTTTAAGAAAAAAAAATAGTGCTCAATGCCAAATAATAGAGCTATTATGTATATATCAATAAATACACATAATACCCTACGCCGACAGTACGACTCAGAGTTCTATGCACGGCGCAGTCTTCAGGGACTGGGAGATCCCTGTAACTCACGAGTGGGTCGTGCATGAAAATCCGAGTCGTACTGTCGGCGTAGGATATTATGTATATGTATATATATATATATATATATATATATATATATATATATATATATATATATATGTGTGTGTGCAATATTGTGTAGCATCGTTGAATATATATATATATACATATACATATATATGTGCAATACTGAGTATCATCATTGAATACATACATACACACACATCTCACACACACACACACACATATATATATATATATTCTATGATGCTACTCAATATTGCCTAATATTTCCAGACAACCACTGTGGCTCCAATGTTTCGCCAGGAAACATTTGTCCTTGTCTGATATGAAAAACTAATTAAAGCGCGCGTTTCTATCTTCTTAGACAAATTCGCTCTCATTCCGATATGAGAGTCGGATTTTGCTGTACGCCATCGTAATCTTTTACATCGCCTCTGTCCGTCCGGTCGGCGCTGATTAGACTGAAAAGCCTTAGTACTGCTTAAAGAGGACGCTCCGTGTCACAACTACGCCTACCTATCAACGCATCTATTTTCCCACCATTTCCAGCGATCGCTACATCTATTTTTTCCACTTTTCTAATGAAAAAAGAAGATAGGATAAAAAAAAAATGATCCGGATAGCAACTTGCTTTGTACTAATTCGAAGTTTTCTCGATATTTACTAAGCTTAGATTAGCTGAAAAAAAAAAGTTGGGCGCTACACATAATATTCGACATTGTTTTAACAATATTCTTCGAAACGAGTTTCAGTTAGCAGTTTTAACTTTCTTACATTTTCTACCTGCTTAATTGTCTATTTCCCTTTCTACTCTGATCGACTGTCTAATTATTTGTCTGTTCTACCTTATTTGGTTATTTATGCGCTAATTTTATACATATTGCAAATAGTTTCGGTTTGGTTAGGTTTGATTTTTTTAATTGACGGCTTATAAAGCTCAATGGGTTATTTAATACCGACAAATTTTTTTATTGCTGGTACAGTGTAACCCGGATATCAGAGAGTTGTCAGGACCGGAAAGAAGTATCTTATATCCAGGTTTCTCTTATATCCGGGTATGGTCTATTTTGTTTTATTAACACAGGCTCTAATTTGGGACCAGATAAAATAGCTCTTATATCCGGGTTTCTCTTATATCAGAGTCTCTTATATCCGGGTTACATGTAATATGTTTTCCCAAAAATGTATTGCTGTTGATATTTTTTCTTCAAAAATCTATTGGTGCTAATATTTGTTTCGTTCGAAAATCTATTACTGCTAATAATTTTTCAAAAAATGTATAGCTGCTAATATATATATATATATATATATATATATTATTTTTTTTAAATGTATTGCTGATAATATCTTTTTCAAAAATGTGTTGCTGGTAATCATGTATTGCTGTTAAGAAATTTTTACAAAAGATATTTCTGGTATTAAAACCTATTTAAACACTTTCATAGTTTTTTTTTTTAACCTAGTTTAGGAGTTAACTAACTATTTGCTCATAGCTGTGAACCTAACAGATGCCTCCACTCCAAGTCAGGGTAGACGTCAGAACACTAGCAATTAAGAGGTGGTTCAAAGCTCCTCAAAACCTTCTGATCAGAGCCCTTGTTGTCGTACGTTGTTTAACGTCTTACCCAGGATGGGGATGTAGTTTATCGTCATACCCAGGACTGAACTTCAAAATGTAGGAAGTGTTTTAACAGAGGATAGAAAATGTGACACCGAATTTCGAAGTCGCATTGCAATAGAGAGTTAATACAAAAGTTAAGCAAAGTATTAACCAAAGATTTCATAAGAAACCAAAAAAATAGTACTGAATGTTCGTGTAATATCTGTACTACTATATGGCAGTGAATGCCGAATCATTTCATCACAGATGAAGAGACTTTAGGTAACAGAAATGCGGTCTTACAGAAGAATGCTGAGAGTACCATGAACTTAACATGTATAAAGAATAAAAACAGAAGTAGCACCAGAAAGAGACAGTTGAAATTTCTAGAACACATGATAAGGCTTTGAACATTTGACACTCACATGAGATATTGAAGGCAAAATGGCCAGAGGAAAGTTTGTGTAATTGGTTGGCAGAACATGGATTCGGTGATATAGCAAAAAGACAAACTTTAATAAGTGCAGCAAAGGACAGGAAGTTGTGAGGAGCTAGGATCGCACACGTCCTGAAGAGCGACAGTACAGAGAAGAATAATTAAATTCGAATTCCACTAGGTGCGCCATCATTGACGCTTTGTGTAAAACTAAAATAAGATAAGCTATGAAAATATAAAAAAAAAACACCTCTGCATGGGTTAACAAAAAAGTCCGGTTGCTACTGGTACATTTGATCTTCAGTGAGTGTAATGTATATTTAAACGTGTGTCAAACTAAATGTCGTAAATGAGAACTTTCAAATGGTATTGATTAAATACGAGTAATTTCAGTTGAATGTTTTTCAAAGTTTCTACATTATTATTCAAGCGAAATTTTTTCCAACTATGGAAAATGGATAATGACATAGGTGTGCATGTTGGCGTGTATAGTATGTATATATGTATATATGTATGTATGCGTGTGCCACATTAGCGTCCATGATATATTTTGTTCCGTTTTCGGATGGGTAGAGGGTGTAACAGATATCAGTGTGAAAAATGGAATAAACGTGATCAATTCAAATTCTCGTTTAGTCCGTTGCGTTTACTTTGGAACTAATGAGCTGGGGAAAGGTATGAATCTGTTTTGTCTTGCCATTGATTAATTATAACCTTGGTTGACAAAATTTCGAAGAGAAAAAAAACATTAATTTCAAACCGCGGAGATTATAACAGGAAAACATTTCATAATATTTCCCAAGTAGCCCCAGCAATTCACAGATAATCTGGCGTATGAGGAACAATTACGGCGTTAAGTGGCATGGAATTTTAAAGTAAAAAAAAAATCTATATAATTATGCTGTGGCAACCACTTGAGCAGTAAGTTCTCACGAACCGTTGCCTTCTGGAACCGATTCCCAAGAGGATGTTTCCTCGATCATTACAATCTTAACCTGTTCAAGGCTACGATTAACCGTTATTGTCCACACATATCCACTCAAGCTGTACATGCCCACACCACCTTGAACAAGTTTAACACCATTGTAAATAAACACACACACACACACACACACACACACACACACACACACACACACACACACACACACACACACACACACATATATATACATATATATATATATATATATATATATATATGTATGTATTCAGCTCCGTGATTCGGTAATGTGTATCATGCGTATGCAATAAGGCATTTTTGAGTTTAATTTTTACTGATGCATTATCATTCTACGTCTTTTAAATTTAGCCATACTATTTCCAAAACTGACTTCTGCAGGTGGAAACATATCCCGAGTCAAGGCCGAGACAAAGCTTTCGACGCATCAGAGGTGAGTAAAGCAATTTGAAGAAAAGTTTGTTTTTTATGTTGGGTATTCATTTATAGATATGACTATGAGGATTTTCCCGGTACTTTTCTGGCATCTTCCTTTTCTTTCTTCTTTCCTTCTTCTCTCTATATTCCACGCATTTTTTATTCCTCTCTTCCTTGATTTTCTTGTCATCATTTCTTGGTACTTTTCTTCATCAAACCATACATCGTTTTTTTCTCTGTGTCTTCACTTTTCCAAGCATTTTTTATTCCACAACCTCTTATTTTACTTACCATGTTAATTTGTCTAATATAGACAAGTTTAGAGTGAAAATAATTTATACATATATATATATATATATATATATATATATATATATATATATATATATATATATATATATATTATAGCAAAAAAAGCAAAAAACAGTAAGATATATAATCCGGTGTTCTTATTTTGTAACATGATATTTCCTGTGTAGCGATGAAACCATATTTTATATCAGTTAATTTACAACATATATATATATATATATATATATATATATATATATATATATATAAATTGTTATATATATATATATATATTGTTATATATATATATATATATATATATTGTTATATATATATATATATATATATATTGTTATATATATATATATATATATATATATATATATATATATATATATATATATATGTATGTATATATATATTAAATGCCTGTTCTGTGTGCCTACAGTTAAGCATTTACTAGAATGCAGATTCATATGTGTCGTCCTGTACGTTTGCCTACAGATGCAAGCGAGAGTTACATCGGACTTTTTACAAGAATGGTGGCGAAGTTTCTCAGGATTTAGCGTCATTATCTGTGCGGGACGGACAGATATTGAAGGCCTGACATCCGTCTCAGCAGGGCTTCTACAAGATAATCTTCCTTTAAGTCCTATCAAACAGATCAGTGGCGCGCAAGATCTGAAGCCTTAGCGCCTATCAGCACCAGCCGCTTTTCTTTGGCATTTACAGGAATTAACACCCGACTGGTAACCAATGCATTTGCCAAAAGAAAGCAATACTGAAAGATTCTCAATGAGGTATGAAAACAAATAATTATCTATGTGTGCGGTGCCGGGGTGAGGTGGTTTTATATGCATATAGATGTATCAAAATGTTCATATTACTGTGCACATGCATATACACACGTGTTTTGTATATTGGTTCGTTGGTTGATTATGTTTAGCGGCATATCAACACCTAGATGGGTTATTTAATGCTAAAATCTAAATATTTTGAACACCATTTTATGGCTTCAGCTAAATATATTTTTAACACAATTGTGCGCCTTCAGCTACAGATAAAATGTATTGTTGGTCATTTTACTATAAAATGTATTGTTAGTACTTCTATTATAAAATAAATTGCTGGCCACTTATCTTTACAAATGTATTATTAGCATTTTTTATATAAATCGTATTGGTGGTATTTTTGCAATAATTATATTTTTATACTTTCATAGTGTTTTTTTTTGTGTGTGTGTGTGTGGGGGGGGTCAATATTTGCCCATAGCTGGGATCATAATAGGTTCTATAACCCCAGGTCAAAGTGGAATTAGGAATAATAGCAGTTAATTATCTGGGTTTTTACTTTATTTCACATATGCCAGTTGTCCAAAAAAGAAGATTGTTGCCCATCCCATGACTACATGTTAAATGATACTCAACTATTGTGAATTTATGTGGACATCATTACTAAAAGTGATGATATGTGTGTTTTATGTTGTAGCTTTGTTGAAGTTATATTTTTTGTTTGGTTAATTTTGTCTAGCAGCATATAAGTCATGAAGTATTTAATGCCAAAATCTAAATATTTTGAACGTATTTGCGTGCCTTCAACTACAGATAAAATATATTGTTGGTAACTTTAGTATAAATAGGTATTTTTGGTAATTTTACTACAAATATCTAGTGTTGGCAATCTTTTTGTATATAAATGTATTAATGGTATTTTTACTATAAAAGTGTATTTTTATACTTTCATGGCCAAGTAAATAGGAGTCAATATAAAATTTTCCAAAACAGAAAAATATGATCGGGAACTGGAATTTAAACAGTGATCATTCCCATGCTGAATCCAGCTTAAAATTTAAGGATTTGAGATTAGGAAATACTAATCAATTCAAGTAGATTAGTGCACGGATGAGTTATATAACAAATGATTTTAAATAGCCTAATCAAATCAAAACTTCAGTATGGCTGTAAGGCATGACGGCAACACTAGTTAAAATATATATAAAACTATTTTAATGTATTTTTTGTTTATACGCTATTTTTATAGATACAAATATTTAAGTAAATGCTCTGTTTATAATAAACAGTATTAGCAGCATTTGTTTGAATGTCCGAGAAATCTCAAAGGAAATATGTGTCCTCCGACAAACCTGTATCCTACACAGAACCGTTATATAGCTTGACGTGCTATACCATTAAGTTACAGAGGAAGCGTCAGGTTAGCAAGGTTTAATTACTGTTTTTAAACAACAAAGATTCCATGATGTTATAGCACGTCAGGCGATATGACGATTCCGTGTAATATACAGTTTCGATTCTTTACAAATGTTGTTAATACTGTTTATTTTAAACAGAGCATATATTAAATATTCTTATGTATAAAGATAACGTATAAACAAAAATATATTAAAATAATTGTCGAACATGTCCTTATATATAAACTATCAAATCAATACAACCGTAATTTCAGATCAATTGCTTTTGAGCAATTTCCTTCCGACCAAACGCAGCCTGTAGGTTTAAGCGGGGAACATCTTTCTTTCAACCATGTGAACGGGCGCACCAAAATCACAAGCAAAAAGCTGTATCAAATGAGAAGTCATATCAATTGATGACTTTCAAAAGTAGCAATTAAAATGTATAGCTCATGTCACTCGAAGAGAGAATAACGGCATAATCATGTGATTTCGCACAACGACAAATAAACGGTGAATGAAAATAAGGATAACAGTTAAAGGACTTTGTAAAGCTATTTTCCTGAAAATATTTTTCAATAGAAATATTTTATAAATTTCACCCGAAACTAGCACTGGTTGTTCGATCAGTGAATGCAGAATGTTTTCTCATGAGGAAACAGACTTTCAACTCTGAGTGTTGACTTCAATATTCACTGTTTCCAAGAATCATTTAAAGATTTTGGAATTAGTCTCTATATCACCGCGCAAACCTTCCCTCTGTCGGCAGAAGGATTGTGTCAAGTCTCTTAATTTGTTGAGATTATTTTTTTTTATTGCCCATCGCTAATTGTATTTACACGAGATTTCCCCTTCCTTTGATATAAATATGTATGTAAATATATAAATACAATTAGCCAGGGACAATTATATATATATATATATATATATATATATATATATATGTGTGTGTGTGTGTGTGTGTGTGTGTGTGTGTGTGTGTGTGTGTGTGTGTGTGTGTCTTATCGTGTTTCCCAACTTTTTTTTGCTTCTCATTTTCGTTGTTACCGTTCTTTCGTAAATTTTGCCAACTATTTATTCCTGATAAGATGTAGGATGAAAGGGCCTTAGAGACAAATATTTTCTTCGTTATTAAAACAATATATCAATTAACTGCTCCGATGAGCTGCTTTCGCTGGTTCCCAGATTTCATGAATTTAATCGTTCAACTAGCCTGGAATCTCCGTCTCACCGTTTCACTGTCGGAACTGTTAAATGTAGCTGTCTCTTCTACTCCAATATCTTCATGTCTCGCATTTCTCGGCCGTGAAACTCCCTCCCCATTTATTGTTTTCCTGGTAGCTATAATCTCCAACTATTCAAATGTAACGTCCATCGATGTCTCCAGATGGCTGATCTATCCCCTAACCTCTTCATCCTCTCCTCTATCACTCCTCGTTGTTCTCGCTCCAACTCTCTGTAACCCCTTGCATGCTAGTGGCTTCCCGCCTTGCTTGGGGTTGAATGCTTAAATACATATATATATATATATATATATATATATATATATATATATATATATATATATATATATATATATATATATATATCATCCCTCACACAACATCATAGTTATTTTATTCTAAAGTTAATTATCTTCCAATCAGTCTTTGAATCAGTCTTCTTTCCCCTAATTTAAATCCCGTATATCAAACTATAAATTTCAAAATATTCTCAAGAAAGTCTTTTTTGATAAAAAAAATACCCGTTTTTTTTTTTTAAATGATTGACTTTATTTTTATTTTACTAAATATGCCGATCTTTCCTTCACCACCAGCTTCTTTTCAGTCTTCTTTAATTTCTTTTTTATGGCTTCTTTTTACTTTCATTCGGTTGCCTCTCTTCAACGATTTCTAAATCTCTAGCAGTTGACAAAGTAGATTCAATATTTTTATATTATTCCGAATCTTATCCTCTTCGTCAACTACCCACAAATTAGAGAAAGGTCATAGCTAGATATGTCGATTGGTCAACGAGATTACATCCAAGAGAATTGAATGCTATTTTCACCGACTCTCTGGACTTCGGGGATAAAGTTTGTTCTTCGTATGGTTGTAAACTGGACACAACAGGGAAATCTGCTTGATATTGTTTGCCTAAGTATTGTCTTTCACAGATAAAGCTGGTAATGGTTTTACACATTGGGGACTATATTAACGGGACTTTCTGTAATAAACATTGTTTCTAGATTTGTATCATTTTCTGGATATATATTATGTTACACAGAGAATGTTAATGATTGGAATAATGGACTGATGTATTTTCTCTCTTGACTATATATTAAGATTCATCCCATATACATGATAGATATGATTATGTGCGCGCACCTCGCACAATCATAAACCAGTCTATAGTTTAATCTCGGACACTTGCTTTGCGTTCTATAATTCTGTCTGACAGATATTTTATTCTCTGTATTTGTATATATAGTAAATACAATAAAAAGCTCAACGGCTTATCTCCTGACTTCCAGTTTCATAGGAAGTACAACACTTTGCATGTGCAAGCTAAATCAATTGGATGTATTAGCAAAAATCATATCCAGTTTAAAATACGTTAAATGAAAAAAAAAAGTGTTATTTTTTGAGGTCGATTGAATTTTAAATTTTTCTCTTGAGAATGTGACAATGTTCGATTATGTATATTAGTGTTGTGGTAGGATCCACCTAATCTGCATAGGTGACTACCGACTATATAAATAATGGTTGGTACCGGAAGAAGGGGAGCGAATACAGAGATCCAGCTAGAGACTCTGCCCGACTGCGACTTAGTCAACACATTCTCCAGGAACGGTCTTCCCAGAAATATACAGAAATACTAGATGTAAATATTGTGTACACTTTCTTGTTATAATACATTCTTGTTCTAAGTACATTTTGTGTTGCATTATTATTCCATGCATTAGTCGAGATTCAACAATGAGTCAAGACTCAACAATTAGATATATTTCGTTCTATAGAACCCGATCTGTCCTGCTAGGTCTTCTCCTGGGGGAGAAGAGGATTCATACCTTTCCCAGGGATAATAGCACATAAGCAATGTTTTCTACTGGAATACGAACTCGGCTCTCCGATTCCTCAGTCTGAGATGCTTCTATATAATAATATATATAATTTATATTAAAAAATTCTTAGGTAAATGTCTATAGTAAATTTTTCTATCTGTCACTCAAAAATGTCTTGTCCAAGAATTTCCGTTTAATTCTCTGTATTTATTTTTTCCCACGATCAGTTTTGATAAGAATAATAATAATTTTACTGCCTATAGTACTAACTCCAATATTTACTCCACGTCAACTCTGGTCTATTAATTCGTCGTCTTTCTCACAAAAGAATTTACACATATTTATATTATTGTAATATTCCAGATTACTGCTTGTATTATTAAAATAATAACATAATAATATTGTAATAATAATGATAATATTAAACTCCACGTTATAAGGAAGCATATGGCAATCCTTAACCGAGCTACTTTCGGTGGAATTTCATAAAATCTTTCTATTAAAACAAGTTTTCAGGAAAATACGTTTCAACAATCTGTTAACTGTTATGGCTCTTTCCAATATAAATGATGACTTCATTCTTAATTTTTACTTGAAATAGTGTGGAACACAAACTCCTTAAGTCATTATTTTATGTATTTTAATTATTTCACACAAAGCAATGCGATTATTCCACGAGGACACAGGGTGTTACAGAGAGTGAAATATAATGAGAAGACCTTATTGTAGAAAGTACAGTATATATGCTCACCATTTTAATTGTTACTACTGTTTGAAGTCATCAAGCGATGTGATGTCTGTTATTTCATACCGTAATTCTCCATGTAAATTAGCCTTCATCCATAATACTCACCGCTAATATGCTGAAAGTGTGGGAAAATGCATAATACGCACCCCATTTATTCCATATGCAGCACATTTTTGTTGTTCCTGGTTTTACATGTGCTTGAATGACGTGCTTTTTTATTATTTAGTTTTGCAAATAATCTTGTTTCTTTTCCCCTTTCGTTCTAACTGCAACTCATTTTTGTTGATGCTGATATTACATGTGTTCGAGGGACGTGTATTTTATTATTTAGTGTGACAATTAATCTTGTTTCTTACACCATTTTCCATATGCAACACATATTTGTTGTTGCTGGTGTTGCATGTGCTTGGATGACGTGCTTTTTTATTATTTAGTGTAGCAAATAATCTTGTTTCTTTCCTCCTTTCGTTCCATCTGCAACTCATTTTTGTTGATGCTGATGTTATGTGTTCGAGGGACGTGTTTTGTTATTATTTAGTGTGATAATTAATCTTGTTTCTTACACCATTTTTCCATATGCAACACATATTTGTTGTTGCTGGTGTTGCATGTGCTTGAATGACGTGCTTTTTTATTATTTAGTGTAGCAAATAATCTTGTTTCTTTCCCCCTTTCGTTCCATATGCAACACATATTTGTTGTTGCTGATGTTACATGTGCTTGAATGACGTGCTTTTTTATTATTTAGTGTAGCAAATAATCTTGTTTCTTTCCCCCTTTCGTTCCATATGCAACACATATTTGTTGTTGCTGATGTTACATGTGCTTGAATGACGTGCTTTTTTATTATTTAGTGTAGCAAATAATCTTGTTTCTTTCCCCCTTTCGTTCCATATGCAACACATATTTGTTGTTGCTGATGTTACATGTGCTTGAATGACGTGCTTTTTTATTATTTAGTGTAGCAAATAATCTTGTTTCTTTCCCCCTTTCGTTCCATATGCAACACATATTTGTTGTTGCTGATGTTACATGTGCTTGAATGACGTGCTTTTTTATTATTTAGTGTAGCAAATAATCTTGTTTCTTTCCCCCTTTCGTTCCATATGCAACACATATTTGTTGTTGCTGATGTTACATGTGCTTGAATGACGTGCTTTTTTATTATTTAGTGTAGCAAATAATCTTGTTTCTTTCCCCCTTTCGTTCCATATGCAACACATATTTGTTGTTGCTGATGTTACATGTGCTTGAATGACGTGCTTTTTTATTATTTAGTGTAGCAAATAATCTTGTTTCTTTCCCCCTTTCGTTCCATATGCAACACATATTTGTTGTTGCTGATGTTACATGTGCTTGAATGACGTGCTTTTTTATTATTTAGTGTAGCAAATAATCTTGTTTCTTCCCCCCTTTCGTTCCATATGCAACACATATTTGTTGTTGCTGGTGTTACATGTGCTTGAATGACGTGCTTTTTTATTATTTAGTGTAGCAAATAATATTGTTTCTTTCCCCCTTTCGTTCCATATGCAACACATATTTGTTGTTGCTGATGTTACATGTGCTTGAATGACGTGCTTTTTTATTATTTAGTGTAGCAAATAATCTTGTTTCTTCCCCCCTTTCGTTCCATATGCAACACATATTTGTTGTTGCTGGTGTTACATGTGCTTGAATGACGTGCTTTTTTATTATTTAGTGTAGCAAATAATCTTGTTTCTTCCCCCCTTTCGTTCCATATGCAACACATATTTGTTGTTGCTGGTGTTACATGTGCTTGAATGACGTGCTTTTTTATTATTTAGTGTAGCAAATAATCTTGTTTCTTTCCCCCTTTCGTTCCATATGCAACACATATTTGTTGTTGCTGATGTTACATGTGCTTGAATGACGTGCTTTTTTATTATTTAGTGTAGCAAATAATCTTGTTTCTTTCCCCCTTTCGTTCCATATGCAACACATATTTGTTGTTGCTGGTGTTACATGTGCTTGGATGACGTGCTTTTTTATTATTTAGCGTGACAATTAATCTTGTTTCTTTCCCCCTTTCATTCAATCTGCAATGCATTTTTCTTGATGCTGATGCTACATGTGTTCGAGTGACGTTCTTTTTTTATTATTTAGTGTGACAATTAATCTTGTTTCTCACACCATTTTTTCCATGTGCAACACTTTTGTTTTGGTGTTACATGTGTTCGAGTGACATTTTTCTTTGTTATTTGGTGTGGCTGGTTATTTTACGATTTTGAAGCGACAATCTATAAGATCTGGTGAAGGATCGTATTCTTTAAGTCCCGTCACATATTCATGCATATCTTTGTGGAAGAATGTGAACGATTATAAATTTCATTTTTATGCGTATCTATACGTTCACTTGCAGCTAGAATTGTTTTATTTTCTGTGCATGTATTTATGTATGCTTTAATATCTGATGTATATAATTATATGGGAGTGTGTGGATGTTTTGCGCCTTGATATGTGTAATCCGTTGTTACAAGATGTAGACCAAATATGAATAAAACATTGACCGAAAAAGTATTATCAGTGTTTGATGTATATGCCTGTATGGTTGAAACATTTGTTTTCCGATCATGAGACCTGGTTTTAAATCATACCATACTCGATTGATCCGGAATGTGAGTACTTGACCTTATCGGCATGGAGAGGTAATCACAGTATGCGACCCCTTTGGAAAATGCTAGAAAACTATTCCACGGGTTAACCAAACCCTATGAAGGAAATTGTGTAGACGGAAATTTTCTGAGCCGTTGATGGTTGTGTTAGCATGAAGTCACAAATCATCGTGACCGAGGGCTTGTTCAATTAAGTTAATCACGATGAGGTCTCTCAGCATAGTTCCTGTATAAAACACAGTCTCTGTGGTTGCAGGACAAACATAAATGTGCCAGAGCTGGCGATTGCTATAGGGATTGGCTAGCGGTCCTAGCAGACGGTTGTTTTGAGATACGAGTAACCGGCCATTGTCGTTTGTTTACATATATTTACTAAGTGATACATTTCAGAATGTTAATTGAATTAATGTTGATTGCTTACTTAATTGTTGCCAACACATACGCATTCATGACTTCTGATTTAGGATCTCTTTAGTTTCGTTTCGTCACGGAGAATGGCTTATAAACAATTAGATTATGAGAAATGCTTCGCTAGCTGAATATGTGTCATTATATATCCGAAAATACATATGTAAATGTTTCCTCAATGCGTATAAGCAATCCTAAACAAAGGGAACATGAGTATGGAATTGTCCCGGGGGATGGTTTTATCGGATTTGGTACGAGGATGCATGAAATGTCTATAGCTAGATACAGTTATTAGCTGAAACCGGATCTGAAATTTTGAGTGTATAATTTAGATCTGTGTGATTAACTGAAGAGAGTTAAGTGATAAGCACTTAGATTATGGTTAAAAAATAAAAAGTTGTTTAAAATAAATGGTTTATTTTATTATAAGTAGATCGACTTTTAGTAGCTATGTATGCGTATAAAATCGTTAGTTTTCTGATGATGCGATTTGAAATCAGTTCATTATTTCTACAGAAATTGAACTACTGCGTTCAACTTTGCTATGGTTAATGCCTAATTATGTCTGCTGGTTTTTGAAACGGTATCAACAATGTATCGTTTCCGTTCTATAGAATTCGGGTACATTTTGTTGTTTTGCTCTATTTCCAATTGCATAGTTCTTGCATTTTGTTTAAACAGTACGTACTTAACATTTTAAATTATTTAAGTTAATGAAGTGGATTCTCCTTAGAATAAAACATAAAAAAAGGAAAAATAAGGAATTAACATTAAGCACACAATTCACTACACAGATTCGTAAAACCGTAAATTATTTCTGCAGAAACTGGTTTGGATTTGATTTGGTTTGTTGAACGGCATATCAACCTCAACGGGTTATTTAATACCGACAAGATTTTTATTGCTGGTAATAATTTTTTTATAAAAATATATTGCTTGTAATATTTTTTTTCAGAAATGTATTGCTGGTTATATTTTTTTTCAAAAATGTGTTGTTCGCAATAGTTTTCTTTAAAAAATGTATTGCTGGTAATATTTTTGTCCAAAAATGTATTGCTGGTAATAATTTTTTTTTCTTCAAAAATTTATTGCTGGTAACAATATTTTACAAAAATGTATTGCTGGTATTGTAACTTATTTTTACACTTTCATAGTGTTTTGACCCCAGTTTGTGGATTAATTATTTGCCATAGCTGGGACCCTAACAGGTTCTACCACCCCGAGTCACGGTAGATCTGGAAACACCAACAATTATGAGGTGGTTCCACGCTCTTCAAAACCTCCTGATCAGAAGCCTTGATGTTGTATGTAGTTTATAGTCTTACCCAGGACGTGGATGTAGTTTATCGTCTTTCCCAGGATGCGGATGTACTTTATCGTCTTACCCAAAACGCAGATGTAGTTTATCGTAATACCCAGGAGACGGATGTACTTTATCGTCTTATACAGAACGGTCTGCAGAAATGTTATGTTACTAACAGAGATTAAAATCTTAGTCTGAAAACGATTTGAATGTGCAAAAAAATCTTCAGGAATCAGCAACATCGTGTCAGTCTGTATAAAGTTTCATAAATCCTTATTTCCGATCAACTCTAAATGTTGTATTTGATATCTAAACGCACCAAAAAACAGTACTGCATTTAATATGCGAAGTTGAGGCTTCCCATAATTCCAAATCCGAACGTTTATTACAATACGTTATCATTGTACATGAAACTGTTACTTCTTCTTTTATGTGCTGTGTCCCTTATGGCATGGGCGATCATAACTCTCCACAACTTCCTATCCTTTGTAGTGAACATAAAATATTAGCGACCCAAGTAAAAGGAGTGAAAAAAGGAGTGAGTGTTCTTTATATACAGCTCGCGATAGACAAGTTCGCCTATGTTCCGTTTAACACACCTACCTGGTCTTTTGAACAGAAGTATTGGTTTACTCCTTGTTTAGTCTTTAGACTGGGTTTCCGGTTCATTCTAAAGGCTATTTCAACTCTATACTACTAACATCACATTTTGCTTGTCTTCTATTTCCTTTTTGTTCCTCAATAAGAGTAAATAGGTTTGCCTATTCTCCGGTTCACATTCCTCCCTGGTCTTTTGAACAGGGGTAGTTTATCCCTTGTTTCCGGTTCCTTCTGAAGTATTTTTTCATTCACTTCCGGTGTCCGATGCGTCTTGGTGCCATTATTCACTAGTTTGCTGCGGTGCCTCTTTCTCTGTAATCCAGTATCTCAAATAATTCTTGGACTTTTTACAGCTTGAACATCATTGTAAAAAAATGCTATCTGTTTTGTTATATACAGTAATATTTTCTGCAATAGATGAGTTGCGTTTTATTCAAATTTATCAGTAGCTTCTTTTAAAAATCAATTGCTTAAATACATTATTTTTTTTCAATATGATCGTGTCTTATTTAGTTATATATTTATATTCGTATCCTTTTGTGTAACAACGTTAACCACATCGGCAATGTCGATGATTGATTCCAACAAACCGATTATCGGGGTATATGAGCAAGTTTTGGCACAATATTGACCCGATCAAGACGATTATTCAAAGAAATGCTGATATTTGCTCATTTACACAGACGTTGGAGTGAGGTTAATGTCAAGTACTCTCGTAACGTTCGTAGGTATTTGTTACTGGTTCCTGAATAACACGATTGAAGTTATGTATAACTAGTTTCAACTGGATATTACGCCCTGTCGTAGTTGGCTATATGGATTTCAGCTTTTATCTGTAAAGTTAATGTTTATATTGGAGCGGAGCTTAAAACAAGTCCAGATGTACCCAGTCCCTTATCAACCATCATGACACATAAGGCGGCATATATTTCGTTTAAGATATCTGGTCATGGGATAGGAGGCAGACGGATTGGTTGTATGACATTTCTAAGCATATTCCGACGAAATGAATGTATTCCTATTTTAATATTCGTGTTGGTAAATATTTGCACCACCAAATGCCTAATGAAATTAAACTAAAGCAACCAAACTTAGACGTATTCTCATCTCGTACAAAATGAGATATACATATATAGCATCCTGAAGCATAAAGCTATAGTAACAGTATTTAAGAAAACGTAAAAAGTAAAGACAGTTCTTTACCATCACATTCGTTTGTGTCTATCTTTATGAGATGAGGTATTATGTACACTATTTACATTATTCGGACTATTGTCTTCATCTTTGTTGCCATATTAATCATATTTAAATATGGCAACAAAAATGAGAACAATGGCCCGAATAATGTAAATAGTGACATTTGTTTATATTTTCGATTGACTTTGTTTACTAACGTTCGCGGAAAACAACTGAAAATAATGAAGATAAAGGAAATACATGTCACAAATCAGTAATTATTTACTTATTTCTCGTATTTTCCCAATAAAACATTAACCAATGCACATATTAGTACTTCGTATGTCCATTCCACGAAGTCGTTACTTGTAGATTGACCACAGATTCCCGATTCGATTTAAATCAGGAGAGTTTCCGAGCCAGTCAATAGTACTTTGATTTGCTCACTGGCAAGGCTTGCCATTATGTTCTTGCAGCGTTACAATTTTCGTACGCTTCATTGGAGTAACCTCAGATAATGGTCGTAGGGCAATTAATCGACAGTGTAGACAATAGTGTCTGGGCGTGATAAAAAAAATCTGATGAAATCACGGATGACGCAATATTTTTCAAGGACAAACAAATTTCATCATACACCCCGAAAACAGATTCATATTACTGCACACCTCTGAAAATGACCTAATCTGAGAAAAAATAGAAATCGATTACACCATATTACTCTAGTGGGTCTAAAACTGACTGTATAGTGAAAGAAAGGAAACTAAAGCGGTTGTTTCAATTAACTTGCACAAGGGTATAGAAAACAAACACCAGAATGTGTTAATCCTCAAGAGAGAATTCAGTGCATAGATTTTCTGAAATTTAACACGCAGCTAGTTTACCGATAGACAGAGTTTTCTACATAAGTTGGTTTGATTGTGATTTACATCTGATTAGCGAAAGATGCTCGATTGAAATCATGGCTTCCCATCCAACAGTATAAGACATTGCCTATAACATTAAGTTGAAATGAATGCTAGTTTTGATGTTTGTCTCCATTGCAAAGATGCCTCCTCCGCGTTCATCAGTGAAAGTTATGTCGATACTCAAGTCACGTCCATTCAAGTGTATATCGGGCATGTTCGAGATTTCACTGGTGAATATGTGATCGCTCGAATGTGATTTCTGTCTCAACTTTCCCTGCGTCATTCATTCTTTTTTTTCTTCTGTTTTAGCTTAAGTCGTATTTACTTGCTCTCTTTGCTATGAATATTGATTCCCATGTTTTTTTTTTCCTTTTGTATTATCATTTCTTTTCTCTCTCTCGCGCGCTCTGATGTTTTTTTTATCCCACTCTTGTATGTACGTTTCGTTTTCTTTATCCATTCTTGTTGATCCTACTACGTAATTATATTGCTTTTCTTATACTTTTTCTTTGTTGTTTTTATTTGTTTGCACACACACGCGCGCGTGCACACACACACTCACACACACATACACATAAACATATATATATATATATATATGTGTGTGTGTGACTTAAAATGCATCTTTGTATCTCTTTAGCCTTTCTATCTTTCTCTTATAAACTTTTTTTCTTACATTTCATATTCCTTCATTTTCACTTTGACATTTTACTCGTGTGATCTTTTGATATATTCTGCCCTCATAATATTCTCCGTATATATATATATATATATATATATATATATATATATATATATATATATATATATATAAATATTTATATGTGTGTGTGTGTGTGTGATAGAGGAAGAGAAGAGATTTTATTATGCAATTTGTCTTTTCTTTTTATCAATCGTTCTGTGATTTTTCATTTCTCTATCATTTATTTCTGTTTTTTTCTTCTACTCTCTGCCGCTAAATCAACCTCTTGTCTTATGCAAATCACAGGGTCACATGCCAGATAGATAAAGCGAAAACTCAGCATAAGGACTTCAGACTTATAAGAAAACAAGAGAATGTGAAAAAATTGAGCACCAAGCGAAGCACGCTTTATCGGCTAACCGACTTATCAATATGCAGAAGTCGTATCAGATAGCCAATAACATCCAGTCCAGCCAAACAGCCGTAGCAATCAGAACACTACAATGAAGACCAAACAGTCTCCGACTCGAATCAATAACCCACCCCGACGCAGCGGGCGGGAAACTTTATAACACGAGAACAAAGCTAAGCCGTTCGTATCGCCTTCATCACTAAAATAGTTATAAGCCGATGGATTGCTGAATACCGATATCTCAGTAAGTTTAGGTGATTGTGTACATCGTGTCTACAATGTAATGTAAATTCCATAATGTATTGCAATAATCGAAATAAGACAAATAAAAATATACACGCTAATATATAGTAAAATAAAAAATAAATGAAACTATTTTTCTCCAATTTGGATTGTTGGCTCCAGCCAACTTATTTTATTCATTGAAATGAATCGAACTAGAAAATTCAGGCGTTTAAGGACAACAGAAGAGTGAAAAATACTATTTATAAAATAAATATCATGTATGTAATGAGAATCTGCGAAAGAAAGACGTCATTATTTAAGATGATACAATCAAAAGCAGATTATCTGATCTCCATTTTCTCTACATTCTTACAACTCTTTACATATACACCCAAACACACGCACATACACACATACGTACATGCGTATGTGGCATTCGTCGATCTAGAGAAACCTTGGATCTGTACCCAAAGTGTTATACCTCAGCTTCTGGTGGCGGCACAACACCTGATCAGGCGGGAGTGATGTGACAGTATCGATTGCAACGAAAGCATTTGAAGACGCTCTCCCTCGATGTCACCATGCTGTTTTCTTTCCATCGAGCACGCTTCTCCCCGGTGACAAGCCTTCGTTTCCCCTCTCCTTGCACCAACACTCTTAGTAAATAACGTCTCCGGTGTGAGCGATCGTTGACGATTCTTCCCACCACGCAATGTCCATCCGTCGCCCCATGTCCCATTTGCAGACATCCTTGAAGAGAAAATGAGGTTTTGCCTTTGCGCGCCCTTGTGCCCCTCTTGCAGGTGGCCAGTTCCTCATACAGGAGGAATGCTTGTTGCAGTGTTTGCAGACAGCGATTCAGGATATTTTTTATCTCTAAGCGCCACAGATCCCAGCTGGAGAATTTATTGGCTGAGGGTACCCAGCTTCAGGCGGCCGTTTGCTCTCCAGTGAGGCGCTATGACCTCACCCTCCGTCGAAAGCAACGCCTGGCATCTTCCTCCACGACAATCGAGCGTTGAGTTATAACCGGTAGACTGATTCTTCCAGTGTGTTTGCCGTTGTGCTGAGGCAGGGCTCGGCGAGAGATCGGCGGTTTCCCATGCAACATGTCTCCCCTCTTCCTGCCACCGATATTTTCTGAAGGAAAGGCATGGGCCAAAACAGATTGGCACCACCGTCGCCGCAGGAGGTGCCAGAACGAAACTCAACATAGCAGCGGACAGTCTTCGGGAATCCGGCTTCGGTTTAGTCCTCAGGGTTTACTCCTGAAGCTTATCCCATGATTGGGTATGGCCATAATGCAGCGGAGTTTAAAATGAGAGTTTTGTTTTCTCTTTGTTGAATTCAACCGCCAAAGTATGTTTGTTCAATCCTTCAGAGTCTGTCTATATTTCTGAGATGAGGTATTATGTACAGTATTTACATTAGTCGGACTATTGTCCTCATCTCATACCCAGATGTCCTCAAGGACACATGGCACAGTGGATACAGGCGTTGGTTAGATCCAGTGACAGACCCAAAAGAGTGTGAGTTCAATACCCGGTTCAGGCAGTGGAGAACTTTCAGAGGGAAAATTTGCAGGAGATAACTGATAACTGACATCCATCAAACATGGCTCGTGGAACTAGAACAGTCTACCCCAGTGATCGAAATAAAGGGTTCAGTTCGAAATTCCAACCACCTGAAGAAGGCTGGAGCGTACAACGGCCGAAACGTTGTGACAAATATGGCGACAAAGATGAGGACTAATGTAAATATTGTTCAATCCTGTATTGTATCATTTCCTTTTCCCGTGCAGTCTGGAAACCTTTTTACATCTGTCTTCACTTACAAGATACGCAGCTATATAGGTCTTATTTTTCTCGATATATGCCAGTATGTTAATAACAACATCTCATCTCTCATATGCCATTGTCCTGTTTCATGGTCAGCATTAGCTTCAGTTTTCTGACAGATGTTATCACATTTACTTTAAGCAACCTCTGGTACAATAGTGAATTCATGGTGATTTTTATGATGTTGATCTGAAAAGACTTTGCTGCAGCAAAACAGTCTGAAAACATGACATTACCATTTCTATGCTTCACAGTTGGTAGGAGGTACTTGGGACTAAATAGTCTGAGGTGTGCCAAATTGGCCCTCTTTACCTGTGCCAAATAATATTTTGGATCCGGTTGTCTCAAAAACATTGTTTCAAAAGTGTTGTTTTTTCTCCAGATATTCTCTTACCGTGTATATATATATAGCTCCTGAAAAAATAATTTCGGTTGAGCCCTCTGGTTTGAGGTGTGAATTTGTAAACAGTGACTATTTAAGCTAATATAGCATGACTCTTCGACAGAATTGAGTCACTCTCAGTCACTGTGTGTTTATCCGAATCTAAAAATAAACACGCTAAAATACACCTTCATCCCGTACCGTACGCTGACGGCTTATGAAATGAATGGTATAAGACTTGTTTCATTAAGTTAAAGGGTTTTGAAGACAGTAGACTGATGCACCGTGATCAGCTTCGTCAAGCTCTGAAGCAGAGAAGCCATCAAAATCCTGCTTTAACAAATTTCATCTGTCGGTGTGGCTGAAATGAAGAAAAGATTTGAAGCAAGAGAAATACAGTTCTACAGAATGGTGCTGAGAATAGCATGAACCGAACACGGGAGCAAGGACGAAGCTTTAGAGAAAATGAAAACAAAAAATAAACTAATACTTAACATAAGGAAGGAACCGTTGAAACTCTTAGCCAATATAATGAGTAAAGATGGCTAGGAAAATTTGATACACAGATAATAATTTGAAGTCAAAAGGAACTGAAGATAGCAATGCATAACTTACCTAGTGAGCTTGTTTACATGGTTTACAGAACAGGCATTCGGGAATATAGCAAAAAGGCAACCTTTGCTAACTTGCATTCTCACCAATTATATTTAAGGATGTGAAAATGGGAGTGTTCTAAGGAGATTAAAAAGAATAACAGGAACTATTATTACTAATGTATTTTATATAGACAATGATAGTAGATTCAGAAACAACACTGAAATTACTATTCGACAATAACATGAATTAGAAGACAGAATACATGGCTGTCAACATACAAATCAAATATGTGCGTAATCTTCTATGATACTGGGTTCCCGTCAATTTTGTTACAAATAAAGAAAAGACTTGAATCGACAGGGATTCGTTTTCTACTGACAAATATTAATATATCCATGAAAATAATAGAAACTGCAATGAAAATTCTGCAGAATATTAGGAAAAAAACTTCTCAAGTTGGAGATTTTATGAATCTCTGAGCAAACTGAACGAAAGAGAAATAGACAAAGATAAACTACTTGACAAGTTTGCCTTAAAAGATTGCAGAACTAGTTACGGTGTTAAACAGGGGTTTCGAAGGAGCTAAATTACTTAAATCAGCAAAAAGTAGGGAGCTGTGAAAGGTAATCATTTCACCTGACTTGAAGGGTCATCGTGCAGAGAGATAAAGAAAAGAGTGGTAATATTAAAGTTTGCAATTTAGTTAGCTATTTTTACCATCAAAACCAAAATTGAAGAAAATGCAAACCTCTTTCCGATTAAATACAAAATGCATTAACTATGATTCTTCGGCCTCTCACAAAAATAAAAAAAAAATGTTTCTTGGCAATAAGAAACATCACGTTATTTTTGTGATTACCATTGTACAGCAGTTCATGGTATCTTTCTAATAGTTTACACATCCATGATTTCTGCTATCTGGATCTCCACAAAGAATGTGAACTTGACTGTATCGCTGCAATAGACCTTATCAAATGTTCCCCTTAACTGGTTCCTGTTCTCTTAAATCTCTGCAATAAATGCATTGTTGCTTCTTGCTTTCCTGTAGTTTTTAAGAACTCTGGCAAACAGTCTGATCGTTCTAACTATAGTTCTATTAGTATTCTACCTCTAGAATACTAGTACTAGACGCTCAAATCAAATCTAAATTGGTTAAGTATCTCATTTTGCAGGGTTTTCTTTCAGGTAAGTAATGTGACTTTCGCTTCTCTAGGTCAATTACTTATGCAATGATGATTATTGTTTAAAGAGTCTATCAAGGTTTAGATAAAAATGATGTAGTCCGGGTTGTTGCTTTAAATACTTTTTAGGCATTTGGCAGTGTTTGGAATGCTGGTCTTCTTCACAAGTTAAAATGTTATGGTATTTCTGGGAGAATTCTTAAATTGTTTCACTCTTTCTTAACAGTTCGCGAAATAAAAGTTGTCTTCAACGGCTATTCTTCCAGTGGACATTCGTGGACATAACTTGTTCACAATTTCCATCAAAGACCGTCTTGATGACATCAGTTCTCAACTTGATATCTATGCCGATGACACAAATATTTACTCATGCCATAATAGTAAGTGTGATCGATTCGATGAGGTCAAATTGGCAGCTGATCTAAAAAAAAAACTACAATTTGTTGTTAAATGGGGCAAGGAATGACATGATAATTTTAAGGCCCCCAGAATGTAAATAATCTCTTTTAATAGTGTGAGAGAACATAGTTTGCCTTTCACCCTCATGGCTGATGCTAACCTCCAGTAGATTGACACATTGCACAATTAGTGCATACATTGAATATCGCTGCCATATCTAACCTGGTGCCTATGCTTTGTATTTAAAAATTCTTTAACCAGGTAATTTTTTCCAGGCTCTTACAATATATCACCATTCTTGGTAGATTTTATGTTGTCACAATGTAGGATAGACAGGGACAAAGGTGATGGAGGGAAAAAGAAAACGAATGCAGATCCAATTGGCTAGATTGAAAAAAATATTCTTTCACAAATATTTTTTCAAAATTTTGAAACAACCAGCATCTCTCGTTTTGTGCGCATGTGAAGCCGTGGCAACATCAATAAAGCCCTTCTTCAGGTTTCTTTTTTTACAGTTAACTTTGATGTTCTAAATTTTATTCGTAATTCCTGTTCTGCAGTTGTCTCTCACTTTAATTCTGCTAATTATTGTTTCTCATATTCTTTCCATCTTAGAGAACCATCTGAATATTGAGTTCACTTCTCGAAAACGCTTTTCGGGTTAGAACTGTTCGGTTCTAATGATTTTCTGTTCTTCAAATGGATTAGCTGCTACAGGTTTTTCCTTAAGTTTCACCCTTTCTGTGAGCGAGGAGCAGTGTTGTTCTTGTCCATTATCTCTCTCTCTCTATCTCTCTCTCTCTCTCACACACACACACAGACGCATATATATATATATATATATATATATATATATATATATATATATATATATATATATATATATATAATGTTGAATTCATAAATAAAAATGCATTATTTCTTTATAAATTCCTTTGTTTACGTTTCGGATACGAAGCTGAACAGCTATGATCTTCTAGGAATCTAAACGAAAACCATTTGCTTAAGGGATCTGCTCAGTATTTGGTTAAAATTAAAAAAATGTTTTTATTAACAATATTTTATTTATTTTTTGTCTATTCTGCCTCGCCTTTTTTGTATGTGTCGTCTTGGTGAGGGAGAAGAACAGCAAGGGCGTCTCCCAATGTCAGGGACGACATTACCGGTAGAGACGCCGTCACCAAGTCCTGGTCCAACTTCCAGTACCGCCTGGAGAAAGTAGTGTCCGCCATGGTGGCCACATCGTCTAATTTTTGTACCTTATAAATGTTTATAAAGTTTCATTGAAATATTTATATAAAAAACGGTGTTCTTGTCATCCATAATTTTTTTTCAGATGTGTGGTTTTATATATATATATATATATATATATATATATATATATATATATATATATATATATATATATATATATACATATATATATATACATATATATATATACATATATATATATACATATATATATATACATATATATATACATATATATATACATATATATATACATATATATATACATATATATATATATACATATATATATATACATATATATATATACATATATATATATATACATATACATATATATATATATACATATACATATATATATATATATACATATATATATATACATATATATATATACATATATATATATACATATATATATATATATATATATATATATATATACACATATATATATATACATAAACACATCACATATATATATATATATACATACACACACACACACACACACACACACACACACATATATATATATATATATATATATATATATATATATATATATATATATATATATATATAGTGTCTCCCCAAAAACTTGACATCATTTCGCAGGCCAATAATTTTGGCAATTCTTGTTGAAATAACCTAAAATTTCCACAGAATCTATAGCAATAGATCAAGATTATATATTTAATGTTTTATTCACCAACTGGCAAAAAGAAATTGGGCTTAGTACCCAAAATTTAAAGAGGAAGGTTGCTTATGCAGGGCTAAAGTATCTGTTAGACCATCATCAAAATCAGCGTGTTTGTCAATAGATTAACTACAGACTGACGGTGCACATATTGAACACTTATGAATTCGCACCATAATATTCTTATGATGTTTAACACCTAAACCGTCCTATTTCATTCAGCTAGACTTAGTAGTGTTCAAGATAATTGCTTTAAAAATGATGTCAACTTTTTCAGGATACCCTATATATATATATAAAATTTTACAAAATTATATATATATATATATATATATATATATATATATATATTTATATATATATATATATATAATTTTGTATAATTTTATATCTCAGCAAACGGTATCTAGAAAAACAGTATGACAAATTGGAAAGGTTTTTGTCTCGCGTTTTATCTGTTAGGATTTCATTGGACTGGGCTTTATTGATGTTGCCACGGCTACACATGCGCACAAAACGAGAGACGCTGGTAGTTTCAAAAGTTTTGAAAGAATATTTGTGAAAGAATATTCTTTTCAATCTAGCCAAATTTGTATTCGTTTTCTTTTTTTCCTACCTCACCTTTGTCACTGACTATCGCACATTGTGAGAACAAGAATGGTGACATATTGTAAGAGCCTGGACATAAATTTAACGTGGCTGAAATAGCGATCAAGGTACTTTTTAGGAGTGAGTTTGTGGGGGTGTATGTTGGACGCTCATGTCGTAATCGACGTATGAGAGTCAAACAACTCAGTTCCTAGGAAACGACAGCCAGACATGATTTGATTATAGTGATGAAGGTTTGTGGAAAGCCTACCACACTTTTTGAAGAGCCGAATAGAAAGACCTGGTGAGCCACAGGCTCAGCAAATTTTGAATTCAGAGTTGTCCTTCTCCTAGACCAGTTGCCATCCATGGCTATAGAATTCAGTTTGTATTGCTATTTAACCATAATTGGTGGGGAGAAGAAGAGGATTTATACTTTTCCCAATATTATGGATTTGACTGGAATGCGAGCTCGGCTCGCTAATTCCTCAATCCGAGCCGCTATCCACCGTGCCCCCTCTCTCATATATATATATATATATATATATATATATATATATATATATATATATATATATATATATATATATAACCATGGAAGAATGGTGGAGTCATGGATGCCGGCAAGGATTGAGGAATCGGATAACCGTGTTCGTTTCATTCACTTACGCGCAACTGCTCTAGGGAAAGGCATGAAATGACCCCCTCCGACCAAAACTGGTCTAGGACAATTCTGAATTCAAAACTTGCAGAGGGTCGATTGAGGACCTTCTGGCTGAGTGTCTGCTCCAATTATTTTTATCCGAATCCTCCAAATCCTGTCGTTGGTCCTTCAACACTATAATCAAATATGTGCAGGTAGTCTGGCTATTCGGTTCTAACAACTAAGATGCCGTAACCTCATAGGTCGAAAAACGACGGCAGAGTATAGTGTACGCCCACACATACGCGTGTGTGTGTGTGTGTGTGTGTGTGTGTGTGTGTGTGTGAATATGCTTACATACATTGCGAGAGAGAGGCCAGATGGTTATAGAACGGGTTTGGGTTAAAGAGAGAGTAAATTAATCGTAACTACTGTGAGTGAAATGGATGCTTGGGAGGAGAGACCGTCGGTGAGTTGCAAGTCAAAAAACAGATAAATTTGATTAGAGGAATCGGAGAGAGCAAGAATTATGGCAAGAGAGCACTTTGGCGTTTTCTTCATTAATTATCAGAGATCAATTTCAATCCTCTTCCCCAGTGGAGATTCCTTTCACATAGCCCACGCCGATAATCTCAAATCGGAAAGGTAATAATCTTCATTCCAACAACAACTGCCCACATCTGCTACTCGCCGACATCCATCTCGAGCAATTAACAGGAATCCTTACAAATAAGCATTCGCATTTATAATTTTTAAAATTTTATTTCTGTTTTTTTTTCTGTCATGACAACGTTGACGTCGTCAAATTGTTGGCTATATTTCAAAGCCAATTGAATTTTTTTTCTTGCAGAATACATGTGCATATGCTAGGCTGAATCAATAAGTTCGTAACCTGTCACGTATTGATTGCTGAATATTGAAGGTATTTATTCACTACCTAATTATTTGAGTGTAAGATCTCTTCAGGCCGTAAGCAAGCATGGCTATGCATAGAGCAATGCTTATATAAATATATGTTACGCTGAATTAATTAGTTCATAGCTTAATAATTAGTAGCTGAAATTAAACCTAACATTTTCCCTACATAATTTTAAATTATTTCTATGAATTTCTATAACGACTTGAGTTAAACAATGGAGTATTTCTCCATTGTCCACTGAAAGAATTGTCCGTAATCTAGATTAGAGGCAAGCCAAGGCTATAAACACACACACATTATATATATATATATATATATATATATATATATATATATATATATATATATATATATATATATATATATATATATATATGTCGTCCTAATCTTCGTATATAGGCTTTAGAAAATAAAGACAAAAGCTGTCCAAAATTCGGATATTTTTTATTGTGCTGTTCCTCGATGTAAGCTTTCAGGTCATCATCAGAGTGGTTATATTGGCATTCCAACAGAAATGTTCACCATCAAAGATGTCATGCTGTTATATTAGGTACCTCCATGAGATCGCTAAAAAGAGCATAGCGTGATGAAAAAGACGCCAAACTTGAAAACAAAATTCTAACGTCTAAATGTTCATGTTATTATTAAGAGGAAAGATCAAAGTATTTTGGGGGTATTTTTTTTTTTTACATTTTTTAATCGTTCCGAGCACGTCCGAAATTTTCGTTAAAAATTTTGTTTTGTTTTTTGAGTCAGCAAAATTGAAAGATAATCGATTATGGCATCCATTTTTTTTTTTCATTTTATAAAAAGGATGAAAACCTCACTTTGAAATTCTTTTAAAAATCAATTATTTTTTCAAAACTTATTTTAAGAAAATCAGAAATTATAATGTTTATTTAAAATATTTTGAACCAAGGTTGACTTAGCTTCTACGCCGAAAAGATGTAATTTGAAAATAAAACAAAGCATGGCATAACCTTTCGCGTCACTTGACAGGTAACGAAAGACGTATTGACGAATTACGTGATCATAATTTGAACCCTTGAACCCTGCGTTCCTAAAAAAAAATTAACCCTTCTGCCTGGACTCCTGTGTGAATATTCTCAAATAATTGGTATGCAATGTTTGACGGTAGATATAAAAATAGTCACAAGTGTTTACCTACCGTTCAACCGGTAGTAGGGCATTAGGTCATTTTTCTCTATCACTGTTCAAACGGTTAAGACATTTTTCTCTACCACCGGTAAAGCGGTGGTCACGGCTCAATGTTTTAAAGAAATGATACAAATCCGCTTGCTACAATACTTACTGAAAGAAAACAAGATAATGGAATATTCCATAAACCGTGTAATGCCCGAGACTTCTAGATATTGTTTGAATCCATACTATATTTTATAAAATTATTTGATGACGAGCAATCGGTCTGTTGCGCCCAATGAGACGGGCGGCTCGGAAGCCTGTTGTTGAAATACGTTTTTTGGTGTAACAAAAGAAAAGGGGGAAATAAATTAGAATACATTTTTCCTTATAGTAACGTAGAGCGTTTTGAGTACAAAAAAAATGTAGAGCATGTTATTTCCGTAAACCCGTTAATTTCAAGGCAAGTATATTTTGAAAGAGACGAGTAATGATGCGACATCACTGCGAAAAGAAAGAGAAAGGAAAGAAACATTGCAAAGAAAGGGTAGAAGATAGATTCTATAAGAATCTGTTCATTAAAAAAAAGAGGTAAAAAGATGTACAGCTATGACGAGTGTGAAGAGAGAGAGAGAGAAAGTACATACGAAATTACACTTGGGTGGAGAGAAAGAAAAGAGTCTGGAAGCAAATATACAAAAAACAAGTAGGAATTAAGTTTATTTTAATTAGGTCCACTTTAGATTTAAAGATAATCGGCCACGTTCTGAGCTCCAGTGTCGATGCCGGGACCATCACATCCATAATATCTCGCAATAAATGCATAGAACGGGGATCATTCGTTTCCTCTCTGATGTCTTCTCTTGTCAGTTATGTGCCATGCGTGATATGCATGCGTAATATGCCTCGTCAGTCATGTATCTTTCGATACATGACTGACGAGGCATATTTTTCCCGCAGTAGGTTGTCATTTGTTTCTCCGGTAGACCAGTTGCCATCCCGGTCTGTCCTGCTATTTACTCATAGCAGGTGGGAGAAGAGGAGGATTCATACCTTTCGTAAGTCCATGTAATGGATTCGACTAGAATTCGAACTCAGCTCTCCGTTTTTTCAATCCGAGCCGCTATCCATTACTACACCGTGCCTCCTCAGGGGTCTTATCTTGAAGTAACTTATTTATTTCAAAATATTAAAGTCAGCAACAGAATTAAATGTAACGGATCGTCTTTCTTTCATTATGCGAATTATACTACGTTAACCGTACATGTCATTTTTCCCGTTTCACCTGTGTCTATCAGCAACGAAAACAACGTGAAGTTCACCGAAGAACGACAAAACATAACAGTCTTTCTCTTATCGTAAACTATAAAACGGCTGAAAGAGAAAAGTGTCCTCATAGTTAGGCGCCATCAAGCACCAGAGAGCAAGTGTCAAACACATCTCCCATCTCTACGCTTTACGAGAATGATGTTCATCTGAGGTGGGGGAACATGACATTCAGTCAACACGTAACACCAAGATGTCAAGACTAACGGTTGCAATGTAAAAAAGTAATGTCTGCTTTGAAGATTTAAGCAGCAACCTTATCCCCTTATTTTAAGGCCTTCTTTGTCTTATTTTTCTTCTTGTTTTTCTGCTTCTTCTGCACCATCTTCGTGCCGTGTCGTGTCTCTTCAGTACGTAGACGATCATGGCTCTCCACCGTTTCCTGTCCTTTGTAATTCAATAACTTTTGCCATTTTGCTATCTCTCCGAAAACCTGCTCCGTCATCCATTTCACTCAAGTAGGAAAGTAGGTTATTTCTGGCTTTTCTTCGTCTTTCCTAACCCGTCTTTCCTCACGTGCCCTAGAACTTTTAACTGTGGCTATTATTAGTGTAGTTTTTGTTGCCATTGTTCTGAAATTTCGCCTCTACTCACATGTTTGATCCCTGGTATTCCCAGCATCTTTATGCAGATTCATTTCTATTAATATTAAATATCTATATAATACATATGATTAAAATGAAAGGTGGTCCACGTCTGCTACTTATAATAGGTAGTTTAATAGGCCACTTAATAAAATTTGAAGAATCAAAATTAAACTAATGAAAGTATCCCCGTGTTTATTTTTTTTAATTTTATTTTTATTTTAATTGCAGCATTCACAAACTTTTTTGTATATTAAAAGATTTCCAGTATTTAAGACTAGACTAAATAATTAGAAGAATATTCGGCAAAAAACACGCTTCATGCTAAGGGGTAGACACACACTCTTAACAACATTCGGTATATATCATTCACCACCTCACCAAGGGAATGTCACTTAAAATAAATCCCGATGCCAAATCTGTAGATATGTCATCACTAATAGCAGATTTAAAACCCCTGGCTCTCACGTGGTATTCAAATCACCGTCTCTGAATTTTAATTGTTCAAATTTTATATATATACTTTTCTGCCACAAATGCAAACAAGGGAACTATGTTGGAGAAAAAAAGAAACGTAATTCCGACTTCTTAAAAAAGAACATCTAAGACAACAACAATACTTTTCCCGTCGCAGTACACCTCAAGAAACCATTTCATAGCGCCGATGACATCAGATGAGTGCTTCTAGCGTCTTCATTCAAAAGCCGAGATGAAAGGCGCGGATCGGAGCTGAAATTTATTTTCAAATCAAATTCAAACTTTGAAGGATCAAACAGGGATTTGGCATTTACTCAGAGAGTATAATTTTCGCCTCCATCCAACAACTTTTCTCGGCACAGTAAGTACCACTTCTTTGTTTATTCTTCGTATCGTTGAAAAAGGACACTGGCGTGTTCGAAAATTCCGACATTAAAATCTATCTCTTCGTGCATCAATTCAGTCAAAAGGTTAATATATAATAAATATCAATGTTAATGACAATATTTGTATCATGTTTTTGCTTTTTATTCTTCAAATGTTATTAATCGGCCTATTAAATCTACATATATATGGTTCTACTGAAAGATGCTGAGAATACCATGGATAGAACATATGGAAATATATATATATATATATATATATATATATGTGTGTGTGTGTGTGTGTGTGTGTGTGGAAATTCAGAGACTGTGATTTGAATACCACGTGAGAGCCAGGGGTTTTAAATCTGCTATTAGTGATGACATTTTTTAGTAAGAAAGCAGATGATTGGCAAGGTGTGGGGAGAAAGAATGATTACGTTTTAACGTAGTATAAGTCCGATTACCAACTATTAAATCAATTCGCGATTGAAATTAACATTAAGCCAAGAGGTCCGAAGGGAAAAAACTAAAGAAATAAAGATACAGAAAAATAAATTTAAAATCAGAATTGAACATTTACATTACATTCAGAAAAGACAGGTTTCGACCATGGCGAGTGGATTGAGATTTTGTTTTCCTTTCTTTTATAAGTGTCAGTGACTCTTGACCAAAAGTTGGAATTTGGGGAAAAATCGTATCCACACCATAGCGCTGCGGGGGAAGAGCGGGTGGGCACAAATACAACTTATTTTTACTTTTAAATCGTAATATAATAACCAACAACACTTACAAAATGCCTTACTCTTTCCCTGTTCAGTAGTCAAATTCCTGATTGACCCGAACCTGAAAGAAAAATATATGGACAGTGTGAAAAGAAGATACGAGGATCAAAATGGAAATGGAAACTCGAAATGGGATTTACTAAGAGAAGCTTTAGCGAGATCAGCAAACGATATCATCCCAAAGGAGAATGAACGAAGAAGAAAAAACGAATGGGTCACTGACGAGATTCTCGACATGATGCAAGTGAGACAGAAAAGTTTGCCACGATACGGAACGGAATACAGAAAACTACACAACGAAATAAGGAGCAAATGCTGGCAGTCTAAAGAAGAGTGGCTAAACAAAAAATGTTCAGAAATAGAGAGAATGAGTGCCACACACAAAGGAGATATGCATAGACAGATAAGGGAAATAACATGACAGAAGACATACTCGTCAACAAGCTGCATAAAATCCGAGGAAGGAACGCTGACATTACAGAAGAAAAATTCTTCCGCGCTAGAACGAATATATTGGAGAACAACCGGCATTACAAGACTGACCTGAAGTTCTAAAAACCGAAGTAGAAGTTGCACTGGCCAAACTGAACAGAAATAAGGCGGCAGGGACAGACGGAATTGTAACAGAAATGCTGACAGTCTTAGATGATTTTAGCATAGAAAATATTGCGGAAAAAATGAATGAAATATAAAACAGCGGGAATATACTGGAAGATCTTTTTGTATAACACTACCTAAGAAACCAGGCGCAAATGAATGTGAATTTCACCGCTCAAGCAGACTAATGAGCCACATAACAAAACTCATCATCTGTATTCTAATGAATTGAGCGGGCAGCAGAATCAGGTCAGAGAATATAGTACGCGTTCGTTAAAGACACCGGAATAAGCAACGTGATATTCATGCTCAGAATTTAATCAGAAAGAGTAATATAAATGCAGAAGAACGTTCACCTGTGTTTTATAGACTACGAAAAGGCCTTTGACAAAGTACTTCACAAAGATCTGTTTGAGCTGTTCAGCAACCTTGACATATTCAGTAAATGCATTAGAATAATCAAAAACCTCTACTGTCAGCAGACCACATGTATAAAGATAAAAAATGAGCTCAGCAGATATTAAAAAAATAGACAGGAGCATAAAGCAAGTATGTGTCTTCTCACCGGACTTATTCAACCTATACAGCAATACTGCGAGAACTCGAAATCTTATCAGGATTCATCATTGGCGGCCATAATCTTAACAACATAAAGTACGCAGATGACACAGTACTGATAGCAGGCACGTAAAGTGTTGTGGAGTTATTTCCACAAGAGAAACTGTATTCGGACTAAATGCGTCCTAAATAGGTTAAACGTACAGAAACGTTAGGAACTTGTAATAAAGTGTTACGCAGAGTAATAGAGTTGTGGTCGCTGAACACTATTCCTTCCCTCGACTACTACTGACTCCTACTTATAATAGGTGGGAGAGTCTATTACCTAGACTAGGTGTCTTTCACTATAACATAAAGAAAATTACAAACCCTTCTACTGAAGATAGCGAAGTAGAGCGAGAAGGGACTAAGCATAAACTACAAGAAGACAGAATGCATGGTCATCATCAAAAAGATAAGCAGGTGCGGAAATTTAACTATCTGATAAGTGTTCTGCCAGAGGACGGAAAGTGCCACGCTAAAATCCGAAGAAGAATTGGGATGGCCAAAGACGCATTCCAAACGCGAAGCAGAGTATTACGAGACGAGTGTTTCGTTTGTAACAAAGAAAATAGTACTGAACTGCTACATGATATCTGTCCTCCCTTAAGGTAGCGAATGTTGGACAATATCCTCAAGGGTGTAGAAGAGATCCGTGGCAACATCTGCGTATTTTAGTGGCAGTTTATATAAAATTACACCGACCGTTTCTGTGTCGACAAAAATTGAAATTTGCCCGTTCTCTTTACTCGGAGGCTTGTGGGTCCGGATTCTTCATTTTTGTACTCACCAGAACTATTTATCCTGGTTTTTACCATTTACTCCCCGACCCTTTTTTTCTCTTCTCTCCCATTTTAATAATAAATTATATTTCAGTCGCAGTTTCCTTGTTTCCTCCTAAGTTTTATAGTTACTATCATCTATCGGTCCAGAACCACCAACACATTCGGGGACAGATGCGATCTATGTATACAGGGAAAAATCGCAATAATCAAGTACACAAACGCTAACCAATTACGAAACGAACGAAACGAGCTTATCTCCAAATGTAGGCATAAAGACAAACTTAAAATCCGCTAAAAACACTTACCACATAGATCTGGGGAGGATGACACGGGAAGTGGTGGTTCGTTGATAACGATAGTAGCACATATAGAAGTACCCTCATGTGTCGATATGGAAATTGTATGTATGTGTGTAAGTGCGTACATGACAGTTAATATTACACAACCTGGTTAGTTTTGCAAACTTCTACACACATTGGTGGGACCCAAGACTATCTTGTCGTGGTACACCTTACCCATGTTTCCAAACTAACTCATTATATTATTTTCATAATCCATACCATTAGCAAAGTTATTTGCTGTATCCACCTATTGTATCTAACAATATTATAGTGATTTACAATTATTATTTGTACTAGGGACAACTTCATAACAACCAAACCAATGTATAAAACCATTTACATAATTCCAAAAGTTAAGTAATATCTCGGCAAGTCGGTCTGCTAAGCTACCATTACCACGACTTTTCCTTCTCACCCTCGATTTCCCCAGGCTCCCACCTCTTCTATATCGCCCTCTTGTGTTTCCCTCAAGGTCTGCACTAACTATCAGACTTTCCATAATCCATAGCTTTTTTCTTAAGTTTGATATTTGTTTTTGAATGTCTATTAATTCTCCAAAGTCATTTGCTGTATCAACCTTTTGTATCTGACAATATTATTGTGATTTCTAAATATTGTTTGTACTAGGGACTACTTCATAACATATGTATAAACCCATTTGCATAGATCCAAAAGTTAAGAAGCAGCTAGGCAGGTTAGGCTACTGAAGCTTTAACTACCCGGCTTTGTCCTTCTCACACTTGTCTTCATGAAGCCTTCCGCTCCTTCTATATATTCCCCTACCCCTTTCGTTCCCCTCAACTCAATGTCTCCACTATCAGACTTCGGCCTAAAAGCAAATGCTTAAGATTTACCATATTAATACCGCATTAATACAATATTAATACCGAATTATAATAAAATTAATTTGAATCAACCTGATGTATCCTACATAGAAACAATAAACGGCATCGGCTAAAGTAACATACAAAAAAATATTAAAATCTAAAATGTATAAATACTTGGTTGAGGAAACCGACTACTACTAACCACTAATCTCTCAGACCTATATTTACCCAACCCGTCTTCTCTCACCATCCCTCCCAACTACCAAACTTAATTGTCCGTCCGGTTTACTTTCTCAATTTGCAGATAAGGTTTTCGTTCTGATAAGATGAACATCTCTGTGTTCACGAAATAAAAATTATAAATGAAATGGATAATTAAAGTCTTCGTCTTGTTATTATAATTATATTGCTCTGTAGTCTACACTGAGCTCTCGCTTGATTTATATCCTCCTCTGAATTATCCCTTCCAGTCACAAAATGTAAAACATGTAATTATATATATATATATATATATATATATATATATATGTGTGTGTGTGTGTGTGTGTGTTTGTGTGTGTGTGTGTATGACAAACATCAAATGTGGATCATATATGGACCGAATACGACAGACAAACAGGTATTTTCAATTGTTTGTGCCAGTTTTAATTGGTCAGAAACGTGTCATGTGTTTTTAAACAGTTCTAAGCGTATATAGGCATGTGAGGGCTCTTGTATGCTTAAGTGGTCAACAGATGGCAATGTTTATTTGGAATTGTGTGCGTATGTCTGTCTAGTTGAGGGTTATATATATACATATATATATATATATATATATATATATATATATATATATATATATATATAACCCCCAACTAGGCAGACACATGCACAATTGTGGAATTTTGTGCGTGTGTCTGTCTAGTTGGGGGTTATATATATACATACATACATATATATATATATATATATATATATATATATATATATATATATATATATATATATATATATAACCCCTAACTAGGCAGACACACGCACACAATTTCGTGTGCTATATATATCGAGCCTAGTTTGTTACTTCTTCATCACCGAGATAAGTTGGTCTAGTAGTTATAACGTAACGGTCCGTGTTAGATTCACGGTAGTCCAGTTCTTTCTGCATTCTGTTAAGGAATCTTCTAGACTCGATGAATTACTTAATTATTATATGTATATATATATATATATATATATATATATATATATATATATATATATATAAAGATGGAAAAGCGAGACAGAGACAAATGATGTCCCTTATAATCACGCTCATTAACATTTTCACGCTCATTAACATAACCTAAGCATTAGCTACCGGTTTGCAATGGTGGATAAATAATCCCTGTTGTATATGCCTTTTCAATCAAGTTTGTGTTTCTTTAAATAATATATTGCCATCTTATCGTGTATGCTGTAATTACTCTGAGCAGGCCTAAGTCAGAGAATGCATAACCTGGCGTAAAATTAACTGAATAAGCCCACTGCGCTAGAAACCTCGGTTGCGAACTCTTGCGATTTCGTGCTATTACATCAAACAACGGATTTCAGATGGTTTTGTATACCCAGAATTTGGCTCGATCCAACAAAATGCCCGGCAATGTCTAACTGCCTGCATGCTAGAATTGTCTCCAGAGACCGATATTATCATGAAAGTGTCGTTCTTGACAAGTCGATCCGAGTTAGAGTTAGATTCTAATCTGGTTGTCATGGTCGGAATGCTAACGTATTGACACCCGGTCACGGTCTTACACAAACTTAAACTATCACAACGCTAGATACCTATTTCTATGTAGACGTTTGTTAATATGAACCAGAATGAAGTTCAAATAAAGAGGTGTATTAGAGCTATGACGATTATGTTGTGCTGTCTTCTTTTCCAGAGCACTATTAATACTCATATCCATTCACAATCTGACAGATCAGTCCATACATGTTGTTCTCTATCAAACCACAAATAATATGTTCAAGAACTCATGAGCCAGCATACGTATGCAAACAGAAAATTTCTCGCACAAATCGCACACGAACATAATTTCATTTACAAACACTGCGATCAAACCTGCACATATACCCGTGCTGACGCATGCGCGGAGTGAAAATCTCACTGGTACATTAAAAACTCAGAACGGTGTCCACTTACACCTGGAAATCGATCTTTGCAGCATTTGAATGTTTTCCTTGGAAGTGTTAAGTATCGCTGAGATTTCGATACCGGAACGCCTCAGGGGAGGTCACAGTGTTATGTTGTAATATGAGGCGCAAATGACTGGCAGACTTTACTTGATGAAGCGATCGATATCTCACTGGTACACCGTTAAATCTGTATAAAGTTTAACAACAGTCATTAAGTTAAACAAAAAAGTAAAATTTTCAGAGAAAAATCTAAAGAATTGAGAATAAAGACAAAAAAATCTTAAAAACATTTCTATTTATCAATTATCTTTGCTATATACAAAATATATTTTTTCAATGTTACTTTATATTGTTATACTGATATTAAGGCTTTGGTAAGGGAAGAGGATGAAAACCTTTCACACACACACATACCTACATACAATATATATATATATATATATATATATATATATATATATATATATATATATATATATGTCGATTAGGTCGATTAGTCAGGAAGGAGAATTCCTGATGTTATCGGTCTGGAGTGGAGACGATCCCAGAGTGCGGCATCTTTGGAAAGTGTCTAAAAAACATACCACGAGTTGACCCAATCTTTGTGAGTAACATTCGGTAGACAGAACATTTGGGGCCGCCGATAGCTGTGCTATACACGAAATCACAAGTCATCGTGACCGAGGGCTTGAGTGTGCCGGTGTTGTTCGGATTGTTGGTCATTCTAGATAACACGCTCTCTCCCAGAAAATGTAACTAAGGTCTGCTCAGCATAGTTGCAGTATACCTCAGGTGGGCTCTGTGGGTGTTGAACAAGTACAAATGTGCCTGACCGAGAGTCTAGTAAATAGGTAACATCGAATACGAGTGGCCAGCTATTATATATATATATATATATATATATATATATATATATATTATTTTTATTAATTGTTTACTTAATTTGGTGCTTCTCATAATGTTGTACAGATTACACCTACTTTTCAGGTGAACTTTTTCTAATTCACAGTCCAGTTCTCTGAAGAGTGGATGTAATATCTGCGAAAATCTCATTCGGCACTAGATAAGTGATTATTTTATTTTATTTATTGCTGTTATTTCCCTATTCCTCCCTTATTAATCAACTATATAATTACAAAGGTTGTTTGACTTAGAAATGAAAATCGTCCGGTCGATCGTTAGTTGGCGACGAAATATCCCATGTTATACATACATACATACATACAAATATATACACACACACACATATATATATATATATATATATATATATATATATATATATATATATTAGCACCCGAAAATTACGGTTGTCATGAAACTCCGAGTAGGATGCTATGTATATTTATTAATATATATACTTTATAGCTCTGTTATATAACATCGAGAACTCTTCTAATAATACCAGCAATTTATGTGCTATTCATATATATATATATATATATATATATATATATATATATATATATATATATATATGTGTGTGTGTGTGTGTGTGTCTGTCTGTCTGTCTGTGTTTGTCTGTGTGTGTGTGTTTGGAAAGAGCAAGTTTTGTTAAACTCAACCGAAAATATCTGATTTATTTTTTATATTTTTTTAAAAAAAATTTTTCATTGTAGTCGAAATTTTGTCCAAAATTCATATGATAGTCAAGTTTTGTTCAATACTGTCTCGCGGTATTCACCATTATCAAGAACGTTTTTTTTTTTTGCCAGCATGGTAGACAGAACTCAATATCGTAAGCGTTATCATTATACAAAAGAAATATATTTTTATATTCTTAAATATATTTTTAATCCACAGCAGTGAGTATTTTAAAATGTAAAAAATCTTTACTACGTAAACGAAATAATGATATTGCTTATAAATATTTCATATATTCATTATCGATGCTGCCTCGCTCCATGCATCAGTTTCTCATATGACGTCACTTATACAATACGCGTATCCTTGAAATCTCGTGTTCCAAGAAATGTCCTCATATACCCAATAAAATCTTATGCAGGGCATCTTTCTATTTTTTATGCGCAGTGTCCCTTCAGGCCATTCACTTCCCCCAATCCCTTGTCGCTCTCTATAAGATTTGTCCATTTGCTACTTCCCCCAGGTCACGTTCTATCATCCACTTGCTTAAGGCCGCCAGGTGTGTCATGTGTTGCTTTCCCTTGCCCCACTTTCTCTCTATTCGACATGTGAATATCAGATTCTCCAAGCCCTCCTTTATCATCACGTTTCCCATGAATTTCAGCTGCCTCTTCCTGATGTCTGCCTCTTCCTCCTTGTCTGCATCCTCTTCAAAACCTCATCGTTACTCACACGCTCGGTCCATGATATTATTAGCATCCTTCTGTAGAGCCATACCTCCGTTGTCTCGAGTCTCTTCTTCATCTTTGAGGGGACCGTCCAACATTCGCTGCCGTAAAGGAAGACAGATGTCACATAGCAGCTCAGTACTCTTTTGTTTGTTACCAAAGAAATCCTCCTGTATCGTAATACTCCGTCTAGCCTTTGGGATGCGTTTTTAGCCATCCCAATGCCTCTTCTGATCTCAGCGTCACACTTGCCGTCCTCTGTCAAAACACTTCTCAGATATTTAAATTTCCGGACCTGCTTGATTTTAGTGTCCCCGATCTGTAAATCGCATTTCGGGCCCATCCTTTTACTGATGACTATGCATTTTTTATCACCCAGTTCTTTATAATAAGTGAGACGAGTGACAGTATTTTTTTTTTAAAACGTATCACTCCAAGCAAGGCTGGAGGCCACTATCACGCAAGGGGTTATAGAAGGGTTGGAGGAAGAGCAGATTGGAGTGGTAAAGGAGAGGGTGTGGGAAAGAGAAAGACAGTGGATCGATCAAGGCAAGGGGGTTACAGAAGATTTGGAGCGAGAGCAGATAGGAATAAAAGGTGAAAGGATGTGGAGAAGGGAAGTGGATAGATCTAGGCAACTGGAGATGTCGATTGACGTTACACTTAAATAGTTGGAGATTGTATTTGTCAGGGAAACAGTAATAGGGAAGGGTGTTCTACAAGCGAGATGTGCGAGACATGAAGCTATTGGAGTAGAAGAGACGTCTGCATCTAACAGTTGAACAAAAATTTATTTTCAACAGTTTAACCACAATTTTGAGTTCTTATGTGCAACAATTTATTCGAAAAGTGGAAAAATACAATTCATAATTGAAACGGATAGATTGTCGGTTGAATTTAACAAAACTTGTGTTGGAGGAATTCTTGATACAAAAGACGCTTAAAAACGCCGATTCATTAAGACGTTAGATTTCTTAAAATTAAAGTCGAATTCAAATCGGAACATGGTTGATTTGTCATGGTTATAATTCTTTGATACCATCAAGCTGATGGAGACGATCCCGGAGGATGGCAGCGTTGGAAAAATGCCTTAAAACTGTACCACGGATCGGTAAAATCCTTCAGTGAAATCGATGTACGGATAGTTGCGTACTGGACGTTTGCTTGCCGGACATTTGCGTACCAGTCAATTGTGTCTCTGGATAATTACATACCTCTGATAATTATTTGAAGTTACCATTTAAGTGTTATTTAATTCTTTAACATAGAAATTTGCCCACCAATACCTTTAATTACTCTAAGCAAGCAGAAAAGTAGTTACCATGAATAAAAAAGAGAAAATTAAACTAGCAGTTTCAGTTCACTCTATAGATTATATTTTTATTTGGAACCCATGGCTAAGTTCCGAAAATCAAACATTGGTGGAAAAATATCCGTGGACGGGGAAAATTACAGTTACAACTATCATAAGAAAAACGCCAATGAAACAAAACCATACTGGCGATGTGTAGAGTGATCTTACAACACTGATTATTTGTCATCGCATTTTAAACAAAAATAAATTTTTAATTTTATTCCTTTTTTTAAAAAACTATGATTACTACCTATGTTTTTTTTTTTCAAAATGTATGGCAATTTCTTTTAAAAGCTTCAAAACTTATCAGACGTAAGCACTTAACCAGGGACTCATTTGTCTCGGGACGCAACTGTCCTATAACCAGTGAAATAAGGTAAAAGAGAGTGCTTTGATTGGTTTTCTTTTTCAGTTTGCTTATTTTTTATTATAGAAATATTAATTTAGATTACATTTGTATCCCTTAAATGCAACATTTTAGAATAGGAAAATTTCTTTGGAAGAGACATTTCAAGGGAGATAATCCACCAGAGACATCCTTATTCCAACATACGGTTTTCTAAAATAATCAAAGGAACTGGATTGTTCTACAATGCGTTCAGCCTAAATTAACGAATAGGAGGAAATTTCCTGAAAATGCAATAAAATGGGTGCTTGGAATCATAATGTCTCAAGCAGATTTTTGTCCTAAAAAATTAAACTGATCCGACCGATGGATTTGCAAAATCCTTGGCACAAACCACCGCGATTCACTAGATTTGATTTTTGTACAATAATTCCGTAGCCTAATGATTTTAAAAGTATTTTTCTTTAAAAACATATATTCGATATATTTCTTTCTTATGGCACCGTAATCATGTGTTTCTCCGTTATCTACATAGACCGAACATTACTCAAGAAAATTTCAAATAAAAGAAACTGTGTCAGGCTTAGTACTTATTGATACTCTTCACACAGACACACACACACCTACACACACGATAATATGCGGTCAGAGCCTCGGTTTGTAGCCTATTTCTGCCTAGCTGGAGTTCGTTCCGTCATATTCTCTTGTTTCTTCCCAAGATAGGCCAAATGATTTATGTTCAGTATCATGATGCACACACACAGAAAGACAGACAAGCGGACGCCGAGTTAGTGAGACAGCCATATGCGAGTGAACGCAGAGGAACCCAGTGTTTTCTACAGACGGGTCTCCATGTGGAAGACGTTTGCTTCCCGCCCTAAGACGCCATTTCAGTTAAGCTTTGTTGAAGCAACTGGAAGACAAATTACGTCACCGGTCAATGGCGAAACCTCGTGCTGTCAAACAATTATGGATGGAATATGAAAAATAAAAATAACGATGAAAGGGAGAAGTGAGATTAGAAGAGGAGAAAGAAGAGAGAGAAGGCATGTTATTTTTTTTTTACTCGTCCTTTTTGTTTTTTATTTATTTTTCATGATGGCCGTTTTCTCTCACTGAGTATTAATTCAGTTTCCTCTACTTTTCATTTTCAATTTCTAACACATTGTATATATTTTACCGAACCCTTTCATCCTCGTCTTCCTTGTTTGTTATTTACTTTCCAGTGAGTTCTTTCACATTCGTTTCAAACTTATTTTTTATTTTCCTTAACGCCAAAGGCCGAAAATATGAACGTACTGTATAAATTCAACACTAAAGTAGCCACATATTATATTTTTATCATTCTCTCTCACTTAAATATAAGCACAGAATTATACGTATGGTACACCCCCCCCACACACACACGCACACACACACACATAAACATATATATATATATATATATATATATATATATATATATATATATATATATATATATATATGGATGTTTTCCTTTTTTATGTTTTCATATTTTACCTATTTATCACGATGTTTCTTTCCTGCCGAGGGGTGCATTAAATTTAATATGACCACTCAATTCCCAAATACATATTCTCTTGTTTCATTATTAAAATATTGATTTAAAATTAAATCGATGGGTGAAAATTTCAGCCCTAATTTATATATATATATATATATATATATATATATATATATATATATATACATATATATATAAGTATGTATGTATATATATATATATATACATATATATATATATATATATATATATATATATATATATATATTCAAGGAATAAATCAATAAAGTTAATGTAATTAATGGCGAACTCACTTCGCTAAATGATTAAATAAGGCATTAACTCACTGACCAATAGATAAACGGCACGATCCTTATTTTTGTATTAATTGTAAAATGGATTATATGCACGGTTCATATTGCAAGTACTTTTGGGAATCATTTACCATCTTCATGCATAGATGTTATTTTTTTTCTCATTTTCAGGTAATTTCGGGTAAAATTTCAAGACGAAAATGAAAGTGATACTTGCCGAAAGATGTTTTTTTAAAGTGTGCTTTTATTAACATTTAAGAGGGTTTTTGGAGCGTGCAATGATACGACTTTGAAGGACTACTTTACAAAATTTATTAACTAGATTATTTAATATACATACATACATACATTCATGTATATATATATATAAATAAATATATATATATATATATATATTTTGATATATATACATAATAGTATTAAAATATTTTTATTATAATAGGTTACAATAAAAACATTTGACATCGCTTGTAATCTATTATAATAAAAATATTTTAGTAATATAGTTTGCTCTACGTTTATATTGAGCACATTTTAAAAAGTAGATGATATAAACTGTGAATTTTAACTTCATCTGTTCTTTCTCTTTCTGATTACGAAGTTACGGCAGCTCGGAAACTCACTCTGATCGTTCTGATAAGAAAATAATTTTTTGGTGATCACCTCAGACTCAACACGGAGGCCTACATCAAGTGTGCTGAGGAGGTAGTGCTGTCCTGGATCAAGAGGGTGGCTGCTGGAAAAGCCTTTGTCTGGCAACAGGACTCTGTACCATGTCATACAAGCAGGATAACACAGTCATGACTGTCAGACAATTTCTGCGACCGCATAACCCTTTACATCTGGCCACATAACACCTTTGATTATTATGTGTGGAGGCACAGTCGAGCAAGAGACCAGCAAAACTCCTTGTAACAAGAAAGATGGCAACGATTATGACAGCATTCACCAAATTAAACAAGGAGACAGTACAGAAGAATTGCAGGGGATCCCGAAGTCGTCTTTGGGCCGAGGTTTATGTCAATAAAAAAATGTTTATTGAATAAATTTACTCTTTTATCTATTTCAAGATATTTTAATGCAATTTTGGTAAATATATCGGTTCAAATGAGTTATCAGTATTATTTTAATTTTTACATAATTTGACGACACTTTATCCATCGCACACACTCTCTCTCTCTCTCACTCTGTGTGTGTGTGTGTGTGTGTGTGTGTGATTTAGGTAGGGAAATTAATGATAAAGCGAAATTTGCGTGACACAGTTCGTCTTTTAGGACTTCATCGGGTTAAAGTAATGTTTACTTTTATGAAAGCTACACAAGCACACGAAGGGGAGAGGAGGCTGAAATTCTAAGGTTAAGTGTTTGGGTACATATTCAAGCCAGTTTCATTTGCTTTACTTTTTTTTTATTTCGTTTTTTTTTTGTACCCCTTTTGTTATTAAGTATCCCACGTTGTGATAATAGAAGATTTGCCAAGAAAGGAGAAACTGAAAATTTGTCATTTTTCTATCTCTCCTAAAGCCTGTTCTGCCAAATATTTACACAGCTCGTTGGGACCGGTATTTGCTGCTTTCTTTGTCCCTCTTGACTTCAATATGTCCTCTGAGTATCAAATTCTCCAATCCTCAATAATGAGGATTGGAGAATTTGCCACAGAGTTTTCAAATGCTTTTTATGCAATATATATGTCTCTTTTGTTCCCATTTTATCAAAAACATCGTTGTTCCCATGTCCATGGCATTCTCAGAAAAAATCGCTAATTGCTTATATTTACAATTAAACACATATAATTATATATATTTTATATAGAAATTCTTACATAAATGCTTGTGAATATATCATATTCCTAAGATATTTTATACACACATATACCGCGAGTAACAGTAAAATTGTCGAATTGTTAGATTAAGCTCTGAACCTTTAATATTTTTATTAGACTATTGGACTCTACTTTGAGCAATAAAAATTATTCTCCAAGCTTCAAAGATGAATCGTGATGAAATCGATCATAAAAAAATGGCATGATCATCATTAATTAAGCATAGCTTAGGATCGGAAGCTCATGAAGGAAATGAAAAAGCATGTCGCCTCTGAGTGTTGACAACAATGTTCACATATATATATATATATATATATATATATATATATATATATATCAATTATGTAGTGCGTATTCAATTTATATAACGTAAATCATTCATACGAAAAACAAATAATGAAGCTAATTATATGGCAAGAATCACTCTCGCAAACAATAATTAATAATAAAATACAATCAACTTCGAATTCGTTAATGAATGGTATGATCCTTGTTTATAAATTCCGGTTTTATCAGGTCTTATTTTTCTACTAGCCGGGCTTTCAATCGTTTCGAACGACCATCATCAGGTAGACATTTGAGTGTGTTTTTGTTACATTCCAGGTAATAATGAGACATCGAAAGATAGTGCAGACCGAAAGAAGTGTTTTTTTAGCAATGTGATATTGTTAAATGTAAGAATCATTTCGGAGCGTGCAGTCGCGGCGCTCAGGTTGAAATTTCATATCTCAAAATTTCAACATCAGCGACTGCACGCTCCAAAATGATTCTTACATTTAACAATATCACATTGCTAAAAAAACACTTCTTTCGGTCTGCACTATCTTTCGATGTCTCATTATTACCTGGAATGTAACAAAAACACACTCAAATGTCTACCTGATGATGGTCGTTCGAAACGATTGTAAGTCCGGCTAGTAGAAAAATAAGACCTGATAAAACCGGAATTTATAAACAAGGATCATACCATTCATTAACGGATTCGAAGTTGATTGTATTTTATTATTAAATATTGTTTGCGAGAGTGATTCTTGCCATATAATTAGCTTCATTATTTGTTTTTCGTATGAATCATTTACGTTATATATATATATATATATATATATATATATATATATATATATATATATATATATATATAAAACCAAATACTGGGTATTATAGATTAAATAAAATTCCTATAACCAAAACTACTATATTTTAAAAAGAGCTCCATACAATGTAGAGCAAATAATATTTATTAAAACATTATAATTAAGTATGTTATAACATCTGTACAAAAATAGCAATTTTGTTTCAACATTTCTGATGTCTTATCAAGTGATGGTGCTGATGCCAAATAAAGTTTTATATATATATATATATATATATATATATATATATATATATATATATATATATATATAAAAGTGACTCACCTGATTTTCTTTACTAAAAAATGTTTTCGCCCATTGTTTTGGGGGTGGAACTAATTTTTAATCTTACTAATATAAAAACCTCTTCCCGACCAGCTAATAAAAAAGTTTACTCACCCTAAGGTATTCTATAGATAATTATAATTTAGGATATAAATGAGATTTAGGGAGAAAAAGTGACTCACTTATTTCCTGCAACTCGTAATCAATAGAAACATAACCGAACAGCTTTAAATAAAGAATAATAGAGGTATAATCTATTTATAATAGGTAATATAGTTCGAAATATTTAATGATCTATGGGTCCTCTTTTATTTTGAATAACCTTTTCAGCCCTTTTTAGCATTGACTTGATTAGGTTCTGGCAAATCTCATCTCCAAGCATTGACTTCCATTCGGATATGAAATTCCCAATCAAATCCGCTTTGTTGCTCAACTACTTTCTCGAGAGCCTGTACTTTATAATGCTCCATAAGTTTTCTATGGGGTTGTGGTCAGGAGATTGGGGCGGCCATGTCATAGCACTCACCTGCTTCTCATCAAAGTATTCCTTCATCAATTTTACTTTGTGACAGGGAGCATTATCCTGCATAAAAATGAGCTTGGTGGGGTCGATCTGCACCCTTTCAGCAGAAGGGAACAGACAAGATTCTAAAATTCTCTTGTACTGCTCGCTCCTGAGGGTCTTTTCAATAGGTTTTAAGAAACCAGTTCCATGAAAAGAAAACCATCCCCAGAACATTATACTGAAGGGATGCTTGACAGTAGTTACTGCTAAATTCAAAGTGCTTTCAAAGCTTCTTCTTCGGATTTTAGATCGCTTATCCTTTGAATTGAGCTCAACTTTCGTTTCGTCGGAGATGAGAACATTTAGTAAAAAAATTCAGGTGAGTCACTTTTATCGAACAACATTGTATATACACACATATATATATATATATATACATACATACAAATAAATATATGTATATATATTTATATAGGCATAAATATATGTATGTGTGTGTGTGTGTGTGTGTGTGTGTGTGTGTGTAGAAACACTTACCTGAACCCCTCTCGATACCATTGAATACCCAATATCCAGTCCACCATTGTCCACGGTGATATTTACAAAGAAAAAATGGTCTCGTATAAAGCTATTCATCAGTACGCATTTAACTTGTTTGAACGTTCACGTTTCTTGTCCCATTTTTGATTATCTTTCATATAAGCGGCGTAAAATTATCTGTCATATTCTGGTTCACTTAAACGTTTTTTTATATGTTCAAGTTCTTTTCTTTGAAATTGGGTATTCGATTGTATTGACCGGGGTTCAGGTAAGTGTTTCTTAAGGTGCCGGATCTGCGAGTAAAGACTCTGAAAGTATGTTCTGCATGTTCAGCCTAGAAGCCATGTTGTATTAGATTACTGGGCTGGTTATGCCAAAATCGAGCAAACCAAACGTATATACTCACATGAGATCATTATTCATCAGAACCAATTCGTGGATTCTGCGATACAAGAACAGCCCCGTGTTTTCACCATTTATTTGTTACGTAGTCCACCCCTTGTAATAGTGTTTAATTGTAACAAACGTATATACCTAGGTATTATTGGATTTACACCGTTCAGACGATAGCAGTGTATTTTACACCGCTTAAATAAATGATTACTACATATTCTTCATGAGTTGTGATTGGCTAAAACTGTTGCGATCAATGTACGCTAAAGACGCCATTGGTCCTTCAAGGTCATACCATCCAATCTCTGTAAAATTAAATATCAGCATGGGGTATATGAACAGTTGAAATATGTTATTTTATATTACGGGAAAAAGTGATACCAATTTCGATACTATATATTGTCAATCTGTGGCTGTATTTGATCAGTGAAATTTAGTAGATAAATATTGCTGTCATGTTCGTATTTCTAAAAACGACGAAAAATATCGCTTGCATGAAGAGACGTAAATAAAAAGAAGATACTAAACAAGAGAAAATACCTGAAGGTCGTTGATGCTACAAGAGAAAAGGTTAGAAAACCAAAACCGGAGTAAAAAGTTCAAAAGACCCAACCGGGCCGTGTGCGCCATAGTAAACACTTGTTCACCTGTTTATATTTGATATTTTATTCAATAAGCTTAACAATATTTACTGATTCTCATACCGCTAATTCCTCCTTGGTACATATTCATCATTTCATAGAACGGTCTTTAAACAATGAGGCTTTTTAAATATTTTTTCAAGAAGAGTTCAGATTTGTGTCTTAAGTTGTGGTAGGTATCGTTCGAGTTTTTTTTTTCTTTTTTATGTACTTCCCTTGAACGTTGAACCACCGGTTCCCGTACATTCATCGAAGTTAAATAATGTTGAGCCTGATTACTACCTAGATGGGTGACCGGTTTGGAATACCAGGTGCTGTAAGTGTGAATGGGTGTGCAAGTAGTGTAATGGATAATGGCTTGGAATTGTTAATCGGAGAGCCGAGTTCCAATTCTAGTCGGGTTAGTTATATTCACTTACGCACAAATACACTTGTAAAAGGTATCAGTCCACCTCTTCTTCCGCAGCTACTTAAACTCGTGTTTTTGAGGGTTTTCTTTTTAATATTAAATTTTTTTTTAAATATATTATATTAGAAAATATTAAATAACCAGAATCTGTAAATCCTTATGAGACCCATGACCATTGCGTTTGTAAGAAAAGAGCCGTATTATAATGTTTCCTAAAAATAAAGTTCTGATATACGAAAGAAATGAATTAACTATATTATATAGGCATTGTATAAATTTCCCATTAAAATATAGTTAAAAGTTATTTTCATAAATATTTTACGATATACAATTACATAATGGTCTACACAATTTGATTTGATTTTTTGAATATTAATATTGCCTATTTTACTGCCCATTCAATATAATTTGCATGGCATATTAAAGCTCCATAAAAATTGAATTTTAACTTGACGTATTCGGTCCCTTTAAAAAGGTTCAGTACTATTGAAAAAAATAAAGAATTCTTAAAAATATTTTTTTTGTTCAAGGTAATTCTATGTCCACTTCCCCAAATCTGAATTTTGTATTTGGCTACAATATGTTTGTTGCTGACTCGTATAAAATGTCATTTTTTCAAAACATAATTTAATAACCCATCTCCCTACACCTTCTGACCTTATTTTTCATTATTCTATTTTAACTTAGATCTGACTTTTAATTGGTTCATCCAGACATGCCCACAAGTATATTTATTAATTCTGATATTAGGTTCTCCGCTTTTCACTTTCAAAAGAAGTAACAATTTGATTCTATATTTCCCAAATAAATCATTTTTATTATATATTATCTACATCGCCCGAAGAGGAACTATTATAGTTCCGAAACATGAGAGTTTTTGTGTAGGGATGTAAAATGATTTCAGTATAATCTATTATAATAATATATATATATATATATATATATATATATATATATATATATATATGTAAAGGAAGAGAGAAACCGCAAACATTTTTGGTTATCATGTGGATCTTATATATACATATATCATATTTAATATATATATATATATATATATATATATATTTCTGTTGATAACTGCTACCTGCAAGCACTAATTTTTCTCCTGATGATGGCCATGTTGGCCGAAACTAGTCGAGGAATCTAAATGAAATAACAATAAAAACGAAAGAATATGAATATACAACCCAGTGTGTCTGAAGTTTTTATTTTTTTTATTATTCAATATATATATATATATATATATATATATATATATATAAGAACAATAAGGTATATAATCCGGTTTCCTTATTGATATTTTTATTTCTACAAAATATTACTAAATGTAAATTTACAGAGCTTAAATATTATAAAATAACTGATTTAAAATGTTTTTTTTGCTACACAATAATAACCATGTTTCAAAAACTGAAGCTAAAAACTTCATATTGAATCATTTTCGTTGAAAAACACACCCCTACCCTCCCTAAATTTACCGTCTTTTTCGAACGTAACTCATAATTGATACAAGAATAGCTAATAAAAATGAACACGCTACCCCCTGTCTGAATGATTGGATTTCTCTGTATCCTTGGAAACAGGAGAGTATGAATTTATATGTGCTTTTAAAACTCAGTAAATTTTTAAAAAATAATTTATTCCAAAATTTGCTTGAAGATGAAACAGAACTAATACTTTTAATTTAATTATATAATTAAATTTGAAGTTTTTAGCTTTAGTTTTTGAAACATGGTTATTATTGTGTAGCGAAAAAATATTTTAAATCAGTTAATTTATGTCATATATATATATATATGTGTGTGTGTGTGTGTGTGTGTGTGTGTGTGTGTCCACATGATAACCAAAAAAGTTTGCGGTTTCTAATTCCTTTTTAAAATATTCACTTTTCTCTCGGTGGAACAACTATAAACTCTTCCGTATATATATATATATATATATATATATATATATATATATATATATATATATAATCACTCTTGATGATGATCTTGGATGAGATTGAAAATACTTGACGAGAATAAAAGAAATAACCAAAACTACGGCGTCTTTCTTACTCAGTTTAATAAAAACACTAAGAAAATGTCCCGTGAATTTGAAAGTATTAATGTAAAGTTAAATAGACATATGTCTAGATTATTCTACCAAACATGCTTGAATGAAGATATGCTCCTTACATATATATATATATATATATATATATATATATATATATATATATATATATATATATATATATATATATGATTGGTGCAAAATACCTGAGCAATGTATGTCAGATCTAATTCTTAAAAAACAGTTGGATGCTATCGTATTTTTAGTTAGTTGTCAACGTCTCGCTATGTATGTAAGTTGTTTTGAGAATATTCCTCGTACTGAGATAAATTTTGACAATAAAATAAAATTATTTGAAAGATCCAACAGATTTTCATGAAGTCCATCTCACTTGTACACACACACACACACACACACACACACACACACACACACACACACACACACACACACACACACACACACACATTCAATAGCGTCATTCGCATATCTGTTTGAAACTTGAAATGTCCAACGACTTAATATTATTTTTGGATATTTTGGGGTCATTCTTCACCATTTATTTTTATTATTCATAATTTAATTTTGTCAGTTTCACTAAAACGTTTGGATTTCTTAATTAATCATTTATTAATGCACTTCTGAGCAGTCTGTTTCTGGTTATGTCTTATTTTATATAATCTATCGAGATTAGCTATTGGATGCAAAACTAGACCGTGAAAGAATTATTCAGCAATCATTTCCTTATCCGGAGTATTTTGAGCCCACGCAGAACTACGAAAATGCCCAAAACTACCAATTTTTCTTTTCTCTCTAAATTTCATAACAATTACCAATCTTTTTTCGTTTTTCTTTTCTTTTCTTTTCTTTTCTTTTCTTTTCAATAAAATATATTTTCTTTTTATCTGCCTTCAGATAACTCCAATAAAACTACCGAAATTTATTTTCAACACTTTCCCAACACCTTCTCTCTTTCCACCTCATACCCTCTCTCTCTCTCTCTCTCTCTCTCTCTTTCTACCTTATTCCACCTCATACCCTCTCTCTTTCTATCTCATTTCCTCTCTATTTCTATCTTGTTCCTTCTCTCTTTCTATCTCAGTCTCTATCTCTTTCTATTTTTCTATCCCATTCCCTCTCTTTCCTTTTCTATCTCATACACTCTCTCTCTTTCTCTCCAATAATACTGTATTTCTTCTTCCTTATTATTACTGTCCTTTGTATAAGTAATTATTTGATTATGTTCGCCTTCTTCTAAAGTTTACGTTACCTTTGTTTTAATAAAAAAAAAAATGTCTTCAATTTGCGCCATCGTGATTTTAAAATATCCCGTTCATCAGAATTCCAAGGTTTTCACATGTGTATGTGTTTTGATATCATTTATAGCTATGCTAGATTTCAGGACCGACAATTGTGCTCTACTTAATGCGAATCATTACTCTTTTTTATTTTTATAAACTTATATTATCGAATATCCCGATAATAAATCCCAGTATTATCGTGTGGAATGTCGATACGACGCTTAGTTTTCTCTTCTGTTCTCGATAATGGTGATTTTTTACGCGTAGAACAAACGTGACACAATGCCGAATATATGGGCCACCCAGGAAGTCGTAAGTGATCTTGCGAGATAAGCATGCTAACCATTACACCACATCGAATTGCAATATTTTACTAAGCATAGCTTACCTGTGGCATACGGCCTAAAATATGGGGCACGCAGTGAGGATCAAACCCACTACACAGTCGTAATTGATTTTTATCGATTATGAATGGTAAACTAAACAACGCCTTTATATATGTGTCCTTGAGGATATCTCTGTATGAATTTCTAGAACTTATATTTCTAATGTCTCAGGATCAAATTTTTACCATTGCTCATATTGCTATTTTTTTATTATTATTATTGCATATTTTTTTTTACCAGAACTTATATTGCAATTCGTGTTGTTATTCATTACTTTTCTCTAGCAATCCTTATTGCTGGTTCCCATATTGTATTCATATTTATGCTTGGTCGGCTCAGGAGATTATTGTGGCCTAGCATATGTGCTGATTCTTTAAGTTTTCGTATTTTCTCGTGATGTTCTCTGTCTATTATTATCCAGTGACTAGACCCAAAGAGTTGTGAGTTCAATACCAGACTACAGCAAGAATGAACTTAAAAAATTGAAGAGTTGAGTTAAAGGGAAATAACTGAGACATCCGGAAGAGGTATGGCACGTGGAACTAGAACAATTTACCCCCAGTGGACGAAATAAAGGGTTCAGTTCGAAATTCCAATCACTCGAAGAAGGACGGAGCTTACAATGGCCGAAACGTTGTGATTATGGCAATGAAGATGAGGATAAAAGTCCGAATAATGTAAGTAATCATAATACCTCATCTCAGAGATATCGACATATATTGAATGGTAAACTTTTCTTTATTTCGTAATATTGATGGATTTCCGCACCCTATAGTACCTTGGTGGTTACAGTGTAGATTTAGTTTTAGTAAATCTTTTCAACACGTCAGCAATCCCTTTAGTATTCTAGCAGATTTCTGCTTTCAAACACCGGTTCCCGTCCTATCACAGAAGTAAAGCAACGTCGAGCCGCTCATTAGTTAGATGGGTGACCGCTTAGGAATACCAGGTGCTGTAAGCTTGGATGTCCGAGGGGTGTACTGGATAAGAGCTCAACATTAGAAGTAGGAAAGCCGAGTTTGATTTCCAGTTGGGTTCCTTAAATTCACTTATGTGCAAATACACTTGGGAAAGGCATAAAGTCCACATCTTCTTCCCCCATCTATGGGTTAAAATTGTAAGAATTGAATCTGAAAATAATTATCTCGAAGAAATTGTTCATACAAATATTCACTTTTTGCAATCCCAAAATATGTTTCGGCTTTAAATAAATCATAAGCGCTTCCTCAGGTTTCTAGTTCGTCCAGATATTTTTCTAATCTAATCAAACCCGTCGCAAGCGCAACTGCAATGATGGGCGTAATTTTCACTTTCATATTCCACATTTCTATCAGTTCTTTTGCGAGATCGAAAGATTTCTTTTGTTTTTATCTGAGATCCGCTGGAATCAACTAAACTACATATATTTTTGATCCTTGTTTACAACGACTAAATCTAGTGATCTGCTGGAACCAACAACCTACTAATATATTTGATATTCATTTACAACGACTAAATCTAGTGATCTGCTGGAACCGACTAAACTACTAACATATTTGATCCTCGTTTACAACGACTAAATTTAGTGATCTGCTGGAACCGACGAAACTTCTAATGTATTTGATCTTTTTTTACAACGACTAAATCTAGTTATCAAGTTGAAATCTCTTATCAGTTTGAAACAACAAAATCTTCAAGATTTTTTCCTTTATACGCTTGAAACGAATTTGATCTGTACCTATCTCATTACTCAGAATGTTTAAAATCTTAACCGTTCAGAAAATTCTTCTTTGAATCTTATTATTTCCCGAATTTTTCAAGAGTTTTTGTGATGATTTTCGCTTCTCACTCATTCCTGAATAGATTTTTTATTATTATTATTGAAGTTTTCATTAGATTTTCATTTCTTCGCTGTAATTCTCATACACAGTTCTGTTCATGTTTCCTCAATGAAGCTGTTGGAGCCATTATTTAACAAGTCTTTCCTTCTTTGCATAAACATATATACTGATAATCTGGCAATTTGTTCGCCTTTTAGCATCCCGTTGTTTTTGTTTTTATTTTAATTCATTGCGTTTTATTTTATTTTTAATTACTTCAGGCAGTTGAATGTTACGTGACTGAAAGATCATGTCTCTTTCGATTCATCATCAACATCAAAACTGTTTCGATTTGAGGTCATGAATTAACACTGTAAACTTCTCCAACGGAAGAGTGGGATTTTTCTGCCTAGTTCATTGAAAGTCTCGGTTCAGCTTTGTGATTATGGTGGTTCTTGGATGACCTCTGACCTTGAAGTCACACTTTTCAAAGTAAAACTCTATGGCTTTATTAGCCGGGCATTCTGGACCCATTCAAAAACTATGTTCAAGAAGTTTCCATCTTGCTTTCAAAATGAACAAAAAAAAATGATATTCTTGACATCTGCCCAAGCTCCGTACATTGAAATTTCCAACTGAAAAGATCATGACGTTGGAAATTCAGTAGCATTTTCCGACTATTGTCTTTCTCGGTATGCAACGTCTTAAATAAGTGGTTACTGCGTAGCAGTTACTGGAGCAGCCATTACCTACTCAGCCAATATTTCGATACATGACTGAATATAAAGGAGATTTTCATTCTGCGGTAGACTGGTTGCCAACCAAGGCTGTAAGACACAATTTTATCAGTAAGATCACCAAATACTAGCTCCAAATTCCCAACAAGTTAGTGTTACTCAGCGAGTGTTATGGCATGTGGAGGAGGGGAGGATATGGTGGATAGATAACGATTGACCGTAGACTTAAAGATGGTAAGATAATAGAGATCAAGGAAGCATCTACGCGGGAATCTTGTATATAAATTAACGGTTTTTAGAAAGAAGCTTTCGGGGTGGGACGAAAGAAATCAGTAGAGGATGAGGGTGATTCAAACCTTGTGAACGTAGCTTGGCTGTAAATGTCTGTCCTCGTGGCTCTAAAGAATGGAACTCGTCTAAACATTTTCCACGGAAAGAGCGAAAGATTAATGACGAGCTCGATAGGTTGTCTCATTGGTCTATAAGGTGAAAAATAAATCATGTCCGACATAGGCACTCTGTCAAGACTGAAACATGAGGATTCGGCAGTTCCTACTTAGATATGGCAGCAATATACAACTTTTGATTTGAACACACTCTCGTAAAAAGATAAAGCATGGTAGAAGGAGTTGGTTAATTTATGGAGCGGTAGAAGTCATATTTTTATGGTCTTAACCAATCGATATATACTGCTAGATAAGATTAGAAATACAGGCGCATGGTCACATCAAGAGGTACGCTAGTAGATAAAATTCCGTATAGTAGCTTACGGTTGTATTCGAAAAACAAACAAACATTGATTTAAGTCGGGATTTCCTTATTTCCAATGCTTATAATAATCTAGTGAAATGACAAAATAGTTTCCCTCAGGGAAAGCACTTTGGGAGCCAAAGTGTACATGTTGCAGTTCGGTCAAGGATCTAGCCTGAAAAAAAAAATAGTTGCCAATATTTCTGAAATGCAGTTTTGTAACTATTTACAGTTTACTTTGTTCGGTCTTCTTAAGGTGATATACGCAGGAATTTCGAACAGAAACCTTTGTTTAGTGCATGCTTGTAGACTGTTCTAGTTCCACGTGGCATAAACCATTGGAAAAGAAGCGTTGGTTGAAGTAATCTAAAAAAGTTGTTTTTATCCATACAGTTGTATGTCCAATAGTTGGTCACAGCAGAGTTGGAAAAAAACTTAGAGAGATGTGGTTACTGAAGAGAATTAACTGAAACTGAGATATCTAGAAAAGGCATGGCACGTTTAACAAGAAGAATCTACCATCATTGAATAAATAAAAGCTTCAGTTCGAAATGCCAAAGTGTATCACATGACGAAGGCCGGAGCGTACAATGACCGAAACCTCGTTTATGTGACAGTAAAGGTTAGGACAACAGTCCGAACAATTCAAATAGTGTAAATAGTTTTTTTGTTTATTTAAGAATACAATTCACTGCATTAATGAATGTTCCATGAGAGTATCTTGCTAAATATTTCTACACGACGTGCACAAGATTCTCATCATTTTCAAAACTTCTTTTATTACTAATACTACTGCTATTATTAATATTACTACCAGTTACAGCATTGCCATTACTAAAGTAAACGTTCGCGCCATAATGTTTTTCTTCTTTTTCATATCCTCATTTTTTGGCGAATAGCAAATACCTTCGCGTTATTGTATTTATTAATGTTTATTTATTCAAAAGCACTTGTATTCCTGCTTTATCTTGTAATACTTTGTCATTTACTTGATTTTTCAAATATTTTCTGAACTTTTTTCTTTCTTCTACTTCTCCCAGTTTGTTTATGCTTCTCATGACCCCTTTCTTGCCATCCTCTTTAAGCAGATGTCCAAGGCTTATGCGAAATCATCTCCGCTTCCCCGGCCTATCACTTGGGTCTTTTCTTCTTGCCTCAGACCTCTCCTCGTCCTCGCTCCTGCTTGGCTCCCCGAACTATCTCAAGTTGGCGATTTATTGAGCCAAATCCTACTTCAACCCGACTAACTGTCCTTTCCCCGATTTTCAATTTCCATATTTCAAAATTTTTATTACGGTTTACATCAAAACTGGCAAACTTTAATGAATTTACGAAATATACGTTGTTTCAAAGTGATAAATCTCGGCCTCTAAAAATTTTTCGAAAATGAAAAATTGAAAAAGGGGGAAATAAAAAGGAAAACGAAATATAAACACGGGAAACCCAGAGAAATTATGGATTGAAAAATGCTTGCAAAAATACTTTCTAAGTAACTAATTTTCTCTAAGCACACACACACACACACACACAAACGCACACACACACACACAAACGCACACACACACACACACACACACACACACACACACACACACACATATATATATATATATATATATATATATATATATGCGTGTATGAGTGTCTGTGCGTGTTCGGTGGGGGTATACGTAGTTTATACATTTATAGCAAATATAAAAGTTTATATATCATATATGTGTGTGATTTTATATTATTTACTGTTGTAGCTTAAACATAAATATGAGAATATATGTCCACTTTTTTTACAAATAGGTGTGCCTGTATTGGAAAGTAATTTCAATCGATATGTATAATATATATATATATATATATATATATATATATATATGTATATATATATATATATATTTATATATATATGTGTGTGTGTGTGTGTGTGTGTGTATAGTGTGTGTGTATAGTGTGTGTGTATAGTGTGTGTGTATGAACATATATTCATATATATTTTTGTGTTCGCTTGTGTCACTGTGTGTATCTGTGCATCCATACTTTCTTTCTATCAGACAAATCAAGAACATAGTAAGGTGACATAGAGAGTTATAGTCACTCTCAATTTCTAAGTATTAAACGTCAGTAAGCGCCTAACCATCTAAAATATGTACGTTTATTATATGTATATGGCCCTTTGTATTTGCATAATATAAAAAGTGTACTTAGGCAGCAAACATTCATTCAAAGATATTTAATTATAGTGTGATTTGATTGTTACGACTTATCAATCTTTAGTAACTCATTTAAAGTCGGAAATAATTTTTATATTTTAAGAATTTTTGGGAGATAGTAATAATTTTGCTGATACAATTAAACCTTAACTGATGGAGAAGAGTTGGCTTCATACCTTTTCCAAGTATTTTTTCTCTTAAGTGAATATAACGAACCCGTCTGGAATCGGAACTCTACTATCCGACCTTAAATTCCGAGCCGTTATCCTTGACATCTGCAAACATATAGCACCTGGTATTCCTCAGCGACCACAGAACTGGATACTGAGCAGGCTCGACGTTGCTTAACTTCGGTGATCCTACTGGAACCGGTGTTTCAACGTAATGTATCTGTAAACCTAACAACTGACGCTTTCCTTGAAGAAGTCTCGATTTCTCAGGGAACCACCTAAGCGAGTGGCTGTTCCACGAAGTTGCAATTCTTATGAAAAGCCGAGTGAAACTTTTGTCTTTCAATTGCAACACGATGTAAATGTGAATGGTTCGAGTCCAAGGCAAGTAGCATGGCGTGGCCTGGAGGTAAAAGTCTGAACTGCTAGAGACAAAAGAATTGAACTGCTCTAAACATGATATAATATGTTATATCCGGGAGGACCATGAAAGTAATAGATTCGCCACCCCAAATTTTTGAATTTTTTATATGGATCTGTTTGAGAATTTAGTAGCAAATCTATGTACATAAGGCAATGAAATATGTGCCTATAACATCGGACATAAGTTGTAAGTATAATATGCATGTATTACTATATCTCAACTGATTGGTTGGTTAGTTTTCTTTAACGGCATATCAACATCGGTATGTTATTTAGTGCCAAAATCTACATATTCTGAAGTTAGTATGCCTTCAACTATAGACAAAACGTATTGTTGGTCATTTGGCATTAAATATGTATTGTTGTGTTCTTAGATCTATTTCCATTTTTTGTATTGTGTTTGTTTTTGTTAATATGCGCATGTATATGTATATTCCCTCTCCATACACACAGACTCTCTTATTATAAGGAATTAATACACACATATATATACCTACATATATACACACACGTATACATAAATATACATGCATATATACATACATACACACACTCCCTATGTTGTGTAGGATTCGTGTGTGAGTAGTCTATTTGTTTTTGCCAATATGTGTGTATATATATTCGTGCTCCACAGATAGCCGTATGTGAGCGCGTGCGTATGCATGTGAGTGGTTCGACCACTGTATTTGGCCATTATGTGTGCATGTTGTGTGTTTTTGTACATGGTGATTGCCAAGTAGTGTCCGAGTACGGCCATTACTTCATATCTTTTTGGAGAAAATCTACTGATGTGCTGAACAAATACAAACATACACACACACACACACACGCACGCACGCACGCACGCACACATACACACAGATATATATATATATATATATATATATATATATATATATATATATATATATATATATATATATATGCACTACGTCTCTTTTATTTGTTCCTCCAAAAAGTGGAGATAATCAAATCTCATGTGTCGGTGTCGGGCTCTCATTTTCTAGGAGCTGATCTGCTTGACCCTCATACGTCGAATTCGACGGGAGAGTCGATGATATACATATATATATATATATATATATATATATATATATATATATATATATATATATATATATATATATATATATATATACTAATTTATATAAATACCTAGAGTATTAAATAGGAAGATAGAACGGATCCCATTATAAAATGGAAAATACTAAAAAGATGTAAATATAAAGCCGGCAACAAGATCTGTATATTATGCATGGAGAAGTTAGCAATAGCCACCTTCAACAAAACAGCAAATTTATTAAACCAGAGGTCAGAGATCCTTAATCGATGCAGGCATAAAAAGCTTGGTTATTAGAATAAAGGTTTTTTTTGTGTTTTTTTTTGTTTTTATTTACGTGTTTTATATCTTTTTAAGCTGATGTTAATTTTAGGTTTTAGCTGTAACTTCATCAATAAATTCGTTCCTCATTAATTCCCCCTTAGCCAGTTCACCATGATGATCTCATTTGGCGAAACGTAGGTAGATAGTAACTGGCTCATTAGTATTTATTTATTTAACTTTTGTTCTACTTAGTGTATTGAGATCTCTTTTTAACCTATTACTCGCTGTTTGTTACGGTACTGGGCGATTTTTTTCGCCATGTTCGGTGGTTTCTGGTGCTTTAATTTTTTCCCTGTTTTTAATCGGATGGCAATTTATTTAAAAATTTTGCTCTCAAAGTTATTAGATTTACATTATATATGTATGTATATATATGTGCATATATGTATATATATATATATATGTGTGTGTGTATATATATATATATATATATATATATATATATATATATATATGTATATATATAAATGTGTGTGTAGATATATATATATATATATATATGTATATATATATATATATATATATATATATATATATAGGGTGACCCCAAAAAACGGGATTTTTGAAGTGCGTATTGCCAGACATGAGCAAGTGGCAACACTGCGAGACGGTGACCTTGAGTAAGTAAACATTTCGCCATTTTGGTAACGAGAATGAAATTCACAGTATCCCAGCTGAGATGTTGGAGCAGTCAATGAGGAATCTCAACAGCAGATTTCAAGAATGCATTCGCACAGGAGGACGCCATCTACAGGACGTTATTTAAAAAAAATGAAAATTCCATCATTGTTTCTTAAATGCCATGTTTTAAAGTTTCAATTACTATGAATTAAATATTTTTCTTCCCTCACTCTTGGTTTTATTGGATTGTTAAAAAGTTCCCGTTTTTTGGGTCACCCTGTATATGCATATATATATATATATATATATATATATATATATATATATATATATATATATATATATATATATATCTATGAGAACATTGATAAGTGTTTTAATCCTGCATTTTGTTTGTTTTTTATACAATATCGACTTTAATAGGGAAAATATAAAATATTACTCTACATTTTATCTAAAAACAATAAAATACTTAAAATTGGAATAAAATAGTAATTTTAATTAGGGATAGATAGATGATGAATAGATAGACACATGATTACATAGATATATAGATTGATGAATAGATAGATAGATAAAGAGATCGATGAATATATATATATATATATATATATATATATATATAGATATAGATAGATAGATAGATAGATAGATAAGCCGAGAGGTATATAGATGCATATATATATATAAAGAGAGAGAAAGAGACAGAGAGAGAGACAGAGAGAGAGAAGTAGAAAGGTATATAAATGAACAGAGAGAGATAGAGAGATAGATATATGAATAGATAGAGAGAGGGAGAGATAGATGAATAGAGCGGTGAATGGAAAATTTAACATCTACCTATTCATCTATCTAACTGTCTCGCTAGCTAGCTAGATAGATGGATAGATAGATGTTAAATTTTCCATTCACCGCTATTGAAATTATTAATTGATCATAAATAATTTCTACTGTATGTAACAAATATTCTTGAACTAAACGAAATAGACATTTCGCCGAAGATGGAAGATAAATATTGTCAAACATATAAGGATGCAAATACTTGTGAAATGCAATATGGCGGAAATTACTCTGTAATATTATCTTTATAATAATGGTCATGAACTGTAACGGCTCAAATTCTAGTTTCTAGCATTTAAAGAACATTTAAGATCAAATGTATATCATAAATACACATGGGTGTATATATACAGATTTTCATACATCTGTTTTATATACACTTATCTCTGATAGATAAAATTAATATATACACATAACAGATAAATATTTAATCACCATTTGACATTGAAATCGATAAAACATTGTACATCTAATAATTTTCGCATGTATTTATCTTTTAACATATTTATCAGTATGTGTGTAGGTATGCCTATATCTATGCCCCTTTTCTCTCCCGACTCTCTCATTCTTTCTAGTTGATAGACCCACGGGTTGTCTTCGACGAATGTAGGGTCAGACGCTCATTTCTTAGAAACGAACATGCAGACTGCGCACATAGTATTCGGCGTACATAAGTACACATTTACGGTAAATGGCACTTTTTCGCCTTTAGATTAGGTTATATTTGTCAGTCGTGTACATTTGTGGCTAGACTGTCTTCAAGGTTTAATGAGTGTAATTGTGAATTAACTGAGTTCCGTTTTATATTGACAGGATATTAATACCGTAAGCAGTCAGATATGAATTTTACCTGCGTCAGCGCGAATAGTAATGGACGCGAGGATGCACGGCTGTATCAGATTATGTTTCCAGACCGAAGGTAGCCGAGTTAGCAAAACATTGCTGCTGTTTATCGTCTCCTTGCCGAGACAGGATCCGTGTCACCACAATCTATGGATCAAGGAAGACTGCATTAGATTGTATCACGAAGAACACATTCTACAGGCTGTCGGTGACGATCCAGTCATCAGCTCGTGTCAAGTGGATCTAGCATGTGGTACATCTCATAGTACCGCATGGAGGGTAGTTCAAGAGCAGCTTCTGTATCGCTGTCATTTGCAAAGTTTGCCTACTGGTCACTCAACACGGGAGAATTTTTGCCGATGGTTTATTGCAGAACCTAACAATCCGTTGTTTGTTTACAGAAAAGGCAACATTTGGAAGATACTGATTAACAAATTTATGCAAACAACATTTCTGGGCTGATCGGAATCCCCATGGTACAATACAGGCTAGACACGAACATCAATTTATGATTGATGTCTGATTTGGAATTTTTGGTTGCTGTTTGGTCGATACATATGTTCTGCCAACATGTCTATATACAGGGACTTTATTTCGAACATGCTTTCAAACCTGCAAGAGGATGCCCACCTGCTGATACGAAGACGCATGTGACTTAGGCATGATAGGGCTCCAGTACATTTTAATCTCATTGAGCGCCATGTACTGGCTAAAATCTATCATGAAAGATGGATAGATAGAATAGGAACTCCAGGTACTCATGACCTTAATGCTTTGCAAAATAAAACAATTGTTTTATGAAACAGACATTAATAACTCAGTGACGCTTTATCAATGTGTCATAGTGGCATGTTTGGTTTGGTTTAATTTGGTTTGGTTTACGGCATATCAACCTCAATGGATTATTTAATACTGATAAGATTTTTGTTGCTGGTAATATATTTTCCAAAAATGTATTGCTGGCAATATTTTTTTATGAAAAATGTATTGATCGTAATATTTCTTTCCTCTAAAATGTATTGATGGTAATATTTTTTTCCTGAAAAATGTATTGCTGGTAATAATGTATTGCTGGTAATAATTATTTACAAAAATGTATTGCTGGTAATATTTTTCCTTCAAAAATGTATTGCTGTTAATAATTTTTCCTCAAAAAATGTATTGCTGTTATTAAAACCTAGTTTTACACTTTCATAGTGTTTTGATCCCAGTTTGGGGGTTAATTATTTGCTCATAGCTGTGAACTGGTCTTACCACCCCGTCCCAGGGTGGACCTGGGAACACCAGCAATTAAGAGGTGGTTCCACGCTCCTCAAAACCTCCTGAACAGAGGCCTCGCTGTTGGATGTAGTTTATCGTCTTATCCAGGACGCGGATCTAGTTTATAATCACACCCAGAAAAATATGTCAGCGTCAAATGTATCGGGATTGTAGACAAATATAACATGTTCCATTTCTTGAAAAGGCGTTGAAGTGGAGGTAGGTTAATTAGACGTAAAGTTAACAGAAAAAAATTTTTTTAAATTTTTTTTAGATACAGGAAGCGTTTTAAAGAGGCCTGTAGATAAAATTAAAATTTGGGGCATCTAAGATATTAATAACACTAACTGAACGGCAATACACAACAATATTAAAGCTGAATAAGCAAAATAAGGTAAAGTGGGTGAACCATTACATACTAATAAATTATGGCTATAAGAAATGATAATACGTAATTTTAAAATTTTACCTATATTTTAATTCACAAGATAGACTGTGTCGGTAATTTACAGTTAATTCACTGATTTGGTTTAATAGGCATTTTCTTGTCAGCAAATTTGATAATTTCTAATTTAGCTGAGCAAAATCTCCATTAAACCAAAGGAATGAAATAACTGTAAATGAACCAGGTTTTCTGATGATCGCATTAATTGTAAATAAAACATTTTATCTGGTGATTGCAAAAGCCTTAAACCCAGGGTCACAAACTAATATCCATACAAGTGAATATATCAGCTCTATCAGTGATATTGAGCACTTTCCACTAAGTACTGCGCATATATATATATATATATATATATATATATATATATATATATATATATATATATATTAATTTTTATAACTTTCGCCTTTTCTCATATTTTTTTATGTATAATATAGAGATTTCTATTGTATCTTGTGTTTCCCCGGCCATTTAGTCTTACTTTCCAGATCTGTAATATCCTTACGTTCATGCTGTGCTACAGCAACTATGCCTCTGAAGAGATCACTGGTTTCCTTTTGTTTTCCCAAGTGACACAAATGTATCTTCGCCATACTTACAGTATATTTCTTGCATTCTACAAACTTATACATAATAAAATTTGTGTAAGGCCTACAGAGAAATCAAAAGATACAATGAATATGGGAAGGAAAGAAAAAATTAATAGCACTATATAAAAAATGGAGAAAAGTGATGAAAGAGAAGCTGAATGTAAGGAAAGGCAAAAGAAGATTGTTGTAAAAGAGATAGAAAGAATAAACAAGTATTAGCGTGATAGATAGAATAGAATAAAAATTTTGATTTAAAAAATTGAATGAAAATGAAAATGAAAAATATCAGTGGAGAATGAGAAAACAACGGGACCAACAAGAAAGGAACTTATTCAAAACGGTAGATTAAATATTAAGTGATGTCAGAAAAAGAAAGAATTCTATGTAAAATAAAATAAAAAAGAATAAATATGTGTAATAAATATATATAAATATAAAATAAATATTTATAAATAAATATATTTATAAATAAATATAAATACATGTATATAAAGATATATAAATATATCAATAAATATATAAATAAATATGTATAAATAAATGTGTATAAATATAAAATAAAATAAATACGTAAAATAAATATGTATGAATATAAAATAAATATGCATAAATAAATATATAAATAAAAATATATATATAAATATATACATAAATATGAATAAATATATATATAAATAAATATGTAAAAAATATGTATAAATATAACAAATATGTATAAATATAAAATAAATATAGAATACATACTTATAAATAAATATATAAATATACATATATAGAGATATATATAAATCAGTATATATCTCTGAGAGTATTATGTACACTATTTACATTGCTCGGACTATCATCCTCATCTTTGCTGCCATATTTATCACAACGTTTCGGCCGTTGTACGCTCCGGCCTTCTTCAGGTGGTTGTAATGTCGAACTGAACCATTTATTTCGCTCGCTGGGGTAGACTGTTCTAGTTCCACGTGCCTTGTCTAATGGATATCAGTTGTCTCCTGTTAATTCCCCTCTGCAATTTCTCCACCAACTTAACCAGGTATTGAATTCACACTCTTTGGTCCTGTCACTGCATCTAACTAACGCCTTTATCCACTGTGCCATGTGTCCTTGAAAAACCACCTGAAGAAGACCAGAGCGTACATCGAAAAGTTGTAAAAATATGGCAACAAAGATGAGGATGATATCCCGAACAATGTAAATAGATATATAAATGTAAATATATAAGTATAAATATATATAAATAATTAAATCTATAAAGGATTATATATAAATAAATGTATGTATAAATAAATATTTAAATAAATATGTACAGATATAAAATAAAATAAATATGTATAATAAGTATGCAAAATATAATTAATTAAAATAAAACAAAATGAAAAATGTATAATGGAGGTGGTATTAATAAATTAAAGAAATAATTAATAAAAAGACATCTGTAAATCGAGAAATATGTAAAACATAAAGAAAAAGTATACAAACGAATTGAAATTGAAGGATGACGGAACGAAACATGAGGCAAGTTCTAAATACAAAAAAAAGTAAGGGTAAAAACAAAAAAACAAA
>OZ038478.1:82896149-82916149 GCA_964036315.1 Acanthosepion esculentum
AAGTGTGAGTTGGTAAACAGTGACTAATACTGCTAATAATGCAAGGCTCTTCGGTAAAACGAATCAAGTTCTCTCAGTCACTATGTGTATCTAAAAATAAATACGCTTAAATTCACATTTAATCCTGCCTTGCGCCAACGGCTTAGGGGTAGAATCTCCGACTGACGCCCATTCAGCCGGGTTTCGATCCTAGCTAGAGGCAACCGGACGTCTAGCCCCACTAATGATTTGTGATACAGCGAAACAGTCTGTCTGTGGTGGACAATATATATATATATATATATGTTATTCTGGTATTTTATGTACGTTTGCATATTTTGTAATTTTTTTTTAACATATATAGGTATACAGATGGACAGATTCTCTTGTCATGGAAGATGGATGAGGGTTCAGTAAATTCAGTGAAGTTTTTACTGAAAAACCTGCACAACTGAATGGGTTAAATTGGATAATTGACTGTGACTTGAAATGTAGAATCTCATCCTATATAGAACAATGTCCTGTACTAGATATCAGATTGTGCTACAATTGTAGGATTTTGGGGTTAGGACGTTACCACCTCCTAACTGTATTTTGGTCTTTGGCTCCTGCAAAATTCTTTAATTCAACATTTTCCCTCTCCTGGACTGGCCCCTGCCTGTTCTTCTATTTACCCAAAGCTGGTAAGAAGAAAGAAGGTTTCATGCCTTTCCCAAGGGTATTTGTGCATAAGTGATTGCAATGGACTTGACTGAAATTAGACCTCGGCTCTTAGGTTCCTTATTCCGTGACCACCCGCACATCCAAGCTTTGATATTAGACAACATGTACATCCAAACTTACAGCACCGAGAATTCCCAAGCGGCCACTCATCTAGGTACTGACCAGGTTCAACGTTGCTTAACTTCGGTGATTGGGCGAGAACTAGTGCTTCAGTGAGGTTATGTCCGTAAACATAAAATTGTGTGTGTCTTACTTCCTTTGCTTTTCTCATAGTATGGTAGTATCCGTTCGTTATAGCTTAGTTCTTCCACCCCTTACAATGTTATGAGTTAATCACCTCATCTTACCTCTCTTGTGTTCTTTGCTATATACGGTTGATATACGGAACAGTCGTAAATAAAATTTACAAAAAGTCCGAAATGCTTCAATTAGAAAAAAAAAACAAAACAAAAACAGCATAGTTTAGTCAAATACCGTAAAACTTGTACGTAATTACATTAAGTGACTTTGGCCGGCGCAAACACATACTCACAGGTGCGATCATAGACATAGGCCGTCAAATAAATCCCATAAATAATGGTTTCGGAGCCAAAATAAAAACATTTGCCTCAAAGACATGATTAAGAAAAGCAATAGAAAATAAAAGAAATACATATACAATACGTGGTCAAACAAATGGGTTCTTTCCGCATAATGTCCACGATTGACAAACTTATATATATATATATATATATATATATATATATATATATATATATATATATATATATATATATATATAATAAAAGCAAAACAGTTATATACATGCATAACACATGAGTGAAGGCGCTGCTGCAATCCGTCTTTAAAATATCAGCCAATCAGACAAGAGGGTTATCCCGCGTAAGCAGTTTGTGCTATCTTTTTTAAGTACTCTACTCAATTGATTCTTGCTTTTCTGAAATGATACTAATCTTCTCAACGCTACATTACCCCCGCCGAATTCGAAAGAATTAGGGAAAATAATGGACGGGAATTGAGGGGGCAATGGTTGTGATCATTGCCACAAAAATCGATTTCTTTCACCGCTCTTACTTATTGCTATCGATCTTGGACTTTTAACGAAATGCCTTCATCGATGAAAATATAAGCTCAAACCGTGCACATTTACACCAGAAAAACACTAATACGCAAACACGCATATACACATATACAGTGCACAGGCATATATTTCGATTATCGAATATGCATAATTATTTTAGTCTATGTTGCTTATGAAATCACACCCAAACCAGTAAAAGAAAAGTACACTTAATACAAGTGGAAGTATATACAAGGTGTTCCAGAATGATGGAACACATTTTACCCGCAAGTATCTTCGATGACATAGAGTACCGGGTTTTTTTTATTACATAACAGATATAGAAGAGTTCAATATATTATCTAAGATTTGAATATTACATCGCTGAAATAGTCACCACCACGAAGAGAAAATGCACAAGCACACTATATAATTTTAAACACAGGGTTTTCTGTCTCAGTGAAGTTTGTAACAGCATGCAGAATCACCTTTCGGGGTGGAGTTGTCGCTCTCCAAAATGCTCCTTTAGGCTACAACAATGGATCTTTGGCTGTTGGTTCCTCTAGGTTTTGCAATTTCTTTTGCAGTTCACGACAATAAGAGGGTCCACTGTCGGCAAAAGAGATATCAGATATAGAGCCAAATCTTCGATAGTATGTTGAACTCTTGTATATCAGCTAAGTAATCAATATATTTTGTACTCTATCAGTTTTATAAGCCAAGATACTTACATTTAAAATGTGTCTCATTATTCTGGACACCATATATATATATATATATATATATATATATATATATATATATATATATTAAGCGATGAATTAAACCCGACAATTATTTTAATACATTTTCTGTTTATACGTTATTTTTAGAGATATATAAAGCAGTATCAATAATAAACCTTATTAAAAACATTTACCGGCCTAAATGTCTGAGAAATTTCATAGAAAATATGTTCTCCAACAGGAATCGAACCTGCATCCTCAAAGGACCCATCATATAGCCTGACGTGCTATACCATTTAGCTACAGAGCGCCTGGTTAGCAAGGTCGAATTACAGTTTTAAACTACAAATTTCCCATGATTTTTCTCGAACGCTCATATCTGCTCGAAGTGTATCTTAATGTAAACAAATGACATCATATATTATGAAATAGACTAAGTCCGAGAATTGTTTTAATATATTTGTTTATACGTTATTTTTATAAATGCTCTGTATTAGAGAGTTTGTTGACGCGGTCATTCGCGTGAATTTGATTTTGGCGGACAACTCTACGCGACGGAGAAATACACACACATGCCCAGAAGCGCACCCCCTCTCGCGGCTCAAAGGGGATTGTGACAGGTGAGATCTGAGAAGCCTACGTCAACCCGACTGGAGCTGCCCTCTTCTGCCGGTTTGGTCATTGAGATCGTGTATATCTATGCCTATTCCGCCGTTGGGGTATTCAAGGGTTGGTCTTGTTCATTCAGTTCCCTCCTCCTCTAACTTACCGCCATGGGTATCCCTAATGAGTTTGAACTCCAGACATGTTTTGCTCTTGGGATCACTCGGAGAAGTAAGCATTCTACCATGCCAAGGAACGGCCATATATATTTTACACTGGATGTCGGAGTAAACAGTTCGTAATCAAATGTATCAATTTGATATACAGGGTGTGTCAAAATTATGTTAACACTAGTATGAGAGGAATTATTTATTCAGAGTTTACTAAACAGTCTCCACCTGTCCACCAGAACGGTTGATGCACAAAAACCACCGATCAGCAGTAAAATTTAGTGCCTTGATACATTTCTCGGGGAATGTTTCATATTACACCTTTTATTCTCTCCTTGAGTTCTTCGATGTCTCTAACTTTTTTGCTATACACGTAATCTTCTATCATACCCCATAACCAGAAGTCGAAGAGTGTAACTGACTCAGATTTCTTTACAACTCCAATGCTGACTGCAAATGCTTACTTACAAATGCTGCAAGTTTTTCCATTGAAAATATACCCCTACAAATCAGACGAGCGGGGTATTTCCAACAGAATACTGTTAGCGCTTGTCTCGATCAATGTTTCCCAAATCATTGGATAGGTCGCAGTGGACCATTGGCATGGCTACCACACTCCCTTGATCTGAGACCCTCTTTTCGCTCAGACGATGAAAACTCTTAAAGCGACAGAAATGTGGACATAGCAAATGAGAAATGGGGAAGTTTTAATAATAGAAACTACAAAGAAATGCTTGCCAGCATTCAGAAAGAGGTGGCTGAAAAATTAGGATATTAATGAGATAAGGAATTTACTACACGCATGACATATAAAAGACAAGAGAAACATGAAAAACCTGGAAGTAACATATTTGTCAAGTTTGAGGAATACGAAGGCAGAGCAATGGGCAAATATTGTTGGTAAAGGAGTAAAATTTATTTCGCGTAATGAAGTTGTGAAGAGACATGTTTTCTAATATGATGAAAAACATAACACATAGATAAAGATTTATTATGTCAAAACACCGAGTAGAAGTTTAAGGTATTTGGTTATCGAACACACAAAAAGTCATTATTATAAGACTAAAAATATGTATTTATTTATAGTATAACAGATCTTTGGTAACTGAAGAAGACCCACCGGTATAACGACTGAAACGCTGAGAATACGGATGAGACAGACTGAAAAAATAAAGTTAACACCTGATCCCAGAAATCTAAACGAAATGCTATATTTAAGTCATATATATATATATATATATATATATATATATATATATATATATATATATATGAATAAAACAACTGAAAAAAAATTGGGTGTTTTTTTAGGAAAGTATTTATTTATATGATTTTATATATATTTAATATTTCAGAACACCAGAAAGTACATATGCTTGTGAACAACTTTTTCGTAAATGAAATATACCAGAAGTCATTTAAGACCAAGATTGGGTGATGATCACCTGGATAATGTTTTGCTCATGTCATCGACAAATATTTCACCTGATGTTGAGAAGTTATCAAACAATAAGCAGAAACAAGTGTTTCATTAAATAATTTATCATTTCTAACTGTACTTCGTTTCTAGTAAGGAATTTGCACTTTTGTTGATTGTGTTAGTCGTTATCCTGTAATTCCTACAGTAAAATATTAAAAAAAAAACTTGACATTAACTTCGTTGTTTTTCTTTAAACCTCCGGACCAAGGCAGCCTTCTGGACAAAGTGGCCTGAGATCGAGACAATTTGATATAATACATTTGATATAATGGTCCTCCTCCGAGACATTGCATAGGTTTCTGGGCCGCTCTCTTGAAAAGTTGCCAACCCCCATACTAGACCATAACTAAAATCTATCATGTTTGATGGTAGTCGAAGTTTAGTTCAAACTATAATTTTGAACAGCAGTTTCTGGCCACTGCACGCGAACGAAAATTTAATTTTTTTAAAAATTGTATGCTTTCTCATATCAGACTAAGGAAATATTAGAAATATCCTTTATATACGCGCTAATTAAATTTTGAATTGTAACGAGAATATTAAATTATTGACTACAAATTTTAAGCCAATAGCCAACGTTCCATGGCGAGTGTTCTAGTCAAATCTTGTAGGTATTATGTTACCTTTCTCTTTTCCTAGGCAGATGAACAGGCCGACAGACAGTATAAGTAATCGATAGTTCTCTATAAAATCGATTTAATAAGAAGTGACTGACTGAAAATTCTAACACCTGTTGAACGAAGATATAGCGCTGTTTTTAAACCAATACCAGTTACGTTTATTCAGGGACGTGTTCTCAACAGTTACCATAAGACAATCGAAACACTTCCTTCCTTCAAAGGTTTATCATTCTAAAAATACTTCAAGGTATTCATGACTATTCATCATATAACTCTTTAATCGATAACAGATGATACAACGTCGGATAAATGTTGAAGTTGAGAACGTGTCAAATCATTGATTATGAAAATCTCTGTAAATTGAAATTACCAAAATAATGTTTTCCCCTCACACAAAAATGCTCAATGTATTATCATACAGAAATACATAGCATGGTATATTTCATCCTGCATTGGCACTTACGCAGACATATGATTAGAATTTAAATTGTTTCTTCATACATTGGGCGAATAAAACGAATCCTAAGATACGGTTATTAACCGCAATTAAAGGAAGATAGCCTAGTTCGATTATTATTAGATAGAATATTTTAGATACAATTGGTGCTACTTTCAATACGATTGTTTTTTTTCTGTTTCCCTACACACGTTCAAAGAAACAACCACGCATATGAACGCGCGTGCGCTCACACACACACACACACACACACTCATATATATATATATATATATATATATATATATATATATATATATATATATATATATATATATATATATATATATTAATGCACCACTCTTAGGTTAGGGGTAGATCTTCGACTGATGCCAAATCGGTAGGGTTTCGATCCCGGCCACACTGATGTGCTGCGATACAGAGAAACGGGCCTGTATGTGGATGACCATATTAATAAAAACACTCTCGTCTATTTTATCAAACAATGTCAAGAAAAACATAATTCCAAAATAGTGGCTGTCTACGCTCTTAACGCACCGTTAAATGAATCGAGCACTGTTGGCTACTGGCGTTTGTTTACATCCGTAAACAATACGTTAGAATTTCCCTTTCTCTCTGCCGTGCGCCAATAGCTTAGGGGTAGCATCTCTTATATATGTATATATTCTTAAAACAGGGAACATATTATTCATAAAAAATCGGATACAAAAGTATTCATAAAAAATCGGATACAAAAGTATCGGCTCGACTAAAAACAAACTTGTATGAATGGAAAATTAGTGGCCAAATGCACACATACATATGCACTACAACACGAAGACACACGTATGTATATATTTTTGTATCCGAAATGATAGTGAAGATAATGAAACAAAGGAGAAAATTTATTAACGACGCGTTTCGTCGAGAGCATCTGCACTCTCTGGTACCTTCAGGTTGTAATGAAAGAACGACAAAGTTATATGTAAGAAAAATATGTTGGGGTTTCCGAGAATAATTGGAGACCATAAATCAAATTAACTTGACCAGACGCCATTTTGTGTCCTTTTGGATTTAAAATACACCATCGAAACTTGTTTTTATGTATATACTGGTACATACTTTACATAGGTACACACCCAACGAGGTTTAGACATATATTTGGTCTTCTTTTTTATGTATAGTGGTACACACATGTACATACATATATACAGGCCTACTCATATATATATATTTGCATGAATGTACACATACGTGCATATACGCATTTCAGTATTTTTTTTCTTTTCATGCAGATTATATTCATATAAACATTCAAGTACAGGTTTCTTCACACACAGAAACAGAGACACACACAAACAGACACACACACACATATATATATATACACACATGTACACATATAGACATATCTATGTGCCTCCTCATATATACCCCTGCCCACACATATAATATATACGAGGGTCATTCAATAAATAAGGTGAATGTTTCGATATAAGGACTTCTAATACAGATAGAAGCTTACTTTTGTTCTTTTTTTTTCTTATTTTTTTGTTGCTTTACTTCTTTTTCACGTGGATTTAATTTCTTTTGCGGATTAAAAAAGAGTTTTGGCGATTAACAAAGATGGCCGACTAAGAAGCATGCTCCAGGATTGAACAGCGTGCAGTTATCAAGTTTTGGTTGCTGAAGAGTGCAAACCAGTTGAAATTCATAGGAGAAATTCATAGGAGAATTCAACTGTGTATGGTGCCACATGTTTCAGCCAAAAAATGTCTACAAGTGGGCTAAATTGTTTAAAGAAGGATGGAGCAGTGTTGAGGATGATGGCAGCCCTTGGAGGCCTACAGAAGTGAAGTCTCCCGAGGTGATCGAATCAGTCAATGACCTCATTCAGTCTGACAGAAGGGTGACAGTGGATGACATTGCAAGGACTTTGAGCTTATCTGTTGGGACAGCACACAAGCTCAGCTTCCGGCGGGTGCCAAAGATGCTTACTGCAGAGCACAAACAGCACAGCAGCCCAAACGGTGCAGACCATCAACGAGCTGGGCTGGGAACTGCTCCCTCATTCCCCTTACATCCCAGACCTTGCCCCTTCAGACTTTCACCTGTTTGGTCCCAAGAAAGCGTCCACGAGAGGCACGAAGTTTAAAAGTGACGATGAAGTCAAAAGTGTTGTGAGCGACTGGCTGAGACATCAGTCCAAAGATTTTTACGCTGAGGGAATACGGAAGCTTGTGTACAGATGGGAAAAGTGTGACAGTGCTGGGAGACTACATTGAAAAATAAAAAAAAGTAAGCTTCTATCTGTATTATAATTCTGCTTTGACCCTGGATTCCGTGACGGATTTTTAAACGGAGCGCTTATTGACATCGAAAATAGGATTGTTTCTATGGGAGGGAATTCATTGCAAACTTAAGGCCTTCCCCAAGTTCCACAAACAAGTTTAAATACTCTGCCAATAGGCATAATTCAAGAAACTTTCTACGACGTCGACGCTCTTGAACGTTATATCACCGATTAAATAAGCCAAAGATGCTTAAGGACCAGCAATTTGCGTACAATACTATTTTCTACTCTGTACACGTTCGGAAAGATGCTTTATTCTTCTTGGATTCACCTGGAGGTACAGGTAAAACATTCGTCACGAAGCTCCTCCTCGCAAAAGTATGGCAAAATAAGGGGATCGCCTTGGCTGTGGCATCCTCTGGAATTGCTGCAACCTTTCTGACCGGTGATAGGACAACGCACTCCGCCGTTAGGCTGCCAATTAATTTGACTTCGTCTGATTCATCGACCTGCAGCATCAGAGTTCGGATAAAGCTGATGTCCTGAAAAGGTGTGAGCTCATTGTGTCGAACAAGTGCCCGATGGCCCACGAGGGAGCTCACGATGCCCTGAATAGGACTTTGCGAGACATAAAGGACGTTGTGAAAGCATGCATTGAGTCATCACCTCTATGGCAACAGGTCAAGATTTTGCCTCTTAAAACCAGCATGAGAGCTGAACTGTTCGCAGACCAAAATGCAATTTCAAAAGACATTCTAGCAGTCGGTGACGGCAACGTGACATCGGATGAAGCTGGGGAGATGTGTTTCACAAATATGCTGCGTTGAAAATACTGTTCACAATCTCAAAGCTGCTGTCTTTAGTGATCTAGCTAAAAACTTTGGAAAAACCAGTTGGTTGTGCTAGAGAGCAATATTGTCTCCTAAAAACACAAGTGTTGCCAAAATCAATGAAGAACTGCTGAAATGCCTAACAGTAAGCCTTCGAACATCTACGTCAATTGACGCCTTTTTCAATCTACAAGATTTGGTTCACTATCCAGTAAACTTTCAGTTTCCATTAAGACTGCTTCGCGATGTCAATCAACAAATCTCAAGGACAAAGGCTCTCCACAGCAGATCTATATTTTAGGTGAGCCACACGTTTCCTATGAAGTACTATATGTTGGTTCTTCTAGAGTAGGAAGCAAAACAAATATATTCGCTTTCACTTCAAACGGAGAAACTAAAAATGTTGTCTGTGGAGAGGTGTTGTAAGCTCTTCACATGTCTGCCTGTCGTCACAAATTCTGTAAAACTTCAGACATTCCGCTTTGCCCCCGTTTCCACGCATGATTTAGGGGAGTGCTTCATTTCACGTATTTTTTCTTTTGTTTAAGTCGTACTAATTGCGCCTATTTCTCTTTTGTCGGCATTACTATAACACGTCCGTTTCACTTATCTCCGATTTATGCTGTGCATAAATGAAAAAAGAAAGTCATTTTTAAGGCTACCACATCTAAACTGTAACACTATAAGAGAACGTATTACGGCTATTTTTAGGTCTGCGACTATTTATATTTTAAACTGTTAGTGAACAGCCCTTTTCTCCTTAAACTGACCCCGAGCAACGACGGGTATCTCTGCTAGTATATATATATATATATATATATATATATATATATATATATATATATATATATAATCATCCACAGACAGACTGTTTCGCTGTATCACAGCTCAACATTCTAGCTAGGATCGAAACCCAGCTGTATTGGCGTCAGTCGGAAAATCTACCTCTAAGCCATTGGCGTACGGCTGGGATGAAAGTAAATTTAAGCGTAATTCTTTTTTTGATAAACACGCCAGTGACTGCGAGAACTCGATTCGTGTATATATATATATATATATATATATATATATATATATATATATATATATATAGACATATATATATATATATATATATATATATATATATACACACACAAATGTTAGGGGAATTTGGAAAAAGAGTTCGATTGGTTTATGTATTGAGTTACTGAATAAATGTCATACATCTTCTCTTTAAAAACATCCTTATCATCGCTGGGTCTTTTTTTTAATTTGTACTTCTGAATGACTTCTCTCTAACTCTCTCTTTCTGTCTTTTCCTCTCCCCCCACTTTCTCTCTCCCCCATACTTACTTACCTACACTCTCAGATTAGTGAATTACCGCTTTTATTTGTATTTTCTTTCTTCTCATTCATCTTTTTCTTTTTTTTCTTTTCATGTCATCTTCTGGCATATTTTCATCGTCTTTTGAGAGCCTTTTCAAGCTTTATTCGTTTTTTGGTTATTTATTTTTATTATTTTTTTTTAAATTTAATTCTTTTTTTGTTTTGTTTTGTTTTGTTTCTTTCACTGCGTTCATAATAAGTTCTTTTTCGTTACTGGGATTATTCTATACTTTTCTATTTTGTAACATTTTTGTTAAACACAAATATACGTTTCAGATTTCTTTTTCAAGATTCCTTCATCTTTACTCCCCATAGTGATAATCCAGTTTCTTTTTCTTTCTTTTTTTTATTTTCTCATGTATTTTTCTATCGTTTTCATTTCCTGTTTTGTTCAATCAATCACCTATTTCATGACCGCTATGACCCTAACCGACAAGGCAATCACCCTTCAAATAAAATGCCCACTGACGGCGCATAGCTTTACTAAAAAAAAATAAGAAAAAAAAAAAGAAAAATTAATACACCGCCCGGACTAACAACGTCAGCCGGTCGAAACTCTTCAGAAGTTTACTTTTATTCAGACTTACCTTCCACATTCCGCTTCTGTTATACACATGTTTTGTAGATAGAGAAAATGTATATAAAGCGGCACTTTACATCTCACTTCCAACGTCTCTTATTATACGCACACCCGTCCAAGCGGTCGCACAATACACCGAACAAAAAACCTTCAGCGTTAACACTTCGTCGCTATACTCAATAACATCTGACACCAAATCTTGTACCCACTCGTATCTTTGAAGCACATACCCCGTCCTTAAACTTCAGACATCTCTTAATACTAACTGCAAACAGAGTCTTAAAAAAAGAAACTGCAGGTTTGACAAAAAAATGTCTTTCAATTTAAACGTGTCTCTTTGGTACACGACAAATGAGTGCAACACCAGAACAAAACAATGCATTCAACAATTACTTAGCCTACAAAATCGGTCACCTGTGTTCTGCTGCGTGATTTCTTTGGTAATAGCAGACAGTAACCAAACATGGTGATATTATGCAAAAGACAAAAAAAAAAGCGTGCTGGTGTGGGGAGAAGGTTGCTTTTGATTTAGTTCGTTAGGTAGAAGAGAGATGCAACTGAAAAAAATATTATCATTTCTTTTATCTTAGGTTTTAAGATCATGATCTTACTCATCAGCGTGATTTAAGCCCTATGAATCATGTAAAATATAGGCGAAGCAGCCGGAGACGCAGATGCACACATCTTCAAATGCAAACACACAGATGACAGACAAGGTACTACGATTAAGATTTTTATTTAATTTTTCTTGTGTTCTAACAAGTGTTTTCTTTTTGGGACAGAGTTTGTACAAACTGCCCAAATGTTCTATAATTTGCTTATACTCTTAGACATTATCAAGGATGATTTTATTTTACTAATTTTTATTAATTCATATATATATATATATATATATATATATATATATATATATATATATATATATATATATATATTTAAGTTTATCACCCCAAGCATGGGGTTACAGAAGGTTTGGAGGAAGATCAGATAGGAGTGGGAAAGGAGAGGATGTGGAGAAAGATAGTGGATCGATCAAGGCAAGGCGGTTACAGAAGATTTGGAGCGAGAGCAGATAGGAATGAAAGGTGAAAGGATGTGGAGAAGGGAAGTGGATAGATCAAGGCAACTGGAGACGTCGATTGACGTTACACTTAAATAGTTGGAGATTGTATTGATATATATATATATATATATATATATATATATATATATATATATATATATATATATATGTGCGTGCGCACGCGCGTACATATATATTGGCAGCATGTTTTCAGTGAGACATGTTTCATTGAATAATTTAGACATGTTCTGTTTACTTATTTTCAATTGGATCCTTTCATATTCATGGACAGGTTTTAGGTGCCGTTATTGAAGAACGAGTGAAAATCACCGTGTTGATACATATTTCTTTTTATTCCGAGAAATTTCGACATAGCACAATGTCATCATCAGGGTGTTGTTTATTGGAAGACTAATATTGTAGAGTTCATCATTTTTAAGACAAAATTGTTGTGTTCACCTGAAAGTTAGAGTAAAGAATGTTGAATCAGTGCATGATCGCTTGATACTACTTCAAGGCACATAACTAATTATGGTTGTGGAGAGTTTTTACGAAATAAGCAGTAAAAACTATTAGCGCAAACCTTGACATTTTAGACTATCTATTGTACTCATTTTAAAACATTTGTGCAGTATTCGTAATTAATTTCATTAAGGTTTCGTTTCAATTCTTTTCATAGAGATAAATTTAGCTTAGAAGTTTTAGTTTATGTTTATTGTTTTCATGAAAAAGTACAGAAGTATTTTCGACAATAATTTTTCTGAATTGCGAATGTGGGCAAGTATGTTGTAAACATTTAGAAATGTTGGACATATGATTAAAATTAAAACTCAGCCGCCAAGACAACGTTGTCGCAGTTTGTCCATTGGGGATACAATCTTCTAGAGAACATTTAAATTTATAGACAATGTTTGTTTCGTACAACACGTTAGTAGGTGGGGAATTGTTATTACGAATGATTGTATTAGATATACAAGATTTAATGTAGTATATAATTAATTTTATTTTATTTTTACTAGGATATGCAGTGGATATATTACTATTTAGTAATTTTTAGGATATTTTCGTCTTTTACAATTAGAATGTATTTGGTTGCGATATAAAAGATTGATATGTTTGGGGTTAGTTGAATTATTACATTCTAATTGATAAGTATTAAAATCTATGGTATATATATATATATATATATATATATATATATATATATATATATATATATATATACATACATACATATATATAACTAATTCTATAAACAGCATCCACCTGCACTAATGCAAAGCTCTTCAGTAAGATGAATGGAGCACTTTGGCTGATTGGCATTTGTTTACATTTGTAAAAACAATACGCTAGATTTAGTTGTGTAACTCTACCGAGTGAAGATAGCTCTGGCTGACACCAAATTAGTTGTGTTTCAATCCTGGCTTGAGGCATTCAGAAGTCTAGTCGCACTGAGGAGCTGTGATACAGCGAAACCGTACTGTCTGTTATTCTGGATATGGTGCCATGTTGATGCAGTACAAAAGAAGGAAAATATCTGAATGCATGTCTACGTCGAAAAATAGAACATATAAATTTTATCGCGCACTACATGATACGTTGTATTCTTTTAATATATTGTGAAATATTAAATAATTTCCTAAATATCAATGAGTATGTCGCTACTTAACACAAACTGTAGCCCAAAGAAAATGATGGCCACATCATTGGATAGTTCAATCTTTTACAGTGCAATGTCTTCATCAGTGAAAAACTCTTTTGCTACACACGCGGAATGTCAAATTACTCCTTTATGATGAAATATTTCCCTTTCTGGTATTGGTTGATTATTGGTGGGTCTTTACATTTTTCTTACAATGTGTAATACATTTTCTCTGTTCACAGTTCTATCGACTTTTATTATTTCTCTCTTTCATTATTGCAAACAAATTAACTGAGTACAAGAAAATCTGATACAGCAAAACTAGGAAAGAAAGTAATTGTAATGGAGCGTGGACAGCTAACAGTGGCAGAGCAGGGCTAGTACAGCGTCCCCCAACCTGTTAGAACTACACTCCACCAGTCCACTTCTGACAAGGTACGTGAAGTGGGTCGGAAAAAAATACATTTCTTATAAAAAAAAAAAATTGCTTCTTTTTAACTCGACATTCATTCATTTTGCTCACTACTATATATATATATATATATATATATATATATATATATATATATATATACGCTCCAGCCCTTCTCCACCAGGTGATTGGAATTTAGAGCTGAACCCCTTATTTCGTTCCCTGGAGTAGATTATTCTGGTTCCACGTGTCATGCCCCCGGATGTCTCAGTACCAGTTATCTCACTTTAACTCAACGCTGCAAGTTTTTGTTCAATCCAGCTATGGCTTGGTATTGAACCCACATCTGTGAGTCAAGTCACTCGATTCAACCAATGCTTATATGCATGTGTCCTTAAAGACATCAGTGTATCAATCTGTGCGAGTTTTAAAGTTAATGTCAATGTGACTATTTTTCCCGGGTCTCATATTACTATTTTATTTTTATTGTTTTTCTCTAGCACTCTACATTACTGGGTCCTATATTTATTTCTATGCTTGGCCGGCTTAGGATATTTTTGTGACCTAGTATATGCGCTAAGTTTTAGTATTTGGTATGCTCTGTAATCCTTGCGTATTACTGACTTTATAGCTTTTCTTGAAATAATTAAAATATTAAATAAATTAAAATGATAATAAATTAATATTAATAAATTAAAATGATTAGGTATTAATTACATGTCGACTTGGCTATCTCAAGTTTTCAACGGAAAAATCAACCCTCGATGCTCTCACACTACACTCACCCAGGAACACAGGGTATCAGCCTTTTTAAGGTCAGGCAAAATCTAAGATACTGAATGGTATATTTATAATACAAATGGGTGTAAAAGAAAGATGTGTTTTCTCACAGGATTTTTTCGACCTATACAGCGAGGCAATTTTGAGAGGATTAGAAGTCCTATCAAGATTGATTATTGGGGGCCACAATCTTAACAAAATAAAATATGCATATGACACAGTGTTGATAACAGACACGGAAAGGAAACTACAAAAACTCCTACAGAAGGTAGTGAAGGAAATCAAGAAAAAAGGACTAAGTATGAACTACAAGAAGCTAAAATGCATGGTTATCAACATATGGATGAGCCCAAGATTTAAATTATAAATCATAGATACTAAAATCAAGCAAGTACAAACATTTAAATATCTGACATGTGTTCTAACAGAGGGTGGAGAGTGCGACACTGAGATCCGAAGACGTATTGATATGGTCAAAGTTGTATTTCTAAAACTCCGCTCAGTATTGCGAGGCATGAAAATTTCGTTATAAACAAAGAAAAGAGTATTTAAATGTTACGTGATATCTGGCTTCTTCTATGGCTGCGAATGCTGGACAATTTCCTCAAAGATGAACAAGGGACCTAAATTAACAGAAATATCCTTCTACAGGATACCAGAGATACATATTTGAGAAATAATGAGGTTTTGGAGAACATGGAAAAACAATGTTAAATTATAGTTAACATTAGGAAGAGGCAGTTGAAATTTATGGGGCACGTAATGAGGAAGGAGGGCTTGGAAAACATGATTTACATTGTTTGGAATGTTGTCCTCATCTTTGCTGCGTTTCGGTCGTTGTACACTCCGGGCTTCTTTCGGTGACTGTAATTTCGAACTGAACTCTTTATTTCGCGCAACCTGGTAGATTGTTCTAGTTTCAGGTGCCGTGCCTCTCCCAGATATCTCAGTTATCGCCCTTTAACTCAACTCTCCATGTTTTTGTTCACAACTTCTGTATCCAGGTATTAAACGCACAACTGTTTGGGTCAAGTTACTAGATTCAACCAACGCTTTTATCCACTGGGTCTTGTGTCCTTGAGGACAAAATAAAGGATTCGGATCGAAATTTCAATCACCTGAAGAAGCACGAAGCGTACAAAGGTCGAAAAGCCGTGACTATGTCGGCAAAGATGACAACAGTTGGAACAATGTACATAGTGTAAATAATTCCAATATTTCATCTCAGAAATACAGGTAGATATTATAAGAATTTGTTTGCTTAATTTCTACGCCAAGAGGTATATAGGTAATTTTTGTATTCAACATTCAGACTTTTAATTTTGTCTTAATATTAAAATCATCGATTTTCCATTCTCTATATATTTTATTGTATATTTCTATTTTTTTCTCACTCCTACCTTTTAGAATAGCCCTTCGTCCAAAATTTGAGTCGCTTTAGCATTACTAGAGCTCATCAAACTTCTGTGCCTTCTTCATTTTTTTCCTAAAAGGAACAACATTTGGCCCGTTATTTCTTCACAGTCCTTTTCTAACTCTCGTGTTCGACGGCATAAACTTGTTAGAGACAGAGAACGATTTCCAGTTTTATCTGCATCGCGAATTTTATTTACTCGCAAACATCATTTAAAATGTTCTGAGCCTGGCACATGGTCATAATACTGGGGCAGTCATTGAAGATCGAACTCAAAACACGACATAATATTCTGCGTGGCGATCTTCTGAGAGATAAAGTTTTGAATGACGTCCAAGTATCTATTTCAGTAGGTAAACATAGATATATTGCTTAACCCTTTCAGCCTTGACCGCCGATTTACCGGTGGTAGAAAAAAAATGACGTAATGCCCGGTCACAGGTTGAACAGTGGTAGAGAAAAATGACTTAATGGCCAGCCACCGGTTGAACGGTGAGTAAACAGGTGTAACTATTTTTATACCTACCTTGAATCATTATATACCAATTATTTGCGAATTTTGACTCAGAAGTACAGGTAGAAGGGTTAAAATTGTTCAGAAAGGCAGGGCCCAAAGGGTTAAGATTTGCTCTGTTTTGTAGAAGATGAGTGACCAGTACTAGAGAAATAAATGGTAGAGATACACAGCGTGGACACAGAAATCAACACTGGAAGTTCAATGCTATTTTCCTCCTCAAAGGATCTTCAGCACAACATTCATATCTTTTTTTTTTAAGCGTATCACCCCAAGCAAGGCTGGAGACCACTATCAGGCATGGGGTTATAGAAGGGTTGGAGGAAGAGCAGATAGGAGTGGGAAAGGAGAGGATGTGGAGAAAGAGAAAGACAGTGGGTCGATCAAGGCAAGGGGGTTACAGAAGATTTGGAGCGAGAGCAGATAGGAATGAAAGATGAGAGGATGTGGAGAAGGGAAGTGGATAGATCAAGGCAACTGGAGATGTCGATTGACGCTACACTTAAACCGTTGGAGATTGTATTTGTCAGGGAAACAGTAATAGGGAAGGGAGTTCCATAGGCGAGATGTGCGAGACATGAAGCTATTGGAGTAGAAGAGACGTCTACATCTAACAGTTTCCACGGTGTAGGGGTGGGAACGGGATGCCAGCCTCGTAGGACGTTTAAATTCACGAGGCCTAGGGACAAGCGAAAGCAGCTCCTCGGAGCAATTTCCGTGAAAGTACTTGTAAAAAAGGCAGATCGAGGCAACATCGCGTCTGTGAGAGAGCGACTGCAGACGAGATAAAAAAAAAGAAACCCGATTTTCAACAGAGTATTCAGTTTCTATTTATTTTGTTTTTTAAGTGTGTGAACATTTTTGCATAAAAATTAACAAGCACATTGCTAGCTGTAACTCTAAGTTCTTTGCTAACTCTCGGTTATGGAACACGTTTCCGTTTTCTTGCTTTCCAGTCAACTATGATCTTCAAAATTTCAATGTCAATTGTTATCGGCTGCCATCTTGATTTGCGTGCTTTATTGATCATGGCTCTTAAAAATGTTTTTGCTTTCATGTATTCATTTAAAATCAGTACCGATTCTGGACATTAGTAGCATTGTTACCTTGTTTGTGGTGAAATGATTTAAAAAAAGTATATATGTATGAAGAGAGCGAGAAAGAGAAAGACATAGTGTGCATATGTATATATGCGTAAATATACGAACGAGAAGTGCTGAATTTTTTTCGGTTTGATCCACTTTCAAACCATAGTAACACAAATGTGTTCGGGAGAAATCGAGTCTGCGCCCATTTGTTTGTTAAGTATATATATATATATATATATATATATATATATATATATGTTGGTGTGTATGTGTGTAGTGGGATAGGTAAATTGTTTCCATTTTATATTTTTCATTTCTCTCAGGCGCGTTGTTTTTGAATTTGTCAACTGCACAGTATAGTAGGATCAGTTGGGCACCGTCTTTGAGAGAAAGAGCAGCATGACATAATTCACTCCGCCAGAAATTCGGAAAGGGTGTACTGTACTGCTTTGCATTCGAGCCGGAAGCTCAAATACGAACATTTCAGAATGCTTGGGCGTCAATCTGAGGACAGTGCAGAAGATTTGGAATGAATTGTACGAGTCTAATGGTGATTAAAAAACTACAGCATATATATATATATATATATATATATATATATATATATATATATATATACTTACATGCAGATACATATACATGCCTATATATATATATATATATATATATATATATATATATATATATATATATACACCATAATGAGAAGCCACGTAACTTTCTTGATATCTATATAATATGGAGAAAACATATAGCTGAACACTTTAATCAATCAAGACACTCATTAGACAACTGTAAATGTTTATTGATAGATTCCGATTTTAGTTCCACATACACACGCAGAAAAAAAGAGAAATAATGGATTTTAAAATAAACTAGGGTTAAACAAAGACTTGGGAATTTTAAATCTGTATAAATATTTCAATATTTAAAGAAGTTCTTTAGATATAGTTAAAAAAAACATTTTTAAACAACATCTAAAATATTATCGTTAGATTTACGTTAGAAATATTCAAACACAGTTGCATTCTACATCACGTGACGTCCGCGTCTCGCGACGGACGCTACTTGAAAACAAACTTCTGAATAGAGTTATTTAATTCATTTCTGACGAAAGATCGGAGCGATCTGAAATATCAAATATATATATATATATAAAAATATAAATAAATACTTTCGCAAAAAAAAAATTTCTTTTAATTTGCAACTTTTCAGTTGTTTTCTCCATATTATATATATATATATATATATATATATATATATATATATATATATATATATATATATATATACTGTATTGGGGCAGCATATAATTATTTAAACATATATTATTAAATATAACAGACAAAGAATGTCTATTATGTCGGATCATGAACCGTTCTAATATTCGAATGTTTGCTTTAATTTCGGGTGAAAATAAAGACAAAAATTGTCCAACGTTTGGATATGTTTTTTAATTATTTATCATGTGAACCGAAATCTTAGGACCAACTTAATAAAATTACTCCATTGCACGAATCAGGGCATTATAACTAGTATACAAATGATAAGATGCTCCTTTCAGTAACCTATGATCATTCTCTAACTCTTCGACTTCAATTGAAATTTCTGAAAATAAGGAAATCACTGACATTTAAAAGAAAAGACTTATTTCGGCTCGTGTAATTCATACACCTTTAACAATCCGCAAAATATCATATGATAACATAAGAACCTTTCTACGACAATGCGAACCCACATATATTTATACGTGCTTATTACATCCTCAGTGCACCCATCTGAACCTAACGTTATGGCGTGTAAATATTTTATGATTATTTAATTTTGATTTATCAACTAATTGCTTTCCTTATTCTTAAACTGTTTTTTCAACTTGTAATATTTTAGTAAGCTTTTTTTTTTTCACTATTTAAGCTACATAAAAATTACGTCCATGTTATTACGCATTTCCATTTCTTTTCTTTTTTTTTTTCGCTGATTTCTCTTTAAATTGCTCTTCTTTTATATTTTTTGGTGAATGATTTTTAACATTTTTAAACATATTGAAGTTTGTTTTTTTTTACTATCACATTCTGTTCCTGTTCTATTTATTTATTTTACCATTTTTTCATATCTATCATCTCTCTGCATTGAAAATTGTTACTTCTAATTATTTTCCATTTTTAACTCTATTTCTTCCATTTTGTTCGTCCGAAATATCTCTATCTTCTTGTCTTATAC
>OZ038478.1:82921149-82951149 GCA_964036315.1 Acanthosepion esculentum
ATATACCCCCCCATGTTATCGATGTGGAAGATTACACTGGAATAAGGATTGTCGTTTTAAATATGAAAACTGTCTAGCGTGTGGAAAAATGGGACATAAGGCATCCCAATGTAGGAACAGAAAATCTACTAGTAGGATAAGAGCGACTAGAATACATGACGAAGACAATATTAACTTAAGAAAATACGTGGAACTTGAAATTTTAAATAAAAAGATAAAATTACAACTAGACTCTGGTTCGGATCTAACGATAATTAATCTACAGTCATGGAGAAAGCTTAATAGACCGACCATGATGACAGAAAATTGCTAAGTCTGTTACAGGGAAGCGTATAAAATTTGAAGAAGTAATCCTAAATGTAAAATTTCACGGAAAAACAAAAAACTCAAGATATTCGTAATGAAAGATACAGAAAATCTGGTGGGCACAGACTGGATGCAAAAGTTCGACGTATGGGATTTACCTATCAGCTCATTCTATAAGAAGATAGAGTGCGAACCATCAGAAGCGACGGAATTAAAGGAAGCATTACATAGTCAATGCCCTGAATTATTCTCGAGCGGTTTGGGACGATGTAACAAGTTTGCAGCTAGAATTGAATTAAAAGAAAATATCCAACCAGTATTTAACAAGAAGCGAAAAGTGCTGTTTCCCTGCAGAATACGGTCTTTCAAACCAGGAGAACCGGTCTATTTCAGGATGTTCAGGAACAATATGGCTTACTGGGAACCATGTACAATAATTAACAGACAAGGAAATGTGATGTACACAATACAAGTTACCCACAGAAGATATATTGATCAAATAAAAAAATATATATTTTTCTATTAACCTGCATTCCTGGAACTACTAACCTGTATTACCAGTTTGTATTATTACGTTAATACATTTATTTTCCTATATTCATTCTTGGCGTTTGTTATTATTGGTAGCGGATTTCATCCCAGAATACACAACAAATATATATACACACACATGTTTATATAGGTATATATACACACATGTATATATATATACATATACTCATATATATACACATATGTAAATATATAGACACTCATATATATTTATATATATATATATATATATATATATATATATATATATATATATATTTATATATACACTTGCATCTATGCATATATACATACATACAAATAAGTATATATACACACTCACATATATATATATATACGCACGTTTATATAGATATATATATATATACACACATATGTATCTATACATATAATCACACAGACATATATATATACATATACACATACGTGCATATATATATATATATATAAATATATATATTTATATATACACATGCATCTATGCATATATACATACATACAAACAAGTATATATACACACTCACATATATATATATACGCACGTTTATATATATATATATATATATATATATACACATATGTATCTATACATATAATCACACACACACACATATATATATATATATATATACATATACACATATGTGCATATATATATATATATATATGATTCATGTGCGTCTGTTTGTCGTTTGTGTGCATTTACACCAATGATATATTGCAAATAAATGGTTTACGAAGATTACATTTGTTACGTACGCATCAATGATTATTTTTTCAATGAAAATCGGTGGTTTTCCGGAATTTATTACTCATATTTATGACCTGCTGCTTACGCAAATTCCTATCTTCCAAAATCTTCAAATTTTTACTTCAATATTTTAAAATATATTTTAAGTCTGTTTCTCTTTTTTTTGTTCTCATTTCGTTTAGCAATCGAATCTCTAAGCAAATACTTCCGTCACTCTTTTACGCCTTTTTCGACTTTTCTTCCACTAAAAGTGCAAAGAAAATTTGGTGATATTCATGTATATTTTCCTTCATACCGGATTAAACATGACATTGGCAAGCATGGCTCTCTATAACTTCCTGTCCTTTTATCTCTTAGTAAATGTTTTCTATGGCATCTCTACGGTAAGAGGAAACATTCTTGTCGTACACCCATTTCTATTTTTCTATATTTACTGATTTCATTTTTGTTCACATACAGCCGGTTTACTCCCAGTATAGGTTCTTGATTATTTTAATATCATCCCCGAATATGTCAAGCTTACCTAGCGATTACGCCAATTCAAAAGTGTTTGGTAAATTACATCATAATGTATTTTATCAAACGCTTTTAAAAGAAAAAGCTTAGATTTAGATTATGTAAAAAATTCCCCGTAACCCATCAAAAAACGGGTTCGGGTCTGTCTCCCTCCCCGGACGAGAAGCTGCTCTTCGGCATAGCCTCGAACGGGTTCTCTCTCTCCGAAGGCAGAGAGTTCGACAACAGCTAATATCTAAGTAACAGATCCCAACTAGACGGTATTTACTAGCCACCACCCCCACTAGGGTGGATGTGGCAAATGGCGGAGTTTAATGTGGGTTTCCGACCCCGTAGACTTGGCCGAAAAATCCCGGTAGAACCCAAATAAACGGGATCGGGTTGGTCAAACTCCCCGAATGAGCCTCTGTCCTTCGGTAGAGCCGCGTCCGGGTTCCTATCTGCTTAGAAGGCAGAGAGTTCGACCGTCTGAGTGGACAGAGACCGCATAAAAGGAATCGATTTGGTCAAACTCCCCCGAACGAGACTCTGCCAGGTTACTCTTTGCTCAGAGGCAGAGAGTTCGACCGTCAAGATGGAAAACATCCCAGCTAGAATATTATCCAACTTTTGCGAGGGATGTATGTGGCACAAGGCCGGGTGTAACGTGGTTTCTCTGAGCACGTACGTTCGGCAAAAATATGCCCGTAGAAACTGCATAAAAGGAATCGGGTTGGTCAACCTCCCCGAACGAGACTCTGCCGTTCGGCTGAGCCTCGTCCGGGTTCCTCTCTGCACAGAGGCAAAGAGTTCGATCGTCTGACTGGAACAGATCCCAGCTAACAATATTTAGTAGTCCTCCCCACCACGTGGTTAGATGTTGCACAATGCCGATTTTAACGTCGGTCATCCGAGTCGTAGCCTTGGCCAAAAAATGCCTTTTCAGGTTCCTCAATGCTAAGAGGCAGAGAGTTCGACCGTCTAGATGGAACAGATCCCAGCTAGAATATTTAGCCACCCCACACTACGAGGATGGCATATGGCACAAGGCTGGGTTTAACGTGGGGTCTGCGAGCCCGTAGGCTCGAACAAAAAATACCCGTCGAACCCGCATAAAAGGGATCAGTTTGGTCAAACTCGCCAAACGAAATTCTGCCCTACGGCTGAGCCTCGTCCAGGTTCCTCTCTGCTAAAATGAAGAAAATTCGACCGTCTAGATGGAAAACATCCCAGCTAGAATATTTAGCCACCCACCAATGAATATCGCATGTGGCACAAGTCCGGTTTTAACGTGGGTTCTCCGAGCCCGTAGGCTCGTCCAAAAAAAAAAGAACCCGCATAACGCGATCGAATTGGTCAACCTCCCCGAACGAGACTCTGCCCTTCGGCTGAGCCTTGTCCAGGTACCTCTCTGCTCAGAGGAAGAGAGTTCGATCGACTAGCTGGAACAGATCCCAGCTAAAAAATTTAGCCAACCCCCACGAGGGTTGCATGTGGCACAAGGCCAGGTTTAGAGCGAGGTCTCCGAGCCCGTAGGCTCGGCCAAATAATGTCCGTAGAACACGCATAACGGGATCGGGTTGGTCAACCTCCCCGAACGAGACTCTTCTCTTCGGCTGAGCCTCGTCCAGGTTCTTCTTTGCTCAGATGCAGGGTGTTCGACCGCCTAGCCGAAAAAGATATTGGGTAGAATCTGTAGTCCGTTGACTTACAGATACTTATAGGTAATTACTAGCTATAGTGTAGTCACTCATGGGGGTGACAGATTATTTCATTCCATCAATAATATAAGTGAACTTTGTTGCCATCTTAGTGCTATAGGTATATTTTGTTAAATGTTTAAGACTCCCAAAAAATAGTTTCTTATGCTTTCCACTGGACAAAAAAGAAAGAAAGAAATGAAATGATTTCGAGACACCAAATATATTTTTAGCTAATTTGAGGGCGTTGAATCTGAAAGAAACTTTACTTTTTTTTTTTGGTTACCTAGCGTTTTTGCTGTACACCAATGACTCATTTTTGGAAAAAAAGAATTTTGTTCATTTGTTTTCTGTATATATGATATTGATCGATAGCAATATTTCTCAAAATAAAATTGTAGAAACCTCTCAATTCATATATAAACCAACGAATATTGTCTGCTTATTGGGAAATACTATTTTTGTAATAAAAACACCCTAAGTCTTTAAAAATAACTCGATCGAATATACCAAGACCAACAAGTGTTTTCATCAAATCATTTAATAAATTAACGGCAGAAATAAAAACCCTCTTGAGCATAAGAACTATCGTAAAACTTTGGTCTTTCTTGATTGTCTGTCATGTTCAATGTTATTTAAGTCCCTTATGATACTCCAGCAGTATAATCTACAATGTAATAGGTGCATTCAATTGGGATGTCTTCGTTTGGAGTTTCTTTCTAACTGTAAAAGGTTAACTTCCGTAGTGAAGGGATAAATTAATGAATATCGAATAGATTTTAGGGTTTCATTTTTTTGATGTCACCTTATTTATCAGGTTTTCTAAAGTCTATTACTGGTAAAGTTTATTAGTTAATTTGAATTTTGAAGATAAATTGGAAAACATCGGTATTTCTATTTTAAATTTTTGGCTCAAAAATACATTTTTCATATAAAATACTTTATTTCAGGTGGCTGAATTGCTAAATTTTTACCTTGTGAATTGTCCTTCTTTTGGTCCCGTCATGATTTACGCCAACTTTTTCATTCCGACGAAGTGTTGGCCAGAAGTAATTCTAAAGGTAAACATGTCTGCGTGTATTTTTAAAATTCTATTTTGTAACAGAGTGTTTGGGAACCACACACAAACACACACACATATATATTCTTTTATTGAAATTGGAGTAGATTTGAACAGCGACATTAGATCAGAACAATTTTGTTTACTGACGGGAATCTAATCTAGCCCATTTGCAATTGGGTCATTAGGAAGACAATGTAAGATGATCAAGATAATTTTTTATCGGTTAAAATTTGAAATAGAGCTTTACTAAGGCTATGAGAAACTTTTAAATTCACATAATTTTGGGTTGAAGACAGCAATCGTGATTATCGCGTACGGGCCAAGGGTCGATTTATGATCAGCAAGGTTTGTTTATATAAACGCGCACAGAAATCTGTTGACAGTGTGGTTGGCTCGTTTGCCGTCGAGTGGAGTCGAGCTGGGTAGAGAGAGGTCGGAGACAGGAAGTGACGTCAGAGATTGGAAACAAACGCCGGCTAACATATTTTGTTGATATAAGTACGAAGAAGCGAATACTCCTTCAACAATCTACGACTGCTACTGCTACTATTATTACTACCACTGGAAACGGAAACGTCGAACAATTTACAATAATCAAAAGGTTGTTTTGGGGCTCGTCTGTCGTCGAGTACAGTCGAGCTGTGTGGAGAGATATCGGGGACTGGAAGTGACGTCAGGGATTGGAACAAAACCCCTGCTAACATGTACTGTTAATATAAGTACCGATGCTTCTTCTACCACGAAATACTAAAGACTAAATAAACTTTCTTGAAAATGGCTAAATAAGTGACCGAAAGCGCTTGGAAATATGGACAATTTTTGGACTCTTTTACTCTCACGAAAAAAAAACTTCAATTAAATTTGCCTTTTCTTTTATGTTTAAAATAAAGGTTGCCGTCCATATATATATATATATATATATATATATATATATATATATATGTCAACTAATTTTATATATGCAAGCTTCAGAAATATTATTGCTGTGGGTGTTTGAGGATATGATTATATCCATAACGGGTTTTAAAAGTATTTGTGATTATTTTGAGATTATTTAGATGGGAAAGGTTCTTCTCAATAGGGACGTGATGGAGTTGGTTGGTAGTATTATTTATCTGTTCTCATATAATTCATTATTACGCATGATGTTCTTATTTTTGTTGCGGTTGTATAATTTGTATACCTTTCTTCTTGCGTTGCGGTTGAAATGATATAGGTATTGTAAGTTTTTGTGTGTGTTTTTTCTATGTATTTTTCATCTTTACGTATATAATGGGGGCTGCAGATTCTTAATGCTCTCAAATGCGTTAAGAATATATATTAAGAATATATATACATGCAGAAATATTTACATTGCATTTACCTAAGTAGATCATTGTTATCAGTTGTAGATTTATTATCTGACTATATTCTTCTTGCTTATCAGCACTAGATATATCCTTATCACTAATTTTCATGTTTGAATTTCATTGTCCCAGAGAATATTGGATTTATCTTCACACTTGTTAGGTATCAGATGTCAACAGGTTTTTGATCAAAACTCTAGGCTCCTCATCACTATTCCTTCGCTTGTCAACGATGTTCTAATTTAAATAGACTAATTTCGATATATTTTCACCTATCTCTGTGACGATTTGTCATGCTCCAGCGATTATTGGTACGAACCTTATAATCATTGTTCCTTTATTAAATGTTTCTACAGCAACTATTTCAAAAGTTTCCTGAACATTTCTCTATTATTATTATTATTATTATTGTTGTTGTTATTATTATCTTTTGCTTTCTATCAGTAAAATCTCATACCTGGTCATTAGTTGAGACATGGAATGCCTCAAGTTAAGAAATATATTTAATCAAATTCACCCCAAGCAAGGCGACGATGCCAGAAAGACGCAAGGGGCTACTGTGAGTGAAAGATAATGAAAAAGATTTTTGAAGAAACCGGAAACCCAATCTTAAACAGGAAACAAGGGATAGACTTCTACTCATGTTCAAAAGACCAGTGAGGAGGAGTATGAAGTGGACGATAGCCGAACCTATCTACTCCTATTAAAGAAAAATAAATAATAAATAAAATTTCAGTTTTTAAGTGAAGACGTTAGAAGTACAGAGTTGTAGTAGACTTTAGACTGTACCGAAGACCCAATCCTAAATATTTATTTTGTTTGGACAAAATCCGATATTGATACCTAATATATATAATATTTTCTTTACTTTAATAATACTCTTTTGAATATATGAATAGTTTTACACATGGCATCTTTTTAAATCCATTATACTGTTAGGAATTTGTTAATATTTGTGTTTTGTTTAACTGAATTACTTTTTCATATAACTAGATTTTTAAGGCGTGATTTTTCCAATTTAAATATCTTTATATTTACTTATTTTATTGCATATTAATAGGTCATCCCATAAGTTCTGCCCGGTTTTTGAATAATAAAGAACGAGTGAGCAAATTTTACATTTTATTGAAATTTATTCACCAATGTAGTTTTCATGATTATCTATGACTTCCTTCCATCTGCTTACAAGATTTTTTAATCCCATTAATAAAGAACTCTTTCGGTTTCGAAGAGAAAAACTCTGAAAAGTCAATTTCAACCTCCTCGTGGCATTTGAACGTTAATCTGTTCGAATGATTCTTTAAACTACGGAACAAATAGTAGTCTGAAGGAGCAAGGTCTGGAGGATAAGGCAGATGAGGAATTCTTTTCCAACCAAGTTCTTCACGCTTCTGGGATGTGATTTTTTGCAGTGTGGTGGCGTGCATTGACCTGATGAAACACCACTCGTTTTCAATTCACTAAAACCGGTCTTTTTTTTATTTCTTCATAGCTGCGTTCAAAATCTCTAATTTCTGACAGTTGACTTGAGCATTGATTGTTGCATTAGTGAATTATTTTGCAATCCCACCAAATTGAGAGAAGCCTCTGCGCATGAAGTTCCTTTTTCGGCTTTGATATAGCAGTCACGATTCTATCTAAAAAGGCGCGAGATGATGTCACGAGAATGAAGAGAAGAAATGTCAACTCGGAATTTGAAGGTTGATTTCAGAGAATTTACGAGGCAGCCATTTTCCAAGTTTAGGAATCATTCCAAGTTTTTGAAGAGGACAATGAACAGTTGGATGATTTGAACGAAACTCCATTGCCAATTCTTCAACTGATACTGCAGAACTTTCTTCAAGTGATGCCACGTGGAGCTCATCATCAAACTCAACTCGACGTCCTTTTCTCTTTTAATCTTCAAGGCTGAATTTTCCACTTCTAAATTTGGCAAGCCAGCTTCTATCTTTTCCATAAGCTGAGTGAATATTACGAGTGGCTTCGGCTGCAGTGTTCCTTTTTAAACTCATAAAGCAAAATGATCTTCGACATTTCCATCTTTGAGGCGCTAATTTGAGAAATTAGTTCAGTTAAATAATTCTGTAAAAAGAAAGTATATTAAGTTAAATGTTTCTAAATTCACATGATTATAAATTAGTATTATTTGATATTTTAGAATACTGTAAGATTTGATTTAAATTACATATATAATAACAGAACTTATGGGGTGACTTGATATTTATCTGCCACGTCTGTGAAAAATAGATGTAGTACTTGATTAGTTTTCACTAATCATTTCGTCTAGTCTATTAGCTTTTATGCCTGTAAACATAAATAGTAAAGTTCCAAAGAATAGTAACTGCATGACATTCTTGTACATTTTATGGTATGTTTTTTTTTTGTTCATTTCAGCGTCACCGATTGAACTTCCATCAAAGTAAATGATTGCACTCTCAATGTGCATTCATGATATGAATGTCTATTGGAACTCAAGTTTGTATCAGACCTCGAGACACATTGTTAAATATGCCGGAGAAATGATCGGTCCAAGAAGTAAGTTACTGCTTCTATTGTGCTTCATGTTGACAAGAGTTACATTAGGCCAGATATGGAGAATTTCTGGCATGTATTGAGTGCAGCTCCTAAATCCTCACTTTTTAATATTGACGGAGTTCAAAGCCGTTTATCGCCGTCTTCTCGAGTTTGACTTATTTTCCACTCATCAACGTCTTTTACAGAGAAGCAACATTGCAAGCCTATCGTTACCTCCATGGCAAATCTCGACCCTGAAGTTTCATCTATAGGTCTTTATATTTACGACTCAGTATGTTACTTCTACGGAGTCAAATCATCCACATTTACTCCGTATTCCAAACCTATCGCACTCGTTTTTTTTTTCTTGAGTATTGTGAAACAAACTCCCATCTTAATGCTTCCCTGATGACTACAATATTCGTCTCGGTCAATCGTTTACCTATCCTCCATATGCTCCATAATTTTCACATCCTTCTGCGTCAGCTACAATCACCTCATTCAATAACTCTCTAAAAGTAGTGGTTCTTGAAGCTTGCATTAGGTGACACGCAGTACTTATAAACCAAAGGGAAAATGTTTGGGGAAACCTTGCATTTCTTAATAAAAACCGTAACATCTTATATTTTATTTATTTTTAAACCTTTTTAACATTTGTGTGTATCATTCTTTATAATTTTAACTATGATTTTTAGCTGCATATTTTTTGACTGCTTACAATAATAATAACAATTATTATTATTATTTTTATTATTATTATTATTATTATTATTATAAATCTCATCATGACACTGTTTCTCAATATAAATATATTTATAATTATTGTTAATATCAAAATTAAAATATTCTTTATCTGTATAATTATCCTCATCATATTATTACTGTTTCTTTTCTTACATTCGAACCACTTAAATAACCAATGATGAAATTAGGCTTTTCCAACAGGAAACATTCGGCATTTATTGACCGAACTATTAGTGTTACTCTCATTTTAAAGTCTTTTAATTAAAAAAAAATTAATATCTTTTTATTCAAACAATTTTCAGGTAATTAAAGTTCTCAGTTCAACTATCTGTAATAGTTCTTTCCAGAACTGATGAGATCTTCCTTCCATTCTTTCTATTGGTGCGAAATGCTAACAGCTTGAGGACGTATTATTTTCTTCTGGCTGTTGTTGCTGTTGAACGGATTCAAAGGAGTTGGATTTGACATTTCGTTCTGTGATTTTTAAAGCTTCCATCAAAGCTTAAGCGAACGAATCCTAGTGCAGTTATTGCTTCATATACTTGTAAAATCACCGATGTGCGTGACATATGAAAATCTAATATGATATCCGCAATTCATTATCATGGCTACTATAGCATTTGTCGCCATCTGCATCATCATATAGACGCACTTCCCATCCATTTTCTCCTGTTTTTCTCTCTTGTTATATTTCCCCGTTTCATTCCTAAGAATCCCGGACTTTTCCTCAGTCACCGTTTACTTAATCTTCTCTTATAGCCTTACAACTCTGTCTCGTCTCCTTCAACGATATCCGGCAAGGGAAGTTGTGTTCGCCTCTCCTTCCTTTTCCCTTACGCCCATGGCAAAGCTGGTTAGTCAGGAGAGCTATAGATATATTTGCAACCAAGAAAACGGCACCCAACAACCATTCCTACATTTACCATATCCCTGCATCAGCGTGTCCCTTTTTCTTTTCAGTATTTCACCCTATTATGTCTGGTGTCCATAGCAACAATCGCATCCGACGCCAACTCTGACCCGGACTTGTATGCCATTGACAGAAATTGTGATAGCCGTACCGATAACATCGCCCTGGCTCCCCGTTATCAATGGCACCGTACCAGAGATACCATCTTCCCAGAGCCATACATCACCTCTACCATTCTCCTGCGCACATTTTCCCGACCCTATAAACTGACATCCTGCCACTGCATCAACCTCTTTCTGCTCATAGAGACTCTGCAACATCTTTACACTTTTAGCGTCTTTTTCTTCTTTAACTGTTCTGACTACGTTTTTCTTTCCTTCCTTTCGTTCTTTTGCTTTCTTTTGTCATCAACACGTTTCTTTATTTTCATTTTCATTTTTATAGTCCTTTTTCTACTGGACATTTATTCCTTTCCTAACTTTCGTCGATTTTTTCTTTATCTCCCTTTCGTCGATTTTTTTCTTTTCTTCCCTTTCGTCGATTTTTTTCTTTACGTCTCTTTCGTCGATTTTTTCTTTTCCTCCCTTTCGTCGATTTTTTCTTTACCTCCTTTTCGTCGATTTTTTTCTTTTCTTCCCTTTCGTTGATTTTTTTCTTTTCCTCCCTTTCGTCGATTTTTTACCTTTACCTCCCTTTCGTCGATTTTTTTCTTTTCCTCCCTTTCGTCGATTTTTTTCTTTACTTCCCTTACGTCGATTTTTTTCTTTACCTCCCTTTCGTCGATTTTTTTCTTTTCTCCCCTTTCGTCGATTTTTTTCTTTTCCTCCCTTTCGTCGATTTTTTACCTTTACCTCCCTTTCGTCGATTTTTTTCTTTTTCTCCCTTTCGTCGATTTTTTTCTTTACTTCCCTTACGTCGATTTTTTTCTTTACCTCCCTTTCGTCGATTTTTTTCTTTACCTCCCTTTCGTCGATTTTTTTCCTTTACCTCCCTTTCGTCGATTTTTTTCTTTTCCTCCCTTTCGTCGATTTTTTCCTTTCCTCCCTTTCGTCGATTTTTTTCTTTTCCTCCCTTTCGTCGATTTTTTACTTTACCTCCCTTTCGTCGATTTTTTACCTTTACCTCCCTTTCGTCGATTTTTTTCTTTTCCTCCCTTTCGTCGATTTTTTACCTTTACCTCCCTTTCGTCGATTTTTTTCTTTTCCTCCCTTTCGTCGATTTTTTTCTTTTCTTCCCTTTTGTCATTTTTTCTTTATCTCTCTTTCGTTGATTTTTTTCTTTACCTCCCTTTCGTCGATTTTTTCCTTTCCTCCCTTTCGTCGATTTTTTTCTTTACTTCCCTTACGTCGATTTTTTACTTTACCTCCCTTTCGTCAATTTTTTACCTTTACCTCCCTTTCGTCGATTTTTTTCTTTTCCTCCCTTTCGTCGATTTTTTACCTTTACCTCCCTTTCGTCGATTTTTTTCTTTACCTCCCTTTCGTCGATTTTTTTCTTTACTTCCCTTTCGTTTATTTTTTTTTCCTTTCCCTTCTTTCATTGAATGTTTTTCTTTGTCTTCCTTTCAATTTCTCTGTTTTGTCTGTCTTCCCTTTGTTCAGTGCTTTAATTTCTTCTTCCTTGTATTCTAAAAATATAACGCATCAACCAAAATCTTGGTATTTTACTTAGCTTAATTCTGTGTGGTACAAAGCCAAAGAGGGTTTAGTAAAATAGGTACAAAGAAGATTCTTCTTTTATGTGCCGTGTCCATTCAGGGCGTAGTCGAGCATGGCCCTCCACATCCTTCTGTCTCTTTTAGCTCTTAGTATTCTTTATCTTTTCGTTATTTCTCCTAGACTCGGTTCTGCCTTCCATTTGCTTAAACCCATTAAGTATGCCACTCGTTGCTTTCCTCTGTCCCTTTTCTCTCCATCGGTCTTGCGAGAATCAGATTTTCCAAACCCACCTCCCTCATTACATGTCCCAGAAATTTCAACTCCTTCTTTCTGATGTTAAGTATAAATTTCTTCTCTGTTTTCATTCTCTCCAAAACCTCGTCATTTCTCACATGTTCGGTCCATGTTATCCTCAGTATCCTTCTGTAGGACCGCATTTTTGTCGTCTCGGGTCTCTTCTTCATTAGGCTGATTGTTTGGTGGAGTTCCCATTCGTTTATTATGTTGCGTTATTTGAAGAAGAGGGATTATGTTATTTATTTGCCCTGAAATTAATAACTAAAAAAAAATCCTTATATTAACTCGAGCCTAGACTACATGCAGCCAATAATAATAATAATAATAATAATAATAATAATAAAACACATACCTGTCTTACCTACGAGACATGGTTCAGTGTATTTACTTTTTTTCATAGATATTTCTGTTATACTTTATTATACGGAAGGAGGCACGATGGAATAATGGATAGCGGCTCGGGTTGAGGAATCGGATTTCGACTTCCAGACGAATCCATTGCATACACTTACGTGCTAATGCCCTTGAGAAAGGTATGAATCCTCTTCTTCTCCCCCAACTGTGGGTAAATAGCAGGATCAACTGGGTCCTATATCCTTGCATGACAACTGGTCTACCGCAGAAAGAAATGGCAACTTACTGCGGGAAAAAAATCTTCCTCGTTAGTCATGTTTCGAAAGATACATGATCGCCTAAGTGTGTATGACGCATGGCACATTATTGACTGATATCTTCTGCTTTTTCTTCCCATTTACGTTTTATTTAAATTTTTCTTTTTTTTTCTAGTTTAATTACGATTAGCTGGTGATTTGTATTGCAACTCACCCGATGGTTTTGCCTTCTGAGTTTATCTGTTTGTACTTTTACTTTGTTCCAAATATTTATTTCTTTTTTTTTCACTTAAGCCGTCGTTCAAAAAGGTGTTATCGCTTTCTTTTTCTTTTACTCCAGTGTTTGCTATCGTTACCTTAATTATTTAAGCATCTTAATATTATCTAAAATCGCTTGACATTAACGACTATTGTCTATCTACGGATGTCGTTATTTCTTCCGTGCACAATTTTTTTGTCTTTCATGCTTCATATTTTCCACACCTCTTTCTAACCCCTCGCAGAAGTAATGTTAATATTAGCTGTTTCCATATAAAGAAATATTCTTCATTCATTGACTGTAGAGCAAATACTACTATCGGGTGAAATTTATCAAATCTTTCTTTTAAAACAATCTTTTAGAGAAATATATTTCTCAAATTCAATAGATATTATCGATCTTTTCAGTATTAAGGAGGATTTATTTCCGATTGTTTTATTTGAAATAGTATGGAATGTCAACATCTTGATTATGTCATTATTTTCTCTTCGAATTACATGTTTCACCTTTGTGCAAATTAATTGAAACAACCGCTTTAGTTTCTTATCTTTCACCATCAGTTTTAGACACACTGGAATGACAGGGTGTAATCGATTTCTCTGTTTCCTCAGATTAGTCATTTGCGGTGGTGTGCATTAATATGAATCTATTTTCGAGGTGTATGATGAAATTTGTTTGAATTTGAAAAATACTGCGTTATTCGTGATTGAATCAAATTTCATTATGACCAGGCACTATTGTCTCGACTGTCGATTAGTTGTCTTACGGCCATTGTCTGCGATGGACGTTACTCCAAGGAAGCGTACGAAAATTGTAACGCTGCACAAACGCACTGGCAAGATTTACCAGTGAGTAAATCAAAGTACTATCGACTGGCTCGGAATCTCTCCTGATTTAAATCCAAACGAGAATCTGTTGTCAATCTGCAAGGAATGACTTTGTGAAATGGACATACGAAGTACTAGCATGAGCACTGGATCGTATTTCATTAGAAAAAATACAAAAAAGGAAATAATAACGAAATTATTCGTCATTAATTGTAGAACTCTAACCATCAATTAAAGTTACACCACTACTAACCATGGGTATATCATACCCGATTTCGAAAATATCAACAAAAAAAAATTAAATATAAATCTTTATTTGAAATATTTTCCATGCAGGCACTTCAAACTTTGTACATTCAGTTAACATTAATAGGAACTGAAAATCATATTATTTAGGTAAGAAAAACAGGTACTGAAAATTGTAATTAAAAATAGGAAAATTTTCGCTGGGTACTATATACCCATAGTTATTGTTCTAGGGTTAACAAAATCTATAGAAAAACAAACTTAAACAAGGTAGTACGTACACACGACTATTGACAGAAGCGATAAAAGGTTGGAAAATATGCTCTATTAAAAACTATATCAGGGAGAACCTATCAAGGATTATGGGTAGAATCTGTGAAAGCAGTTTGCATTTCAGTGTACATTGCTGTATAAGTAAAAGAAAAGAAGTAGCGGATCTGCTTATATAATAGGATCTATATTATTGGAAAAGCTTAAATGGTAGGTCAGCGAGAACCATTGATTTACTTGTAGACGACACCGATAACAGAAAGCAAGAAGTAGATAGCGCGATAGGTGATAGAAATGTTAGGTGAGAGCTGCTCAGTGTTCGTTTGAGGACGATAAAATAGCAAGATAACAGAACAAGCTATTAATCTCTTGCATGTGTCTTCGGTTCACGGGGAATTCTCCGCATTTACGGCCTTGTGCTATATTAAGCTCATTTCGATTTAATATCTAAATTAGATTGTTATTATTTGTATATTAACATTATACTGAGTATTCACAACAGTTTGAGGACATACGGCCATATCTCGTACGATCACTAAGGTTAAGCAATGTCGAGCCTGGTCAGTACCTAGATGGATGATCACTTGGAAATAACTGGTAAATTGAATGTGCGGGTGGTATAATGGATAACTGCTCTGAATTGGAAACCGAAGAGCACAGTTCCTATTCCAGACGGATTCGTTATAGTCACTTACTTGCCAATACCCTGGGGAAAGGTAGGGATCCACTTCTTTCCTCCAGCTATGGGTTAATTAGTATGACATGTATCAGTAAAAGTCATTATTATCTACAAAAAATCTTACAGATATACAAATATTGTTTGGATTTAAATAACCAGCAAAGGGTTGATAAGCCATAAAAATAAATAAATCAAATCACATAACATCAGTTTGAGAATAATATTTAAAATAACTGGAAATTTACAATGAAGAAGAAGTGACAGCATATCTCTTCAGTGTTACCACATTCTTCTCAGTATTCTGGTTATTTTGTCAGGTGTTTCTCTGATTTCGGCTTTATCCAGTCTTTTTTTCCTAGGCTCTTCCCAGTGCTTTATTAACTAGTGATAAAATCGTCAATTTCATGTCTCCAGAATTCCTAAGCTTTCTGGCGAGGTAGAGATATTTATCCAACTTTTCATTTGCTTTCAGATCTTCTCGGTAGTCCACTGAAACAGGAAAATCTATACTCTCTTGTGCTAGATTATCATGACTACCAAATCGGGTTTTCTAGCTTTGATTGGTTTGTTCTTTTGTATCTAAAAATTTTTAATTATCATTACTAGTGCACCCGTGCCGTCAAAATTGACGGCAAGAAGGAATGTATTATAAGTAATATGTATTATATTAAAAGTAATTTTCGTTTAATCCAAGTACAATTTTGTAATTTAAAATACTTCGTTGTTAACGTTAATAATTGAACAGTGTATAATTTATAAACACCTAAGGAAAGATATCCGTATATTATCCTAAAAAATTATGCATATTTACAACCTAAATTATGTTTACTGCAAAAATTTCCAAAACAATATTTTTTTCAAAATTTTGGAAGGTTCGAGTAATCCTTGACAGCCCGTAGATTCAGTCTGTAATGTCAGAGTCTGCTTATTACTCGTGCTACCGTATTATCAGATATTTTTTTAAATTCTTTTTTTCAAGCTATTACCAAATTCCACAAGATATGCTCCGAATTGTTACATACAATAATTATAGACAAAATAAATATATATACAGACTCAGTATCATCCAACCCACCTTTTTGCAAAAAAATATCATCGTATGATTTGTATTTGCGCAAATATTTTTAAATTAAAAATACGTAATAATTGCATTGAAAAGTTAAAAATGAACGAGAATACTTATTATACCCGTTCGCTTTTACTTTTTAATTCTGCTGATAATTTACAAACGATATGTGTATTTTTAAATTTTCTATTCTCTTGAATTTATTTTCGAATTATTTTGTGAGTAATTATTTTAACTTTTTATTATTCATTAATTATTGCAGATTTTAAAACCGAAACTTAATATCTATCCTTCCTTTTTTACTTTACAAAAAAAAATTTCAAACAAAATATCATGAATTAGTCAAGACCGTGCCGGCGCAAGGATCTCCGCCCCATCCCGAAACTATGATACGGAAAAATAATTTATGTTATGGAAAATAATTGTTTTATTCAATCATTAAAACAATAAAATTTACTGTTTTTTGCTTTGTGCTCGAATTTCCGTCTTATTCCGTTGGTATAGTAAGTGTGCACATCCTATGATTGCACAACCACAAATATCACAATCCCTCACCGGTGGGGCATGCGCCCCACGTTGGGAATCATTGGTGTAAGATCAGGCAACTGATAAGTAAATCTGTGGGTATAAAGGGAATATTTACTGTATCCTATCATATTCACCAAGACAAAATATGTACATATTAACATTTTAGTTTCTGAAACGTAGACAGTCATTTATAAGGAAGCAATGGATTATTTATGCGACATCATTTCCTTTGTTGATATCAATTTTTTAGTTGACGTCCTGTTTTTGAAACACTGTGAACTGAGTCTACCGGTCTGCGCAATCGAGAGACGTAAAGAAAATTTATCTCCGTCAGGATCCGACGGGATTCAAACCGGTGTTCCCTTTCTTTTTAGGTGAAATCACCACCTGACTTGTTGTGTTTTCGAGCACTCGACCACAAAGGTCCACACAATCATAGCAAGATCCAATTGTCGTTTTGTGAAACGCATATGAACGCGTTCGGATCTGCTTGGAAACACATATCTGTTCAGATTTTCGCATCCGAAATGTAAAGGAAGGATTTTCTAAGGAATCAATAGGCACTTTACCAGATACTGTTTTCTTTACTAAGTCTCTCAACTATGTAAGCCTGTAGACATAATTCACTCTTCTAAAAACAGGATGTTTAATGATTCAGTTATTTCCCCTCCTCAAACTTAATGGATGTTTTTTTTATATCAGCAACAGTTTAATATGCACAGAAACGTCCACAGAAAATCAATTCACAGAAGTATTTGTTACTTATGAAATGACGCGTTATTGGTTGATTGTTGATTCGGTCGTCTAACGAAGTAACCTTCTTAGTATATAAAAAAAAAACTTGACTTATTTCTGATTCTTTTTCTTTCCATATATTCTCTCTTTCGATATTATTACTCATAAGCCTGATGATAATGATTACAATGAGACAATGTCGAGTAATCAAGTACAAACTGGTATCATTCTACCTCTGAAGCATTTCGGAATATCAAAGCGGCTTTTGGTAATGGTATTGTTTTAATGGTATTGTTGTCAGAACTGTACAGAGATGGTTTCAGCAATTTTGTTCGGGAGATTATAGTCTTGAAAATAAGCCAAGTGGAAAACCATGATCGGTAATCAGACATGACCTATTGAATTCTTTGGTTGATCAAAATCCGAAAACTAAAGTCCGAAAACATGCATCAGAACTCGAAACATCTTGCACAACTGGTTATCCGTATTTGAAAGCAATTGGAAAAGTGAATAAAGTGAATAGTTTTTTTTTCGCATAAACTGAATGAGACTTAAAATACCCTCGCTTTGAGGTGTACCCTCTGTTCCTTTCTCGACTGGAAAAATAACATTTTTGCATCGAATTATTACATGCTATGAGAAATGGATACTCTTTGACAACAGTAAGAGAGTAGGCCAGTGGTTAGATACACGGGAATCTCCAAAACAATACCCAAAACCTCCACTACACCTTAAACAGTTAAAGGTTACTGTGCAGTGGTCTTTCAAAGGAATTATTCATTATTCATTCTTGCGTCAAGGGAAAACAATAACAGCAACCTATTATTGTGGAGAAATTGATTGTATGCATGAAAAATTGAAGAAGAAACATCTTAGATCTTGTGAATAGGGATGTGTTACACGACAACGCACGACCGCAGGCTTCTCAATTAACTGTCGAAAAGCCGCATATCCGGGATTACGAAATTTTGCCTTATACTGAATATTCACCTATCTCTCCTGATTATCATTTATTTAAGCATTTTGAGCTTTTCATGCGCAATAAAACGTTATCCACAAAAGAAGAGGTAATCGAATTATTTGAACTGTCTATCATATAAAAGTGTGAAAATTTTTTAAAGATGGTATCAAGAATTTACAGTTACTTTGGAGAATAATCATTCATCAACATTGTGCCTATTTCAACAAAAAAATAATTATTTAACATTTCCGAAGCGTTTTATTTATTTCCTAACAAGTGCGTAATTTTACGTGCGACAACCTAATATATACACATATATATATATATATATATATATATATATATATGTGTGTGTGTGTGTGTGTGTGTGTGTGTGTATATGTGTGTGTGTGTGTGTGTGCGTGTAAACGCACCTGTTTCACTGTATCACAGCTCATCAGTGTGAATAGACATCCGATTGTTTCAAGCCGGGATCGAAACCGACCGATTTGGCATCAGTCAGAGATCCTACGCCGAAGCTATCAGCGCACGGCAGAGAAAGGGAAATTCTAACGTATTATATACAAATGTATACAAACGCCAGCAGCAGGGGCTCAATTCGTTAATGAATAGCGGTGCGTTAATAGCAGTAGCGTCTTTTCTCTATAGTGTTCGATCAAATAACGAGAGCGTAACATAATCATCAACATCTGTTTCGCTGTATCACTGTTTATCAAACTAGGGATCCAATATATATATATATATTTTTTTCATTTTCGCCCTTTACCATGTTAAAACATTTCCACCTCTTGTGAAAAAGTGACGTTTTTTGGACTGAACAGCTCTGTAAGACATATAACTGCTTCGTCAAACGTTAATTCGTTCGTCTTTTTTGGCAAAATGTAATCCACAAATCTTTTTGTATTCTTCTGTTCCTAGTTTTCTGAGCAACAGACGTAGCTTCTTTGCTTCTGTCCACTTTTGACAATCGATGTTAAATATGTCTTTGTGGCGTCTAAAATATTCCCTGACATTTGTATCCTCATCTAGAGAGTATTTGAATGTTTCTATCGTATTCCACACTGCATCTTGGGAAAAAGTCGCCTCTTTTTCGATATTTTCATTGTTTGTTACACGCTACCTTTAATATTACTTCCTGCGTTTGTAGTAATTGTTTTTGCTATTTTTCTTCCATTCTTTCCTGGAGTTGTAATTGCTGTTCATTTTGGTATTTTACACGTTCTACTAAATATTTTTAAAATCCTCCATGATAAAAGTTTTACAAAAAACTCGCTTTTCCGTATTTTAGTCCTCGAAAATCTTTTGTCGCCAAGTTGTTGTGGACACTGGCAAAAAACAGCAAAGGAGACTTTTTTTTGGTTTTTCTGTGTAAATTCGAATACCTCGTCGTCAATTTGTTGTGGACAACGAGGGAGAATTTTGTTTCGATTTCCTTCTGTGTGAGTTCGAATTCCTCGTCGCCAATTTGTTGTGGCTTCCGGGATGAAATTCGATATCAATGAATAACAAATCAGGAATGGATAAGAAAAATAAATGTATTAACGTAATAATACAAACTGGTAATACGGGTTAGTAGGTCCAGGAATGCGGGTTAGTAGCACTAATATATATACAGTCTTGCTATTGAAGTATCGCGGTATGACTCCTTACTGAGTCAACGTGCTCGCTAATTGTGACGCTTGCCGCCGTCTCTGTGTGTGACTTACTCTACTACTACTGAAGTCTTCTACCCTTCTGTCGTTCCGTCTCGACTACTACTTGACTGTTCGGGTATTCACTGGTAGTAGTATATGTATAATTTGGGTGAGTCCATTTGTGTGAAAAGGGGAGACCCCTCAATAATTTCTATGTCCATACTATTTATCTTCACAAACTCTCTCTCTCTCTCTCTTTTATTGAGCACTGTTCTCCCAATAAATCTCACCAATTTTAAACGGTAATAATGTATATATAAGTATGATATTATATCTTATACATATATACGCGCGCACATATACACGAATAACACCCACAAGAGATATTTTTGTTACCACTGTCTCTTGAACTTCGTCGTTACTCCCATGTTCGGTCGATGATTTTCTCAAAGTACTCCTGTAGAAGCACATTTCTACAAGTCTCTTCATATGTGATGAGATTGTCCAGCATTCATTGCTATATAGGAGGACGGATACTACATAACAGTTCAGTACTCTTTTCTTTGTTTCTAACAATATTTTTCTTAATTCTTTGCTCAGCTGTTCGAAGGCTTCTTTACTTTTCTTATATTGTTTCAAAATTTTTTACTATTTCCTTTCGGCATTAAAATTTGATAAACTGATGCGAAGAATGTTTGAAAAATTAATTTTTATTTAGTTATAAAAAATTATCTGATTTCTCTATTTCCGTTAGATATCTGTAAGTTATTTTTTCCTTTTTATTTACAAAAAATGTAGGTACATAATAGGCAAAATTCCTCTGGATCTACACATATATTTGCATGCTTACCGAATACATATAGCCCATATCGATAAAGACGTTGGTTAGATCCAGTGACTAGACCCAAAGATTTGTGAGTTCCACGGCACTGGTGAACCAAAGTTGAGTTAAAGGGAAATAACTGAGACATATGGAAGAGGCATGGCACGTGGAACTAGAGCAATTTACCCCGGAGGACGAAATAAAAGTTTCGGTTCAAAATTCCAATCACCTGAAGAAGACCGAGGCGTACAACGGCCGAAACGTTGTGAATCTGGCAATGAAGATGAGGATAACAGTTCGAATAATGGAAATAATGCAAGTAATCATAATGCTTCATCTTAGAGATATAGACAAATGTTTCCTTATAGGAAACAGGTAATATTACAATTACCATTATGGATCTAGTAACAAAGAATTCATTAGTTTTCTTAGGTTTTTTGGGCTGATGCCCATATTACGATGAAACACCGGTTTTCGTCCGATCACCGAAGTTAAGCAACATTGAGCTGCATGGGTGGCCGCTTGCGAATACTAGGTGCTGTAAATTTTGATGTACAGTTGGTGGGATCGAATCCGGCTCAATTAGGAAATCGGAGAGCCGAGTTCGAATTCCTGGCGGGTTAGTTATATTCACTTACACGCAAATACCTTTATGAGGCGTATGAATCCATCACTTCTTCCCCAGCTCTTGGTTACATAGCAGGACAGACTGCATCTTATAGCCTTGGTTGGCAACTAGTCTACAGGAGAAGGCAACGGCAGTTTACTGAGGGAATTCTTCTGCCAAGTCGATAATAAATCGACAAGAGGCATACGTCGTACATGGCGTACGTCATACATGGTACCTAAGGAAAGAAGAAATCGTACAGTATCAGGATTATTTTATTCTTTCTCAAAGCAATTTGCGAGTATCATTTCCTGTGACTCTGGGATTTTAGTAAATGTATTAATATATATGTAGCTGTCGGAATATTCTCAAAATTTCAAAAGATTCATAACTTCTGGATAAACGAAAAATTTCTCTATCACGATCCATATCTCTTGTTTTCTGGACTTTAATTTAGTTTACAAGTGCGAAAACGCAAAGCCTGGTTTAAATTCTTACGATCAGCTTTTGCGTTAAAATTAGTATCATTATTATTCATACTCACATAACAATGTTGATTTATTGAGTATTGAAAAGCAGCAAATTACCTCAAATCTCTGGTAATAACTTATCCTCACAGAATGAAACAATACCAAGATCTGGGCAATCTGAATTCTTCTTCCAATTAGTAGCGGCTAATCAGCGAGGCTTACAATTTGACTGACGGTATATCCAGCAGAATAGTAAGACCTTATCCCAAAGGGATAGGGTCTTACCACTAAGACCCTATCCCAAAGGGGCCACTATTGGGTTGGATACTTGCAGACTCAAGGGACAGACAGTAACTTTGGACCCAAATATAAACCCAGCCAATGATTAACTTTCATCTCTTCTATAAATCCGACCTATATTTACATTTTAACGCATATTAAAAAGCAGATCTCGGCATTAAATATCCAAGCAAGCGTTGAGATATTAAATTATACAAAATAATCTAACATCATCGTAATTCATATAACTTCGGATTTTGGCATTGTACTATAATAATAATAATTGCTGGCGACTCGTATTCGAGTATACCCGTCTATCAGGGCGGCTAGCCAATGCCTATTGCAGACGCTCGCTCAGGCATATTTGTGCTTGTTCAATATTCACAGAGCCAACCTGTGGTTTATACTGCAATTATGCTGAGCAGACCTTAGTTACATTTTCTGGAAGAGAACGTGCTACCTAGCGTGATCCACAATCTGAACAAAGCTAGCACACTCAAGACCTCGTTCACGATGACTTGTGACTTCGTGCTAGCACACCTAGCACGTCTACCCAATTTCACTCACAAGACTTGGGTCAACCCGTGGGCACTTTGCAAAGGTCCCGTACGCTGAGATTGACCTCTCCGGACCGATAACATCAGTAAGACAAATCAACCGTGGTGAGATTCGAACTCGGGTCTCTTGGTCAGAATTGTACTAGTTGTGCGACTATTAACTTTTCCTCCCTTACTTTTCTTCGTTTTCCGGCGAGATCTATGTATTTTTCCAAATTTTTCGCTTTCCCTGATCTGACATATCCTCTTTTGCTTGTTTACGATAATCAATTATGGTAATATCACCTAGATATTATTTATTCTGCTTTCTGCGATAGCATTTAGTTTATTCTGATAGCATTTGTCTCCATGGTTCAAGCCAACAACCTTCCCACTATTCAATTGTCTCTCTTTGTTCGTACCTGTTTTTTTTTTCCTTACTATTTTCCGACCTCTACTCGCACTCAATTATCATGTGGTTTTGTGTCTCATCTGTTATTTGTGCATGTTTTTCTATATTTGCTTTGATGTATTTTTGTAGGTTTCTTTTATTTTGGGCTGCAACGATAGAGAATTCTGTTTTATTTTGGGGGCATTCTCAATGCAAAATATCCATGAGAGTCCACCCTTTATTCGCTTCTATCTGTCTCTTAAATTTTCCCTGGGAATTATTCTCATCTTCATTTTTTGCATTCGTCACTTTTCTCACATATACTGTATTTTTATCTCTTGTGGTTTGTATTCCTTATATTTTGCCAAAACCCGTTTGTTCATTTAAAACAATCCTTGTTGCATATGTGTCGCCTCTGCTCCTTATTTGCTGTTTTTTTTAATATCTGTCTATATTTCTGAGATGAGGTATTATGTACACTATTTACATTATTCAAACTAGTGTCCTCATTTTTGTTGCCATATTTATCACAACCTTTCGGACGTTGTACACTCCGGCCTTCTTCGGGTGGTTGGAATGACGAACTGAACCATTTATTTCGCTCGCCGGAGTAAACTGTTTTAGTTCCACGTGACCTGTCTAATGTATGCCAGTTATCAGTTATCTCCTGTTAATTCACCTCTCCAAGTCCTCCACTGCCTTAACCAGGTATTGAACTCACAACTCTTTGGGTCTAGTCACTGGATCTAACCAACGCCTTTAACCACTGTGTCATGTGTCCTTAAGGTTGTTTTTTTTTTAATCCGCTGGGGTGATTCTTTCTCCGGGCTGTAAATCATTGTCTCTGGCCAATAGTTCTATTGACTTAAGTTAATTTTTTGTCCAGTCCAGCAAGAGTTCTGTCTAGTTCACTGTTAACGTTTTTTTTTCATCAAATTTCTATTCTCCCCAAATCAAACAAATACAACAATTTATATATCTAGAAAGTGTTTTAACAGAATACAGAAAGTGCAACACTGAAAAATGAAGGAGCATTGGGATAGCGAAAGGTGCCTTCCAAAATCTAAGAAATCTATTAAGAAACAGGAAAACTTTGTTGAATCAAAAAAACAAGTTTTCCAAATTACGAATGGTCATTCTCAGACAAGGAGGAAGTTCCATCAGAAATTGTCCGTAGTTCATTTCGGAAGAAAAGTACAAGAAATACGGTCCAAGATTTTGATATTCTTAAGTCATCATCAAAGTAAACGATATGTGAACGTTGTAACGTAGACAAAGTTTGTTGTGACGTAAGCGAATTCTAATGTGTGTCTTTATATGCATTTGAGGATGTGGGATCTTATATAGAAGAATATGATATATAAATTTCAACTTATCAGAACTGATATGCACCTTCTGTCTTGCTACATGGCAGTTTAATGCGGGACAATCGTCCCACAGATGAAGAAGAGACTTGAAGGAACAGAAATATGGTTATATTGAAGAATGTTGAGAATACCATGGACCGAACATGTAAGCAACGATGAAGTTTAAGAGAAAATGAAAACAAAAGGACACGTATATTTAATATCAGAAAGAGAGTAAGAGAATTGACATTTCTAGTGCTCACTAAAGAGGAAAATCTGACACTCACGGGAGAGGTTGAATGAAAGAGAGGCAGAGGAAAACGACGCATAACCTACCATTCTAGCGAGCTTGTGTACATAGAAGGCTGAACAAGGTTTGTGAGAGATGACAAAAAGATAAACAATTTATGAACAGATACAAAGAAGAGAAAATTGGATAGACTCATGATCGCAAACATCACGAAAGGAAATAGCAAATAAAAGATTTGCTTCCTTATTCACCTTTGTTGTAGCATAGATACGGACGATAATGGGCATATCCCCAATCACACAAATACAGTAGTAAATACTGTATGTTGGTTTGCAGTTGGAGATTTATTGTGGAATTCACTTGACTCAATTCTAACAATTGACTACTTCTACGCGCCGCTGGCGAATCTTATATGTGTTGTTCTTGTCCTAAGTATTATCGTTCATTACCAACCGACGTGTGATTATTCTATTCAGTAACCATCCCTAGGTTACAACAATCTTATTTGGTTTCTTGTTCCATTCAGTTTCTTTACATTATTTATAGCGTTCCTATATGGTTAATGTCTTCGTTTTTTTTTTCGTAATCGGTTTGATCAATTGCTTCTCTAGTGACAAGCCTTCTCTGAGAAGTCCAGATCGATAAACATACAAAATAAATGAACACCTAATTGATATGTTTCAGGTCAGTGACTGAGAGATGAAAATGCAAACCTAAATATCGCAAAAAACAAAACAGACTACAGCATAAATAAAGAGGAAATATTAAAAGAAATATTTATGGAGAAAATAATTTTTTTATCCCGTAGTGTCACCATGTGTACTGAACCACAGTTTCTTGGGTAAGATAGCCTGACGGTGCCCAACCCTCTCCAGGTCGATTTTGAATTCAGGTATTTTCCTTTTCCTAAAGCGATTGCCACCCAGTGTTATACAGCCCAGTCTGTCCTGCTATTTGCTCACAACTGGAGCAGAAGAAGAGGATTCATACCTTTCCCAAAGTTATTAGCACGTAAGTGAATGTAATGGATCCGACTGGAATTCGAACTCGGCTCTCAATCGAAGCTGCTATCCAGTACCCCACCGGAAGAATAATGCAGATAAATTTAAGGGATTGGAACCCAGCAATTGGCAGGAGTAAAACACGTAAATAAGTGAATAGCGTGGAATAAGAAGAGAAATTGAAATCCTGTTGGAAGAGATCAAAAATTAGTGTATATTGCGAAAAGATATCTGACAAGTATCAATCAAGTTCATAAAAGCTAGGGCCGTTAAAATAAATGATGATTGTACTTGAAATTCAGTCTGAGCAGTTGATATAAATAAAAAAAAGAAATAATATTATAAAATGATATTTTTCAGAGGAATGTACGGTATAGTAATTTAATGCACACACATCAACATGTATGTATTTAAGACAAAAGCAAAAAAATTCATTTACCAACGCGTTTCGGCCTCTGATGGACCATATCAACCGGAACGAAAGCCTTTGAATGGTCACTTTGATGGTCCTTGGCAATTCAGAACGGCTGTTTGCCGTATGTACAAGTATCAATGAATATATATATGTGTGCGTGTGTTGGTGTATATATATATATATATATATATATATATATATATATATATATATATATATATATGGTGTACATATATATATATATATATATATATATATATGGTGTACATATATATATATATATATATATGGTGTACATATATATATATATATATATATATATATATGGTGTACATATATATATATATATGGTGTACATATATATATATATATATATATGGTGTACATATATATATATATATGGTGTACATATATATATATATATATATATGGTGTACATATATATATATATATGGTGTACATATATATATATATATATGGTGTACATATATATATATATATATGGTGTACATATATATATATATATATGGTGTACATATATATATATATATATATATATATATATATATATATATATATATATATATGGTGTACATATATATATATATATATATGGTGTACATATATATATATGGTGTACATATATATATATATATATGGTGTATATATATATATATATATATATATATATATATATATATATGGTGTACATATATATATATATATATATATATATATGGTGTACATATATATATATATATATATATATATATATATATATATGGTGTACATATATATATATATATATGGTGTACATATATATATATATATATATATATATATATATATATATATATATATATATATATATATATATGGTGTACATATATATATATATATATATATATATATATATATATATATATATATATATGTACAACAACACACGCACACATATATATATATATTATTAATTAAAGGATAGTATATCAAACGCTTAAAATATTTTTTATTTAATGAGAGCTCTAAAAAACAGCAGCTCTCAATCTTCAAGACCTACAAAAAAATCACAAATGAAATGGAAAAAATATTCCGGGTTAAAAACAAGAGATACTGTTATCTTTTTTTAAAAAATGGGGAAAATGCAGAGATTGTTGACCTATTTTGACATACTGACCTCAGTATATCATAAAGTTTGAATCTGACACAATCCGGTCTGTTTCTGTTAATGGGATAACTTTTCAATTCTGACATATTACATTCAACAAATTATTTGTAAATAATATTAAAAGAGAACATTTTTTTAAACATTTCGAAATTAGCGAAAAAGTTTTCATGAACTTTTTTATATAATGAACCTAGAAATTTAAATTAAAATACATATATACAGAGAAACATATTTATATCTACAGTATGTTAGTTTTTTTTTTCATATTTAGCAGGATTTGACTGTCCTTTAAACTAAATAAAAGTTAGATCGGGGTTAATTCACTGTATTTCATTCAACAAATTCTGTAAATAACATTAAAAAGTCTCTGGCTCAGAACATTGCTAACAGGTTTTTCGAAATTAGCGAATAGATTTTTTTAAAAAATTAAATGCAAATTAGTATAAGAGTTTTGTATAATCAACCAAGAAATTTAAGTTAAAACCTAAGAGATTTGAATTAAATGGTTATTAATTAAATTCAGAGAAACATATATATATATATATATATATATATATATATATATATATATATATATATATATATATATATGTGTGTGTGTGTATATAAATAAAAAGGAAAGAATAGTAAGATATAAAATCCGGTGTTCTTATAGATATTTTTATTTTTACACAATAGTGCTCAATGTAAATTTAAATTTACACAGCATTAATATTATAAATTAATAGATTTAAAATATGGTTTTACCGACACAGTGATAACCATGTTTCAGAAATGGAAGCTAAAGCCCCTGAATTTAATTTTGTTATTAAACCAAAGACATTAGTTCCATTTCCTCATCAAGCGAATTTTGGAGTAACTATATATACACACACACAAATGTGGGAAAGAACAGATGAGGTAAAAATCCACAGTTCGTAGTATTTATTGTTTAAAAAGTGCTCAATAAAAATAGAGCAAAATATTATTATAATATTTTTACTATAATAAATTATAATAAAAACATTTTATATCGCTACACAAAAACTTTCATGTTTCGGTACTTAGATGGTACCTCAAGTTATCTACTATCATCGACTGATGAGGTAACAACTCAGTACCAAAACACGAAAGTTTTTGTGTAGCGATGTACAATGTTTTATTGTAATTTATTAAAATAAAAATAAAATAATATTATATATATGTGGCTTTTCGATGGAAACAATAAATAAATATATGTATATTTTCCTCCGTTCCTTCTGCGAATAATTTTATAAAATTTTTACTTAATGCAGGGTTACATTTAAAATTTGTAATTTTTATTTTTTATCTTTATAGTAAAATTAAAAATTAGTCAAAATAATTTCTAATTTAGTCTAACATTAAGGTATTAATAAATTGTATAAAAGGATCGTTGTCAAGTATTTGAATTATCATATACTTGCATTTATTTGGTCATTGGAGCTTACGTCACAATGTTTCCTTTATAGAGCGAATTTTCGATGGTTTTGAATCTTTGAAAACTCTTTATTCTTCAATCAACACCATCAATTGACAAGACACCAGAGTGTTGAAATAAAATGGCTATTTTGGTAGTAATAACATGTTTGTGTCATAATGTTTGAATAAATACTATTTGCTCTACTCTGTATTGAACACTCTTTTAAGAATAATGTTTTTCGTTATTGGAATTTTATTCCGTCTATACCAATCCTATATTTGGATATTTGTATATATATATATATATATATATATATATATATATATATATATATATATATATATATATATAGCTCTGGCTGACACAAAATTAGTTGCGTTTCAGTCCTGGCTCGAGGCATTTGGAAGTCTAGTCGCACTGAGGAGCTGTGATACAGCGAAACAGTACTGTCTGTGAATGACATAATTTAGCTCTTGAAAATACATTTCAATTGAGCACTGTTGAGTGATAAGCTAATTCTATAAACAACAGCCATCTGCACTAATACAAAGCTCTTCAGTAAAATGAATGGAGCACTTTGGCTGACTGGCATTTGTTTACTTTTGTAAAAACAATTCGCTAGATTTAGTTGTGTAACTCTACCGAGTGAAGATAGCTCTGGCTGACACCAAATTAGTTGTTTCAATCCTGGCTTGAGTCATTCGGAAGTCTAGTCGCACTGAGGAGCTGTGATACAGCGAAACAGTACTGTCTGTGAATGACATATATTATATATATATATACTAAAATATATATATATATATGTACTAATAATGTACTATAACATACTATATATATATATGTACTAATTCTAATTCTGATTTTTTATATTGTTGCTCAGATATGTATATCTGTGTGTGTGTGTGTGTGTGTGTGTTTACATACACGTGTGTGTGCGTGAATAGCGCAGGGGATTACGTCGCTGAAATTGGGATTAGTGTCAATTTCAAATTGTAGAGGAGGCGATTTCCTCTGTTTCCGCACAACTACTTAAAAACGGAAAAATATGATCTCAAAAGCCTAATTTCCACAGCAAACACAGCAGTAAAATTTATTGTTGACAAGCTGTGGCCTGATACAACACAAGCTGTTTAGATGACAAA
>OZ038478.1:82966149-82973649 GCA_964036315.1 Acanthosepion esculentum
CATTTAAATAATGTTTCTGAACTTGCAACGCTTTTGTTATATCCTGCGTTTAGTTGGGCCCATTGTATCCTCGGCATCTCTCTTTAGAACCACATTTCTGTTGCTTCACGTCTCTTCTTCATCTTTGAAGAGATTGTCCAGTATTCGCTGCTATACATGAGTACAGATATCACGTAACAGTTTACATTTTTTTTTTGTTTCCAACGAAATTTTTCTGTCTCTTAATACTCTTATTAGATTTTAGAATGCATCTTACATTAAAGATATAAAGAAGCACAAAAGATAATAAAAAGAATATTCTGTCGTCAAAACCTTAAAATTAAGACGAAAGGTCAAAGGATAAGTCTTTGGAGAATATTAATCATGGAACATTTGCTGGCCAGACAGGACGTTCAGTTCCAGAAAACTTCCCTTGAATCCTAAAATAAATGAAATAATTGACGATTTTATAGCTTTTCTGATAATCATAAAAATGATTCCGCACAATTTAAATTCTGTTTTTAAATACGGCAATGTCTTTTGCTTATTGGTAATATTAAACTTAATCTGTTAGCTTGAAATTAAAACTGAAATAAAAGCTTCGAGAGATATTTTTTTATCTTTCTAAAACGTTTAACTTTATATATCGCTTTTTCATTGTATATATATATATATATATATATATATATATATATATATATATATATATATATATATATATATATATATATATATAGGGCAAACTTTATTAAAGACAAAAGACGTTTTGTGTCCTTTAATTTTATTGATCAACATATTCAAATTACGAATAATTCTTCTCGGGTAAGAAGGAAATTCCGTCAGAAATTGTCCAAAGTTCATTTTGGAAGAATTATGGTAAATATTTCGACTTCCGTAAGTCATCATCAGGCTAGGTAGAGACACATATGGTGAGTTTCGTAGAAGTGGTAAGTTTTGGTAGACTTATAAATATGTAAGATAGATACTGACAAGAAAAATTGTCTAGCACTAAACTGAGTAAACTTTCTTAGAATCAGACCCGGTAATTGATTCAATATAATCTTTCCTCTATACTTCAGCAGAAAACGTCAGCCCTAGAGGGCGAAAGGAGCTACTGTCCTACATTGGTACCATCAACAATGATCAAATAGAGAGAATTTGCCCAAATCTGTGGCAACGAGAGGTGTTGAAAATTAGGCCATTTGTAATAAAAATTGGGTGATATAGGGGAAATAGAATAGATGAGGGCCGATTTTCGATTCTTCTTTTCAAGGGATGAATGCCGTTCTGATCCCTATAATCTAGACATATGGAACGAAAGCAGATAATTACTGGCGGACATCACCCTCACACACTGAGATATCAACTATGCCTATGTTGTGTGATGTTTTGATCTGGAATTATAGGTCTCTATATAATGGGCCTTTGGCAACACTCAGAGGATAAAATCTCAGGCGATATGTATATAGATCATTCGAGGAAAATATGAAGAACTGATTTGTCGAGAAGCCACTTTCAGAAAGAAGACAAATGTCATGATAATGAATATCCGGATAGATTAATGTGATAGCTTGTTATCCTTAGTGAAAAATTGTAGCGCATTCTGAAGTGACAGAATTACATTGGCGACTGGTAATTTAACAGTAAGTATGAAATTTAGAATGTTTTTTTGTCTGATTCGTATTACATTGGCGAATGGTAATTTAACAATAAGTATGAATTTTAGAATGTTTTCTCATCTGCTTCGTATGAACAAATATAAGATTTAACAAAATCAATGAAAGAACGATCTTTGAAATTAGTTTTAGAAAGTGAAGACGTAAGGACATTATTACAACATAACATGATGATAATGAATATCATAAATAAAATAAAATAAAACAAATAACATTAAAACTTTGTAGATAATAAATTAAATAAACAAAAATAAATAAAAAAAAATGTTATCCCAGCATGCTACAGAAGCTTATTCTGCCGGAAAACGGACTTCGCTGCAAAAGACGCTGAATTCAGTAACGACCGTTGGAAAGTCAAGACGTCCATCTCCTCTCTTCGAGACATTGCTTGTTATACGAAGTGACTTCTTCCTTTTATCACATGCAACATTAAAAACACATGTAACTGAAATAGGCACGCACTAGTACTCAAAATACATAAAATTGTATGATTTTAATTTATAATTTAACATACTTTTAATGTTATTTCTGCGTATGATTGTATTTCTGTAAACACGGGGCTATTTCTGCTGGTATGACGTCAGTGACACCCAAAGCTTAACATGCACATTAATGTTACCTTCATCACATTGATGTTGTCACTTATAATCTTTTGTTAAAAGTTGTCTTTATAAACTGTGCACAAGTTCTTTAATTATAGATTCTAAGTTGAAGTTTAACGATGCGACAAATAAAGCGAAATTTGGATCAAGTTCTAAAACTCTTAAAGCAAGTGAAACATCTTCAGAATTTCATGCAGTCTACTATAATTTATATACGTTATGTGGAATATCCTGCGTATTCATAACGCAAGTATTTTCGTGAATCCCTTTCGTTTTTAAAAAGAATTAGAAAAATTAAAATGTTTCTGATTTTGAAATGTAGTGCAGTAGAGATGATCTCAGTATCAATTTAAAGATAAGTTATTCTTTATCTTAAAAACATTGTTCTAATTAATCAGAGTTTATCAAAATATAAGGAATAGAAAATTAAAAAAAATAAATAATGATTAGTAATCGTTAGAGTCAAATATCTGAATCATGATAAAGCAAAAAAAAAATGAGGATATAGAAACTGAAAAACATTTAAACGTACAGATGATAGTTAATGATAGCTTGTAAATGTAAAAAGGAAAGAAAACCTATGTAAAATGTCGGTACTTAAACGGAGAACTTTTGTGTAAGCAGTGGATTTGAAATTTTATGCAATATAAGAAGATTCCAAGATTAAACGACAACATAAATTTATACAGATGATTCTGATTGTCCACGAAGGAAGGAAGGAAGGAAGGAAGGAAGGAAGGAAGAAAATTCGAAATGAAAATGAATTCTAACTGAAAAGAATAAGAGGAGAAGACGGACAAACGTTTAGCAGGAAGGAAGGAAGGACGGAAGGAAGGTAAGTTAGAAAAAGAAAGTAAAACAGAGAAAATAAGAAAGAAAAACAACACAAGGAAAGAAATGATGAAGACTAAATTAAAAGGAAATAAGAAAAAGCGGGAAATAAGAATAATGAAAAGGAAATAAAAATGAGACTAATAGCAGCAAAATAAATATGATGAAAAAACGACAAAAGTAAGCAATAATAAATATATTGAAGAAAACTTATATATACGCAGGAGAATATATGAAATAAACAACTAAAATCAGATAATTCGAGACTACATTGCCGTTTCGAATGTTAGGGTCTGCCATTCTCTGTCTAAAATAGCTTCATTAGTTTCTATCGCCTTCTCCGTATCGTAATAACAGGTTAACCTGACAACGGTCTCGGAATGATTTATTCTTTCTATGAGTTTTCTCAGTTCAAACCCTTAATGCCTGAGAGGAATCAATTTCGTCTTCCTGTTAAATTCTATGAAAATCAACAAGAAACAACGAGAAAATTTTCGATATGTGTCCGAATGGAAGTTACCAATAACTATGGCTTTTGCCAATGAACGAAAATTTTTAACAAAGGTTTCCTATTCAAGGAATTGATGACCGCTTTTCGACATAACACCAGAGTATAATTTAATAACTGGAAAATGATCCCTTCTCAAAAAAAATCTATACAGCTATTTGAAATATCTGATTACAAAACTAGGGCTTATTTTAAAATTAAATAGTTTTGCTGTTAAATAAAATGTGGACACACCGAAATTAAGTACAGGTTGCGATGGATACATTGTCGTCTCAATTACGCAAAAATGAAAATGAAAATCATTTTAACAGATATATTATAACAGATTAATTTTAACAGATATATTTACCAACATTACGCAAAAACATCTTGAAATACTAAAGAGAAAATTTATTCAATAAAATCGCCATTGGTTTCAACCACGGCCTCCATCAGCTTGGGAATCTCATGCAACTCTTCTGGACGGTCTCTGTTTATGTTGACTTCAGTTTCTCTTTGGTGTTACAAGTTTTCTTGATCTCTCGCTCAACTGCGCCCCACACATACTAATAAATGGGGTTGCACTTTGGAGAGTTAGGTGGTCAAATATAAGGGATGCTGTGGTCGCAGAAATTGTCTAAATGCCGTGACTGGATTCAACTGCTTGTGCAGCATAGTGCAGAGTCCTGTTGCCAGACATAGGGTCTTTCAGCACTCACCGTCTTGACACAGGACAACACTACCTCCGCAAGATATTTGATGTAGGCCTCAGTGTTGAGTAAGAAACCCTCACCAACAAATTCGGGAATTATTTTCTTATCCGAACGATCAGAATTAATCAAACTCTTTCCAAATTCTCTGCAACGTCCTCATATTGATAGTCAAATAATCTGAAATTTTCGTATTGGGGCTTCCGGCCCGAATGCCAAGAAGTGCATCATGCTGTTTCCAAAATAAACAACGCATGAGCTAAATTACAAGTATGAAATGGCGATAATTTACCCATCGCAATATCTGTCTATCTTTCTGAGATGAGGTATTATGTACATTATTTACATTATTCGGACTATTGTCCTCATCTTTGTCGCCATTTTTTTTACAACGTTTCGGCCATGGTGAGATTCGAACCCGGGTCTTATAGTCAGAAAGCGCTCTACTCTGTAAGTACGCAAAGTGAAAATATCTCGGTAGTCATTAGAGAGCGAGCACATGACACCAAAATCCGTCGGCACGTGGAAATAGCGTGGATTTGCCTTCCAAATGTTGTGAAAATGATTACGAAGCAGGAAAATTTCGTAAGAAAGAAAGAGCTGAATTGTTATGAAATATCATTTGTCCTATATGGCGGTCAATGCTGGACAATCTCACTGATAAAGAAAGAGATATGTAGCAACACAAATATAGTTCTACAGAAAGATGGTAAGGGTTTTATGAACCGGACATGTTAGCATCGACAAAATTCCAGGAAAATGGATACAAACATGACACAACTGAAAGCAGCAATCTCCCAAATCTGCCCAGTTGACTTTATTCTCTTTCTCTTTTCAGATTATTATTGCTGGGTTACTGGTTAACGTTTTGATATATTCAACCAAATATAGAGAAACCGTGCCTTGGCCGCTGGAGCAGAAAATCTGTTGTGTGAAGACATATTACGAAAGTAATTATTCCAAGTCTGTTCAAGCAAGATACAGAAGGAAGTTCAATTTCAACACATTTCCAAACAGGAATCACATTTTCCAGTTGGTCAAGAAATTTGAAGCTCCTGGCACTTGTGAAGATCGTAGGGCAACGGATCCCTCACCAGGAGGAATGTGCACGCGTTATCAATAACTTTGCATGCCGGATCCAACAGTGCCTTCAAGCGAACGGCATATATCTGGAGCATGTAGGGCTGCTCTTGACATTTTTGGTTCATGTTTGAGACTAAATGGTTGCAGATCCTAAAATGTAGTTTCTCTTACTCTGACATTTGAGGTCCTTGCATTTCGAGTTAGAAATAGGCACACATGAGAAAATATGGCTTTGAGAATTTGGCACTCACAGTAGATATTGAAGGCAGGGGGGAAATATCTAGTAATTATCCTAAGCAGGATGTGTAAAAGTATCGTGGAATAAACGATCGATAATAAGAGGACGAAACATTGCTAAGAGCTACAAACAATAGGGCTTTGTGGTGAACCATGTTCGCCCACGTTCCGAAAGGAAAGAGCAACAATTTTTTTTCTTTCTTTCTGGTTTTTAACTTGCTTTTAATTATTTGGATTTCTCATCCGTTCAACTCGTACTTCTCTTTACGAATCAATTTATTTAGTTCCAGACTTATGACATCCTTATTCTTTTGGTGTTGTGTTTATTTATTAACTCGCACCCTCACTTCGTTCTTGGAGATTAAACTGATTTTTCTTAATTAGAAATAGGCTGCTATCTTCTGTGTGTGTGTGTGTGTGTGTGTGTGTGTGTGTGTGTGTGTGTGTGTGTGTGGCTTTGTTTCTTTTTTTGCTTTAATTACATTTTTTACTTTAGTAACTTTCTCTTTGGTCATTCTTTTCAATTCCTTCACTTATTCAGACTGGTCGCATTGAATCTATCAAATTTTTTTTCGGTGAAAACCTCCTTATCTTTTCTAGCACTTCAAAACCACCTTAACCTATGGACTCATTGATTTCATTTTATTTTTTGTTTCAGATTTTGTTTCATGTTTTCATACCTTTTTTTTATTATTATTTCCATTCCTTCGTTGTTCCATGAATCGATCAGCGAGTTCGGACTCCCTCCCCACAAAAAAAAAATTATCAGTATTGTTATTATTGTGTGCCACTTGCGAAATACTCTTTATATTATTTTCGGATGCTTTGGCTTTTGTAGTCATTTTTGTATTTTTCGTTTTGATGATGTCGCCATCAGCTGCGTGATAATCTTCGATTTTTTGGCTGTGATGGAGGCTGACAGAGATAGCATAATTTCAATGCTTCTTATTTCTTGTGGTAATATTACTTTTGATAATATCTTTTTTGATGCTGCTGCTTGTTTTGTGTGTTTTTTTTTTGTTTTTGTTTTTTTTTTGTTTTTGTTTTTTTTTGTTTTTGTTTTTTTTAACTGGAGAATTTCACTGAGGATTGAGTGATAGCAACTCTTCTCAGAAGTCCAACGCTCACTTCAAGAGTCCTGCCGGTTTCAACTTTTTTCCATGGGTTTTTCCATATTTGCAATTGTTTGCAAAGGTTTACGATACTGTTTCAAGTTCACCAAAAATCGTAAATTTTATTTTCAAGAAAGTCTTTATTTTTGCAGTTACATTTGTCGTTTAAAAAGAAATCAAACAAATATTATTTTGTTTGTTCGGTTGATTTGATTGTTTTGTTTGTTTAACAGCATATCAACTCCTCATGGGTCATTTAATGCCGAAATTTAATTTTCGTGAGAGCCTTGAAGTAATAAAAATAAGATATAAGTTATTCTGTTTTCACAATAGATGATACTCAGCTTTTGTGCATATAGACGTTTGTGTGGATATAATTACTAGTGTTGGTGATATGTGGGTTTTATGTTGTTTTGTTGAAGTTATACATATTTATTTAAGAAAATGTAGTATATTACATGAAATAATGTCATAAAGGATTTCTTTCATGTTGGTTGTTTGATTGATTTTATTTAGCGGCATATCAACCAATATGGGTTATTTAATGCCGAAATTTAAATAATTTGAACACAATTTTATGGCTTCAACTAAATATATTTTAACGCAGTGGCATGCCTTCACCTACAGACGAAGAGCATTGATCTTCATTTTGCTATAAAATGCATTGTTGATCATTTTGCATTAAAAAAAATATTGTTTGCTTTATAGTACAAACATGTAATGATCATTTTTTATATAAAAATGCATTGTTGGTATTTTTACTATAAAAATGTATTTTTATAC
>OZ038478.1:82978649-82988649 GCA_964036315.1 Acanthosepion esculentum
TATATATATATATATATATATATATATATATATATATATATATATATATATATATATGTATATATATATATATGTATATATATATATATATATATATATATATATATGTATATATATATGTATATATATATATGCATATCAAACCAACACTTACATATATATATATCAGCATTAAACCACCCATATGCATACATACATAGATCTATACCGTGTCTAACAACAAAATTGTCCCAATCTTGTAACAGCATGCGATAATTCTCCATCCCACAAAATGTTTAATATAATCAAAATCACTAAACTAATTGAGTTTATTTTTTAGAGGTATTCAGATAACACGTTTAGCCATCTTGACACCATTTTTCGTAGGTATCACTGAAAAACACTTTGAGTTATACAGCTAGAAAGGGAGCAGGTTAAAATCGTTTTGTGCCAGAGACACTGTCTTCCCAACTGAGCAATGGTGAGCGGAAAAAGATTATTCAGGACTTCAGTAATGCTACCAACATTCCTACTCTGGCTTCCATCTTCAGAGTTCATTTAAAAACCATTAAGAGAAGAATGAATAAGCTTAAAAAGGAGGGGGCAGTAGCGACGAAAATTTGGTCACAACAACAAGAAGGATCATCGTTACAATTTAGAGCTAAATACATCCTTATTGTTAAAAGTAGAGCCGATACTGTTATATTAACCTCGGAGAACCCCTGTAAGATATCTTTAACGATTTCTAAAATAAACCGGTTGAAAGGTTTATCTAATAATTGGACAAGGTTTCTGGTCGAGAATTTGTGCAATTTTGCTGTACACACACACACACACACACACACACATATACATACATACATACATATGTATATATGCGGGGTGACGGAATGGGTAGCGGCTCAGAATGGGAAATCGGAGAGTTCTAATTCCATTCGAGTTCATCTCTTCTCCCTCACCCCCCCCCCAAGTGGCATGTGAAAATATCAGATGACACTTCTCCCTATAGCCTTCATTGGTAAACAGTTTAGAGGTAGAAAATGAATTAGAACCAGACTGGAGAGAGTAGCCGTCTTGCTAAAGACACATTATTGCTCTCTCTCGCTCTCTCTCTCTCTTTCTCTCTCTCTCTCTCTCTCTATATATATATATTATATATATATCCAATTCATCAGACCTACAAATTTGAATTTGTAGGTCTGATGAATTGGATCGTAATTACGATTCAAATGTAAAAAAAATTAACCATGGAATATTAGTGATTGAGCCTTTCATATTATATTCTTACTCTGTCCAGAACATTGAGTTCTACTTGGATTCTATCATCTTGGAATATATATATATATATATATATATATATATATATATATATATATATATATATATATATATATATCACTTCACAGCGTAGGGGTATATATAATAGGAAGACAGGACGCAATCAATACAGAATAATCTTAAAAGATAAGAAATAAAATTGTCTAAAAAATGAATTCCAGGAAAAATATTTCTACATCACATACAAAAGAAAGAAGCTGCATATCTTCTTATTTCCCTGGTGGGTGTTTGCGATGTCGCCATTCTGGTGATTATCTTCTTCGATTTAATGTTAACGAATTGTTTGTAAGGCTGCAGGAATTTGCGAATCTTAAACGATGCCAGTAATTGCGATGAGAAAATTCCAACCTCCGGATTCGTATCACGTGTAAATGGTTTCGATGTCGTACAGCAGAAACACAAAATGCGTACATAGATTCATTTTACATATAGACATGTAAAAACGAACGCGTACACGTAGAGAGAAAAACATAAACGCTGTCACCGATATTTAAAATGGTCTCTGCTTGCAAAGGAGCTGAGTGCATGAAAAGCAAGGACACATGAGTGTCATCAAAGAGAGAATGACACTGATGCCACGTTACACTGACACACATACAAAGGCAGTCGCCTATACATACACACAGACATATATTCATGCATAAATATATATATATATATAAACATATATACATACATATGAATATATGTCTATACATACACACAGATATATATATATATATATATATATATATATATATATATATATATAGCGATGGTGCTCCTCTACTTTTCAACACCCTCTCAATATGATCAGAAACCGAACGTTCTAACCACTCGACCACGTGTTTACATACATACACGTATATATATATTATTAAAATTACCTCATAGTTATGATCATTTCATCTTATGTTAAGATTTACTTGCAAGGATTTTCAATAATAATTATTATTATTATTATAATAATAAGATAACACAATAATAATTATATAAGATAAAACCAAGCTTAAAGCAAATTTTAAAACAAGGCAGATGAAAAGAAGGGAAAAAAACGGAAAAAAGGAAAAAGTAAAATAAATAGTGAAAAGACAAAATAGGAAAAGGAAGAAAAAGAGAAAGAAGTTAAAGAAGGTGTAATAAAGTCTAGACATAGGGTTAGTAACAGGAAACAGATACATGTAGACGTGACCTTGACTTATATTAGAATATTCACCTCGGTTACTATCAGAAAAATAGACATAGGCAATTAGGGAAGATTTTTTAATCTTCTATTAACAAATTCTCTATATATGGTCTGGAGCCCCTGGTGTTCGTCTCAAGGTCTTCGACAAATTACAAAGACGGATATGCAATGTGTTTGTTTCTGATCTGGCATCTTGTCTACGGTCACTTTTTCACAGACTTGATGTTGCTCCCTCCGTCTTTTCTACAAATATTTTCGTGGAAACTGCTCTGACAAGCTACTTTGACTGGTATCCAAACTGCGTGTATTTAAGCGTGCTACAATGTTGTCATCTCGTCCCACCCTTTCACTGTTGAAACAGTTAAATGTAAGCGCCTCTTCTACTCCAACAGCTTCTTCTCTCGCACTTCCCGCCAATGAAACACTCTTCCTCCTACTTCCTTTCCTGATAGCTATAATATTCAAATATTCAAATGTAATGTCAATTGACATCTTCTGATTCCTTGATCCTGGTACCCGTCTTTCTCTATATCCTTTCCGCAAACACCCCTCCTTACTTTTGCTCTAACTCTCTGTAACCACTTGCGTGATAGTAGCACTCTCTCCTTGTTTGGTGTGAAAGTCTTAATATATATATATATATATATATATATATATATATATATATATATATATATATATGTGTGTGTGTGTGTGTGTGTGTGTGCGTGGATGACAATATATATGCTCCTGAAAATTTATTTCGGTTGAGCTCTCTGGGGAGGATGTGTGGGTTTGTAAACAGTGACTATTACGGCTAATAATGCAAGACTCTTCGGTAAATCGAATCGAGTTCTCTCAGTCACTGTGTGTTTATCTAAATATAAATACGCTTAAATTCACCTTCTTCTCTGACGTGCGCCAACGGCTTCAGGGTAAAATTTCCGACTGACGCGAATTCAGCCGGTTTTCGATTCTAGCCAGAGGCAACCGGACGTCTAGCCACACTGATGAGCTGTGATACAGCGAAACAGTCTGTCTGTGGATGACAATATCTATATATATATATATATATATATATATATATATATATATATATATATATATTTGCAACGGTACAGAAGCGTATCAAGGCATAAAAACATTTTTTTTATTAAAGGCCATGATAGATTTAAAATAAAAACACCAGTCAACCGGTTTCGTCCCCTCTCATCAGAACTGTTAACGGGGAATAGAAATTATGAAGAAAATATCTGTTATGGATGACATGAATGAATGGGCAGGGAAGAAAGAGATAAATAAAAAAAAAATAAAAAAGTGTATATAATCAAAGTAATACCACCAAAGATGCTAGAGACCCAGCACAGCAAGCCCAAGCAAACAGTCCCTTTGTTTGCAAAGAGACGGTCGCCTGGACCTGATGTACAGCGTCTCCAACACCCTGAGATGGAATACTGAGTGTGCCCTGGCCAAAACAGAAAACCAGGTCATACTGAAATCCAACGCACAAGTAGGATTATTTATGAAAGGATCCGCAATCGACGACCCATACGTATTTCGAATGGAATCGCCCAACGAAAACTTTTTATTTAATATTTTCGCAGGTACGTGTTGTTTAATTCTAGCGTCCAAACGCTGTGTCGTTCTACCTATGTAGTCGCATCCACAACTACATTTGAAATAATAAATAACAGAATTAATATGGTGGGGGGGTAGAACATCTATATATATATCATTTCACCGCATCCAAGGCAAGAAAATCTCTAATACACCGTGGGTTACCGAGTGAGATAGAATTTAAGAAAAACATTTTTAAGAATCGAGACCAATAAAATAGTATAATTTAAGAGAATAGAAGATAATGATTAACATTACATTTACATTTTTGATTATCAAATCTGACTCTAAAAAGGAAACCGGAAGAGAGAGGTCCATAAACGAGAAGCGCGATTGAAGAAACTGTTAGCATAGAACTTACGGGTACAATTAACCATTTCGACTGTAAAATGAGACTTTGCTGCCCATCTAGTACAGCGCTTAATTTCAAAAGTATAGGTGCCAAAAAAGGAAAGCTCATCAGGCCAATTACCATGACAATATTGGCGGCAACGTCTCATCGATTTATGGCTGGATGTAATCGTAAGTTCTATTCTAATACTTTCTTCTTTCGCACTTATCGCATGTGGAACTCCCTTCCGGCTAAGTTAGGTAGTGCGAAAGAGAAGACGAAAAAACATTCAACAAAAAGAAGACTGAAGAAGCACGAATTAAGAAGTCCGAAGATAACGACTGACATTACATTGCAATTTTTAAAAAAATTAAACTTGAGTGGAAAGCAAAAAGCCGGAAGAGTTTCACAAGCGAAAAACGAAAGAATCAAAACTGTTAGCATAGAATTTACGGTTACATCCAGTCATTTCGATTATAAAATGATGAGACCTTGCCGCCAATCTAGTACTGAGCTTAATTTCAAAACTCTAGATAACATTTACTAAGAAATTATTTATAGAAAAGGCATAGCGAAGTTACAGTGCGGCAGTCGGAAAATGACTAGATGACAGGTCAGGGCCAATATCATTACAGATTCTACTTTGGATTTTATCACAGATCTCTAAATTTATAGCGGAAGCATTAGACCATATCTGTACGCAATATTCAAAGCATGGTCGAATTGTATACATGTAGATGTAAGATTATGGAGTGTATATTGTTGAGCATGACGTATATATGCAAAATATATATTGTAAATAATAGACATACACATACACATACACGAGAATGGATCCGAAAGTAATGCATCTATTTCATTGGTAGCTGACGATGTCAAAGCTGAATATATGTTGTGACAACAGAAGTTGATCCTTCCATTCAATAATCTTTAATTACCTTTTACCCTGTTACTTACCGCTGTTGTGTGGCAATATTGTAAAATCTGCGATTGAGTTGAATGTGCGTATCATTTAATTCCTCCATGCGGAAAATGTCTTCATTTTCATTCCTCGGTGTTTCATGAATGTCTCTAGAAAGCAAACACTTGCCGTGAACACATTTAATCGGTGGGTAATGTGTTTCTGAAGTGCCGACATTGATATTTTTACAAGCTACTGTTGTACACTTCATCGTGGTTCAATGGTTAGCAAGCATCTCTCTCTAGATCAATTATGATTTAGTAATGAGTTTATATCCATCCAACCACAGTTATTTTTTTTAAAAAATGAAGAATAAAGTTGGATCAAATTTCAAAATGACATCTTTTGAAAACTTTGCAATTTCCAATTCGTTTATCAAATGGTAAATATAACATTTTTATATTTTTTTATATCCACCCAACAACATTTATTTAAAGGAGGCAGTGAATCGGATTGATAAATCGGAGAGCCGAGTTCGAATACCAGTCGAATCCACTGCATTCACTTACGTGCAAAAAACCCTTGGGAAAGGTATGAATCTTCTTCTCCCCCACCCCCAGCTATGGGTAAATAGCAGAAAAGACTGGTTTCTAAAGCCTTGCGTGACAACTGGCCTAGGAAAAGGACATAATTCAAAACTTGATCCTAAAGCAGGTTGAGGGTTGTGCAGTAGGCAAACAACCTACTCACTGTTTTGTTATAGAAACCGCAATGATAACTTGCGGCCCTATGTTCCTCAAAGAATTTAAAACTTAATATATATTATATATATATATATATATATATATATATATATATATATATACAGTTATTAAGACTGAAGTATTATGACTGTTGCTTTAATAGGTTTCTTACCAGATTATACTCGGACCTAAATGCATATTGTACGTACATACGTACATGTCTAGCTGAAATATATCGACTTGAGATATTTGGGTAGGTGACTCATGCATGAAGCATATTTTATGAGAGTCATTTCACGCTGGTTTATGTTCGATCACGTGCACGTGAGCTTTAACATTCTACAATATGATATGGGACTATAATAAGTTATGCACACACCGACACGCTTCTAATAAATTACACTTATATTTACAAAGATAAATGCGCAATCACAAATATTACACTTTATTTTTCACTGTCATATCCACATTCACAGCTGAATCAGATGCATGCATACGATATATGTGTGTGTGTGTGAGACAGAGAGAGAGAGTGTGTGTGTGTGTGTGTGTGTCAGAGTAACACAATTAGTAATATATTTGTTATAACTGAACGTACTAAAAGTGCTCAATACAAAGTCGGAAGACCAGAGCTGCAGAGCTATTTAATATCTAGAAAGGATGAAAGCTGACTAGCGCACGCATTTGTGCAGCAAATGAACCACACGGAGCTCAAACTTAAGCACTTTCGAAACAGGAAGTAGTAGGGTAAAAATTTAGTTGTTGAGCTCCGTGTATTTGATTTCCTGAACAAATCACATGAGGAGACCGTAGAGGTCGAAACCACGGTAGTGTGCTCCGGTCAGCTTTTATCCATATATATATATATATATATATATATATATATATATATGCAGCATATTTTCATTAAAACAGGTTTCGTTAAATAATTTAGACATATCATTTACGACTGAGTAATGAATCCTATCCACACTATGTGCTCCCTACATTCGATGTTGTGTCACATTTATGCCACGCTTAGTAAATCGCTAAGGTAAATTGCTATTCTAAAATCCATATAAAAAATGTACATGTCTTTAGGATTTGCAGAAATACGTTACCTTTACACGTTGCTAATATGACTTACTGCGTTCTATTGTATTGCATTGAACTTACACAAAAAATAATGATAACCACACACAAAGTAGTGACCTGCTTAAATACGTTTGATTTTTTATTCTCTAGAGGTGATCATGTGTCTCCACAGATTCATTTTTTTTGGTTTATCTTTGAATATCAAAGAGTTCTTGTGTTTGATAGTGGTTTCTTGTCTTCTCTACTCTTCTGAATAAAAGAAAAAGTCCATCTTCTAACTTAGCTGCTATCAAAGACTAAATATACGAGTCCTGTTTTCTGCTTGCACCATAGTTGGAAAATAAATGAATTTAGACCCTTTCATATGGGCATTTACACAAAGGTGAACACCACAGACGTGGTCAAAACTTGTACTCGCTTTACTAATTCCGCTTTCTGTGCTAATCTTCGTTCTGACCTATTCATGCGAAATAAGTTCAACAAAACAAATTATTTTGAATTTGAAATAAAGGATGCTTATATTCGTTTTGCTACATAAATATTTGTGGAGTTTTGTGAATTAAATGCAAGGCCGGTGCATGGTCTCGTGGCAAACCCAAATCTATGATAGACACCACGCCACTACTACATCTCATTTTCTCAATTTTCGTAAGGCAGTATTCATATAAAATACAAAATTTATGGTACAATAATGGATCAAACGCAATTAAGGTAAATAATTCAACTAGAAAAATTGAAAATAAATAAGATGTACCTAAATACAAAGTAGAGACATGTCATAACAGGTCATTACATCTTAAACAAATCAACAATATCTTGCAGCAATTATTAACTTAAAATGAGTTTGTTTTTTTTTTGCTAAAAAGTTGAAGAATTTAACAAATTCAACATTATGGATAAAATTATAGTAAATTTTATATAATGTTATTTCGAGACTTTGTATGAACAAAAGAAATTCATGGAATTCAATAGAACCACGAATGACGTCAAAATACGCGAAAATATTTCATTATTTAGTAGTTAGTTGTGCTTAGTTGAATTTGTAACGTATATAATTATAGGTAGAAAAAAAGCAAAAGCGAAGGTCACAAAGCAATGCCCGAGGCAGCCAATCAGCTTACCACACAACTGGTCGGAGTGGGGAGATATCCACCAGTCCTGACTAAATGTATAATTTAGAAGCATTATGAAACAAGACTATGTATGTAATCGTGTTTATTAAACTGGCCAGTATATTTGTGTCTTCATGTGTTGGGATTTATAGTTGAATCTAAGCAGAGTATTAAGAAACAGATAAACTTGGCCAGAAACTAAAAAAATATACTGAACTGTTATATAATATCTGTCCTTCTATATGGCAGTTAATGCTGGACAATCTTCTCACAGATGAAGAAGAGACTCGAAGCAACAGAAATGTAGTTCAACAGAAGGATACTGTGGATACTATGAAACGAATATGTGAGCAACGACGGAGTTTTAGATAGAATGGAAACAAAAAGGAAACTTAAACTTAACAAAAGAAGAGACAGATAAAAAGTCTGGAGCACATAACGAGGAAGGAGGGTTTGGAAAATCTGATACTCACAGGGCAGAATGAAAGCCACAGGAAATGAGGAAAACAAAGCATAACTTAGTGAGCTTGAGTAAATGGATCGAGGAATAAGGATAGGAGAAATGACAAAAGGATAACATTTATTAAAAGATACAAGAGCAGGAAATTGTGGAGAATCATGATTGCCTACGGGACAAGGCACGTAAGGAAAACAGGTAATGAAAATAGAAAAATATTAGTCACCTGAAAGCGATCCTAATTTGCTATGAGGAATTTTAAAAAGATTTTAAATGAAAACTTTTCAAAAAACTTTAAAAAAGTGAAGACCAAAGAAATAGGACATGATACAAAAGATAAAATATAAAAGAATAAAAGAAAAAGGAAAGCATAAAATGTGATAGAAATAGAATAAAAAGAAAAAAAAATCTAAAAATAATTTAAAGAAAAGGCGAAATAACTACTTGGAGAAAATATACGTCGCAACGTAAAGGAAGATGTGTATTTAGAAAAATATATATTAAAAAAAAAAAAACACGTAAGAAATAAAACAAAAAAGGAAGAAAAGAACAGGATGATAGAGGAAAAAATAAGCTCTCTTTTATAATAAAGAAAACAAAAAGAAGGCTGACAGAGATTAAATATAAAAAAAAATAAATTTATAAATATACAAAAGAAAATATAACAAAAAAGAAACACTAAAAGAAACAAGAAAGATTTAAAGAAAAATACTGTTACGTGGAAAGAAATAAAGTTAAAGCGAAAACGTTGAATAAATGAAATATATTTAAAAGCAAGAAAGAGGGTGATAAAATAGAAAAACAGCGAGAAATGGAGAAAGTGAGTGGATTGAGGGAGGGGCAAGGTCGACAGTTTTGGAAATTAACTTGCTCAAAAGTTCGCCATCGTATAGCTGTAAAATGGCTCGTCAACATAAAATGGCGTTCGTGCCAGTGAAATACCGTGCAGGCCGTTATGGCGGGTTTTTCATTATCCACTGTGTCTCATTTCCCGCGCTTTATGGCAGCGTTTCATGGCGATCGATAAGTCATCAACACTTGTCTAATTGCCGACTAATGCATGTTTCCCTTGTGTGCCACACTTTCGAATACAATGAACCTCGATGCGACGACATACCGCCTTACCAGTTTCTTCTAAATGACGTCATTATTGACCTTATATGCCTCAGTTCCAGTCCTCGTGTCCCGTCCACTAATTACATTCGAGGCTAAATATACTGATGTTAATGAAGTTGTGCCACCAGCCGTTCGGTGTTCATTAATTATATTTCTTTCTTTTTTTATGTAGTAGGAAGAAAGTAAAT
>OZ038478.1:82991149-83026149 GCA_964036315.1 Acanthosepion esculentum
ATATATATATATATATATATATGTATATATATATGTATGTACATATATATATATATATATATATATATAGGGTGCGGCTGGTATTTGAGGAAATACGGATTTAAGATTAATACTGCTTCCCACTTCCACTAACTTCTAATGCATTTATTTTTCAGAAATCAAGAGCGGCAAATCCTATAATACAAATGAAATGAAAAGGCATGCAGGGATTGTGGGATTAAAGGCTGATAATAGCAATTTGGATATTCCACGTTCCCTCAATTTGCAAGATCTTTTGTCCACAAGATACAAAAAGAGTTAGAAGACGCTGACAGTTCCCCAATGTCTGTATCAAAAAGTAAACGACATTCTGCACGTTCTGATAAAGTGAGAACATCCAACTTTTTTCAGGAAGTCAAGCAGACAACTGATGAATCCGAGGTCAATCAGTGAGGGCAATTGCCAAAAAGCTGCATCTGTCTGAAAAAACAATCAGGAGGAGTGCCCATGAAGACATTCGATACAAGTCCTACATGATGAAGAGAGGCCAATTTGTGTCTGAAAAAACAAAAGAAAACTGTTTAAACAGATCCAAAAGGCTCTGAAACAAACTTAAAAATCCTTCAGAAGCTGGTGTGATTTGTTTTTTCTCAGAAGAGAAAAATTTTTCTCAAGATCAAAAACTTAACAGAAGAAATAACAGATGGCTTTGTTCAGATCCTTCTGGGGTGCCAAGAGTGATGCGCATAAAATTTCCTTCAAGTGTTATGGTATTGGGTATTGTTAGCAATGAAGGACATGTTATTCCACCACACTTTTTCCACAAGGTCTTAGAATAAATGCTGCTGCTTATATTGAGGTTCTAGAAACAGTTGTCAAGCCCTGGATTGACAACATATGCAACGGCAGGCCTTACATATTTCAGCAAGAATCGGCCCCATCCCACAAGGCTCGACAAACATAAGAATGGATGGCTGATCATTTGTACGACCGCATTACACCCAACATTTGGCCTCCAAACTCTCCAGATCTCAATCCACTAGACTATTATGTGTGGAGCGTTGTCGAGAAGGAGGTTAATAAACAGCCTCATAACACCAAAGACTCTCTTAAAGCTGCAATTGTTTGAGTAATGTCTGATATAAATAAGGACCAATTAATCAGAGCTTGCAGCAGATTTCGACCTCGGGTAGAGGCAGTTATTGATGCTAGTGGTTATTTTATTGAATAAAATTATATAATAGCTAAATATCATGTTTAATTGTTTGCAATCAAATATAATTATATTCATTTATTCAGCAAGGTTTTTACTAATCCATCAAATCTAATCCATATATATACATATGTGTGTGTGTTTGTGTATATATACATATATATATATATATATATATATATATATATATATATATATATATATATATATGTATGTATGTATACAAAAGAGAAAGAACAGATGGAGTAAAAATCCACAATTCGTAGCATTATGTTAACGCACCCCCATGATTTAACTCACGAAAAGAGGTAAATATTTGTTTTTTTTTCAATTTCCCTAAGAAATCATTTTCTATCATTAGTTATCTACCATCGCCTGAAGAGGTACAATCTTAGTACTGAAACATGAAAACGTTCGTGTAGCAATTTGAAATGTTTTTATTGTAATTTATTATAATAAAAATATAATAATTATTATTATTATTATACTATGTATATGTCAATTTGGAAAAAGTTTACTTTTGACACGTTTCGTCCTTCAGGACTATATTGGACTAAATTTATTCTGTGAGTAGGACTATACAAAATTTTAACCCCTTTCCTTGGTGCAATCAATTCGTCTCATATGAAGGACGCATGCAGCCTAATTGAAAAACTAAGTGAAATGAATATGACCGACAAACACGTGGCCAGCCTAGAGATAAAATCCCTCTACACCAACGTCCCAATTGAAAAATGCCTAAATCTCCCAAGAAAAACATCTAAATCAATAAAAGATTAAGTTCTCTTTACTCACAGCTAAAATAATATAAAAAATCTGCCGTCCCAGCACAGATCAATGCTACTTTATATTTGATAATGATTGTTAAAAACAAAAATTTGGATTACCAATGGGATCGCCTTTCAGTGGAGTGATGGTATGTATGTTCTTAGAATTTCTCGATTCAGGTACTTTCCGAAGTACTTTACTCAAACAATCAACCTACTTTCGTTATATTGATGATGCTCTACTTATATAGCCTCGTGGTACTGATTTAACACACCTAGTAGGTCAGTTAAACAAAGTGGAAAACATAATGTGAGTTACATACGAAATGGAAGAACACAGTTCTTTAACCTTCCTAGATATCAAGCTACATCGCGTTAAGAGCAGTTTAAAACTCAATGTCCACCAGAAATAAACCCACAGGAACGACATAATAAATTTCTATTCCCATCATAAGAACAAAATAAAATCCGGCAAAATAATTCGATTCTACCTAATGAATCAAAAAATATATTATCCTGCATACTAATGCTATAATATCTACAATCGAAAAGAGTCTAGCAAAACTCAACCTAAAAGTTCTTACTACTACATAAAAAAAAAAAAAATAAATAAAATAAGACTTAGTCAAGATTAAACAAAATCATAAGCTAAAACCTGAAGGGCAAGTTTACTCGATCGCCTGTAATAATTGTCACAAAATACATAGGAGAAACCTTAAGGAATCTAAATAAATTACTATATGAACACAAAAGGGACATTTTACAAAATAATACTTCAAATGCTTAGTTGTCCACCGTAACGAGACTGACCAAAAATTTGAAAAAAAAAACACAAAAAAAAAAAAAAAAAATTCTACTCTGATTAAATAAGAACTACGATTTAAATGTCTGGAGAGTACTTTAATTGCAAGGTTAACTACAGTAAATTTGCACACCTGGCTCTTTCAACATTTCACAATTCTTGGCAGATCGTTTAATATCATAGTAAGAATACCTACTTACAAAAATGTGAAAAAAAGACTCTAAATGAATTCGGCTGATCAAAAAAATTCTAAAATTCCCAGCACCACCCCTCTGTCGTGCGCATGTGTAGTCCTACGCGTCACATGTAGACTTTTTCCATTTTGTCATCCTATTTCTCCAATAAAATCCTCGATATATAAAATATATATCGTTATCTCATATATATATATATATATATATATATATATATATATATATATATATATATATATATATATATACAAACAAGGAGAGAGCCACATGGTGTTGACATCAATGCCCACTTTTATATTTTTATCTTATATATATATATATATATAACAAAGAATGTGTTTAAACAAAAATAAGGTCAACTAGGGTATTTCTACAATGTAATGTTTCTTTACGCAAGTAAAATTTGTAATTGCTGTGCTCAGTGGAGTGTGATTGAGTTTTAGCGTATTACAAAATCCACTCAGGTAAAAATAGTATAGGGAAACATTTGAAATTCTTTGACCGAGAAGGCTTTGCTACTGTCGATGGTACTTGATAAAATCTTTGGCAAAACAATTTTCCAGAAAATAGGTTTCCTCAGTGATTTTGCTGTTTCCTTTATTAATGGTAGATTCCTTGAGTTCCATGAGCTACCCATTTTAAATGATCCTGTCCTTAAAGATCCCCGAGCGATGTATTTTCTTTTATTTGGTACAGTTCTTTGTGATTTTAGCGCCAGTTCACGGAGTTTGAGAAAGAATGGTCTATTTTAAGACCTACAAGCTTCATTTGCTCGAAGTCATTTTAATCATTGATCTGAGAAAGGAGTCCTATAAAGTTGGCCGTTTAAATATTTCTGAACGAGTTTGGCGCCATGCATGACAATCATATAAAATTCTTGAGCCGACGAGGCTATTTAAGAACTTGACTCGAATTTTTTACGCATATCACCCCAAACAATGCGTGAGTGCCACTAGCACGCAAGGGGTTACAGAAAGTGAGAGCAGGAGTAAAAAGTGTGTTTCACGAAATGATATAGAAAAGGACGTGGATCATGATGAAGGCATCAGAACATGTCGATTGACAATACATTTGAGTATTTGAAGTTTATAGCTATAAGGGAAGCAAGTAGGACGATCCCCATTTCTAGTCTATCCTCTATTACTATACGAACTGATATTCTCTGCTCTATTGACTATATTATTTCTTCAGATCATTATACGGGTTGCTTTCCGAGTGAGTATTATCGAGAAGATGCTATTACTGGGATTAGTGATATTTGAAGGCGTCTGACACCAGTATTGTTCAACGGCGTATATAGTTGTATCTGCGATTACAAAGTCTCTACTACAACGAGCATTGCGAAAGTGGTAACGATTATTCGTTGATGAATGAAGAGAATGACAGGGAATAGCTCAGGGGAACTGGATATATCGATTGATATTACATTTGAATAGTTGGAGAGTATAGCTATTATGGAAACAAGTAATATGAAGGGAGTTCCACCGACGGGAAGTGCAAGATATGAAGCTATTGGAGTAGAAGAGACGGCTACATTTAACCGTTCCGACAGTGAAAGAATGGGACCAAGATGCCAACCTAGTAGCACCCTTAATTTAATGCAGTTTGGGAACCAGTGAAAGTAGCTCGTCAAAGCAGTTGCTATGAAAATACTTGTAGAAAAGAGAGAGAGAGAAGCCACAGCACGCCTGTGGGAATGTGACTGTAGACGAGAGGCCAGAACAGAACCTATCACATTGCATATTCGTCTCTGGATTTTGTCGTGGACCTCGAGATGAACAGCGGGGACACCAGACAATATATTGCAGCAATGTTCAATGAAAGGACGAATGGTTGATTTGTAGATTTGAAGAATGGACTCAGGCGAGAAAAACATTTTGGTGGGGGTAAGGCATTTGTAGCCATTTACTGAGTTTGGCGAAACTACCTCTTACGCAGCATATTCTATGTTCAATTACCTAATCCCCTATAATAAATTTGTTATAACTGATCCATTCACTGTGGTATTTCAAGTGGTCAGTATTTATTAATTCACCATCTTGAATTTTTATGATCAATTCAGGGTAGTAGCGATCACTGCTGTCATTCCAATTCCAGATCATAGTTTCTAGTTTATCGTAAGTCATATTCTTGTAACACTTTGTAGAAGATGTTGATTTTTTTTGTTCAAGATTAAATCTTTTCCTAACCATGAATACCACTTTTTTTGGCAGAGCGCACACCTCATTATAAGTGCTTTGACATCGGGAGGAAAAGCTGGAAAGCTATTCGTTTACGATGAGTTATGGAAGTGATCAGTGCCCATCTCATTGCGTATGTACTCGTGTATGTGTAGAGCATAGTCTTCGGAAAAATTAAATAGATTTAGGCCCTCATTTCTTTATTGCTGTAATCTTAATGCTGTTTGAAATGTTTCGATATTGGTGTCCTTGCCGAATTTTGAACCGATATTGTTCACGTATTAATTGGACACAATCCACGCAGTCGGATATTAGCCGGCGATTCCTAATGAATGAGATATGGAAGTCTTTATTGATATGATCATGTGCTACTAGATCAACATGGTAGCTATGCAATTTTCTGGTGGAGATATGTGCAATTTCCACGTGTTTTGGTGGCATGTGAATGTAAGTACAAATTATCAGAACCCTCCACCATAAGATATTATTACGTTTGTCACACTACATTCTGCACCTGCGTACTTATAGTTGGTCCTAGTGTGGTTACGTGATACAAGTCTCAGCTTGATCGCGCCACCTGCTGTTACAGTGTAAACATGATCGTTCTTTTAACAGTGTGCATCAAGGTGGAACAAACAGTAGTAATTCGTATCTGCAGCGATCACGCTACTTCTCCGATGATAACACTTTTAAACTTCTCGATCCACTCATAGGCACTTCTACGTAGTAGTACAATGTCGCTGTATTGTTTTAAAAACCTCCGATAAATTCCAGCCCCTGGCACACCGCCCGACCAGAGAAATCGGTTCTCTGCTCTTTCTTCCCCCTGATCTCCAGGAGAGTGACGCCTTGCGCCTTCTCTGGTTCGAAGTGGAAAGACTACATTGAATCTATTTCTCGACCATGTGCGAAGAAAATCGGTTCGTTGTGTCGCACTATATAATTTTTCTCTCCAGAATTTATTTTACATTTCTATAAGTCTACCATTCGTCCAATGCTTAGAATATTGCTGCCACATATGGCCCGGTGCTCCTGCTATTTCTCTAAATACAAAGAAGAATATTATTAGCCTTTTTCTGTCGTATTGGCTTCAATCATTTTTCCATCAACGTAAGATTGCCTCCCTGTGTCTTTTCTATAAATACTTTCATGGAAATTGATCGGATAAGATCTTCGCTGTGGTGCCTAGAATCTTTGAAGTTAAGCGCTGTACTAGACTGGCGACGAAGTCTTATCAATTTACATTGAGTTGGCTAGACGTGAACGTAAGTTCTATGCTAACAGTTTCTTTTCCCGCATTTCTCGCATGTGGAACTCCCTTCCGGCTCCATGCTTTCCAGTCAACTTTAATCTGCAAAATTTTAAATGCAATGTCAATCGCTGTCTACTGTTCTCCTGATTACTCTTCCTTTGTTCTCACTCCTGATCGATGTTTCGGTTTCTAACTCTTCCACACGCCGTAACCCCTTGTATTTTAGTGACATTACTGCCTTGCATGATGTGATAACGATTTTTTTAAAAAAAGTATAATTATTTTGATTTACAAGTAATCTTTTACTATTTTACGTGAGCATTTTCAAAGCAAAATTGAAAACTACCAGTAAATGCTGTTCCTTTGACAATCCAGCTGCAGAAAAGACACCGGTCAATTTGATTTATTCTAACAGTTAATAAAAAAGTTTAAAATATCTCCACGAATTAATCTTTAAGTATTGCACATAGGAAATAAGATAAAAATGTAAATATGGCGATTAAACATTAACATATTAACACGACGACGTCATAACATCAGTCAGCATGGGCAGACAGAACAATCTGAATTCACGTTTTGCATTACTAAGCCCGTGGATATACACCCTTGTGTAAATTAATTGAAACAACCGCTTTAGTTGCATTTCATTCACCATACGGCCAGTTTTAGACCCACTGGAGTGACAAGGTGTCATCGATTTCTATTTTTCCTCAAATTAGCTCATCTGCAGTGGTGTGCAGTAACAGGAATTTATTTTCGGGGTGTATGACCAAATTTGCTTGGCCTTGAAAAATATTGCGTCATCCCTGATTGCATCAGATTTTTATCACGCCCAGACACTATTGTCTTGACTGTCGATTAGTTACCCTATGGCCATTGACTGCGATGGACGTTACTCCAAGGAAGCGTACGAAAATTGTAAAGCTCCATGAACGCAGTGGCATGCCTTTCCAGTGAACAATCAAAGTACTACATACTGGCCCGGAAACTTTAAAATTTAATCGAGAATCTGTGGTCAATCTGCAAGGAACGGCTTCATTCAATGGACATACGAAGTACTAACATGTATACCGGTTTCATGTTTCAGTGGAGTAATACGACAAAAAGTAAATAATAACGGAATTATTCGTCTTGTTTCAATTAATTTGCATAAGGGTGTATATATGAGAACATTTATTCTACAGTGAAATAATAGTAGACTTGATACTCTAGCGTTGAGTAGGAAGAATTTAACCGTAGATACGGCAACGTCAAACCATCCCACAATCCTTCTGAGGAATTCACAGGAATTCAAAGATAATATAGAAAACAAATATGTGATGTACTATTTTCAACTAAGTCCTGAATATAACCTGATATATTTATTTAAAAAATAGTTGTAAGCAATTAAATCATTTGAAAAAATTAATGCGATTTTATATACCTGTTAGATGTAGGAAAAAATTTAGAGGGATGAATCAAAAGTTAATTATTTTTATAACAGTTTTAAAGGCTAAATAAATATTTGATCTTTCTACATACATAGGTGTAAATAAAACGATAATTTACTTTGTATACTTAATTTACCAAACGTGATAAATATAATGTTCTAAGCATATTTTTTTTCAATATTTTAAAACATGGATTTAACATTTTAAATCTTTAAAAATACCCACAGACGCACGCACACACATATATATGTATATATATTAAGACGGTCTTATATATATATATATATATATATATATATATATATATATATATATATATATATATATATATATATATATATCATTCGATTCACTTATGAGCAAGTAACCTTCTTCTCTACTTAACTATGGGTTAAATAGCAAGGCGGTCGGTGTCGTGGTTAGCAACCAGTCTAGGAAGAGAGTTGTAAATTTAAAACTCATACAGATACCTTGAGAAAAATCTCTATTACATTTCGACTAAAGTGTTCGTTTTTTTTTTCAAAAAAACATTTCACCGCACGCAATGCTTTAAAACGACTAAAACGCAAAAATTCACTGGGAGTGAAAGTGAATGAGAAGATTTTAGTGAAATGAAATGTCAATAAAAGAACGTGTTCCAGGAAAATAAAAAATGGTAATTAGCATTGTATTTAAATATTTTGGGTGTACAGAGGGCAGTTTTATGAAGAGATGGTACAACTATCAATCATTTAAGCTAGAAAGTTACAAACATCGTACAAAACTAACTAGCCATGTGTGGGAGCGACAAAAAATGAGAAAAGCCCTAACATATACAGGAGTATTTTTTTAAAAAGCCACACCCTATAGTATTGGAAATATCATGTGCAGATTATATCAAGAAGAAAAGCTGGCCATTATGTTCTATCCAGAGCTGGCCAACTTGTTAAATGAGAGGTCTGAAATAATGACACCTTGCAAACACGCAAAAAAGTATCGACTAGTAAAATATAAACCCGGATGAGAGTTACAATTTTTCCTCTCTTTCTTTCTTCTCCCCTTTCACATATTTTCTCTACTCTGACTTTACCCTTTTCCTTCCATTAAATTTCCCAGTAATAGCATAAGTGTAGAAATAATGTAGTAGTAAAATAGTTGTTCTTTTGACTACCTGAACAAAACATTATTGTGGAAACCGCGGTATCAGAAGAGTTTGTGTATTTTAAATATAAGGTAGCTCAGCACTTTTAATTTTTTTAACTGTTTATTGAGCACTTTTTGAAAATATAACCGTTTCCAAAACAAGATATACATTGTCTGTAATAGGTTTTGACAGTCATTCCCACCTGTAGTTAACTGCTACTAACAAGCATAATTTTTTTTACTGCTGATGATGGCTATGCTGGCCGAAACTAGTCGAAGGACCTGATTTAAATAATGACACAAAAATATTAATATACAATCCAGTGTGTCTGAAATTTTAATTTTTTAAACTTTTTGTATTTTTCAATATATATATATATATATATATATGTGTGTGTGTGTGTGTGTGTGTGTGTGTGTGTGTGTGTGTGTGTGTGTGTGCATATATATATATATATATATATATATATATTATAGTAAACAAAATAAATGTCTAATTATACAAGTTTTTATGTAGTTTTTATGGCTTCCTTTCGTGGTGTGAGGTTTTAAAAAATTGTTGTTTTGAAGCAAATACAACTCTCTAGTTTTAGCCACTAAAATTTAGATTGTGCGCTTGGGAAAGTTGAGGGAATGTGCGGGTATAAGTGGGTTGTTTCTGCTTATCTATTTTTTATTGGGTAATTAATGTTAAGTTCGTGATGTTCCTCTGCATACCTCTGTCTTTAAAATAATAGAGAATGAGAGGAAATTATAATTAAATGTAAAATCAAGTCTAATGAGATAGACGGGAGAAGGAAACGCACCGAATTTAATTAAGGTTACCAGGTCTTATACCGTCTTTGATGGCACTCTTCAGTCGGGAGGGCAAGTCAATTAATTGACTAATAATACATCATCGACATTTTATTGGGCTCCCTTGATCTTTAAATACTCACATTTTAACAGGCACAGCGACATATATATTGAAATGAGTCGCCCTATATTCAAACACACAAATTAAAAGCGTCACATCTACAGAGTCGAATAGGCATATAATCCTTTAGAGACTGCCAAGAATTAATGACACACATACACATACGGCTGTTCGCCTGAAAAACCGCAGAAAATTCTCTTCTACTTATGTTTGTGACACTGTGTGCATGAGATGGCGTTTTTTAATGCAAGTCCGCTTCAGTATGTGGGCGATTATGATTCTCCTCACATTCTCTTTCTTTGTGAATCCGTGGAATTGCCACGATTAAAGATGGTAGAGTGATTTCGCTTTGGCCTATGCATGGCTTTGATTCCTCTTAACACTCTCTACCAACCAAGTTAAGCGAGTCCATCTGCCCTGCTGTTTCAATGTTAGCTGGTTTAGAGAGATAAGAGATGGATTCATGCCTTTTCAAAATGAAACCAATGCAAAAATGTACGTAGCAGACTAGAGATTTGAAATCTGCTCGCACACTACATTTTCTGCGCTGATAGCCGTTACCCTAACCGCACATGAAAGATGGAATTAAAAAGGACAAATAAAACAAATCGCTCATTTCTCTTCGGGAATACTCTGCTTTAGCAAACATATAGAAGTATGCTTTTAATGCAAATACACACAGACGCACAAAAATGGGACATGCACGCTTAGGCGATCATGTATCTTTCGATACATGACTGACGTGGCAGATTTTTTCCCGCAGTAGGTTGCCATTGCTTTCTGCAGTAGACCAGTTGCCATCCAAAGATACAGAACCCGGTCTGTTTTACTATTTACCCATAGCTGGGGAGAGAAGAAAAGGATCCATACTTTTCCCAAGGGTATTAGCACGTAAGTGAATGTAATGGATTCGACTGGAATTCGAACTCGGCTCTTAATCCGAGCCGCTATCCATTACTCCACCATGCCTCTCTATTCACTGCACTATACACAGGCAAAATTCATCTTGATCGGTAATTGTTGACAAATCTTCCTTTAGCAAAAATACAATAAGTATTTCGGTTATCCATTTTCCTTTGATCATAATGTTATTTTTTTTTATAGTGCTAGTTTTAATGTTAATTTTTTATACAAAAAATTGGTAATTTTCTTCTTTTTTTTTTAAAGAGATTAAGAATCATGTATTTTCGGTGACCGGTTGCACTATACACAGGTAATTTTTTTCTCGAGGGGTTAAATTTCATGCAGAAAAATATCAGGGGTAGCACTATAGATGAAGTCGGCTGATGCCCTTGTATATACCGTATTTATTTAGTATTGATTTCCAGCCTCTTGTCTACCTGTGTAAATACATTAATATCAATCCACGACATTCAGTTGCATTTTATATATCCAGAACCTGATTTCATATCACTCCTGATCGGTTCAAATTATGAATCTCGCTAATTCAGGCAAAATGATACATTCGTATACATGCAATTTATGATGTGGTGTTGTTTTATTTTTAATAAAACATACGTAACATTTACGATAGAAAGTGCTTCCATTTTTGGAAGAGAAATATCACAAAAACGACAATTATATTAAGACTTCATCCAAGCCTCTGATCATCTGAACGTAATTTTAGATTAGCGTGTAGTAAGTTACAGCAGGGAGTAACATTTAGTTGCTACAATGGCACATTTTCTTTTTAACAAGCTAAAACATAAAGAAATCATTTTAGATGTACTATATCGAGATTAGTATCATGACGTGTTAAACCAGTTCACAGCAATAAAGTTTTTTGACTCAAGGTAAATTTGTTGACTGATTTATTTTTTCACAGCTTATCAACATTTTGCAGGTTATTTAAAGCCAGAACATATTTTCAGATTGTAAAACTTTTTGGGGGGATAATAAAAATATACTGATAGGTATGTTCATAGCTTTCCCAAGCATATTTCCGCGTAAGTCAATATAACGATACCGAGTGGAATTTGAACTCGACTATCAGATTTCCAATTTCGTGTTGTTATCCATTACCCCACCCGCACATCCAAGCTTAACAGCAACTGGTATTTCCAAGCTGTCACCCATCTTGGTACCAATCTCAACGTTACTTACATGCAGCGATCGTACGAGAACCGGTGTTTCAACATGATATGGAGATAAATCCTCTTCAACGTAAGGGTAGCGATTGAAAATAAAGCCAAACGGTATAAGGCATGCAAATAACAAATAAAACTTTTACTGACACCTGTGAATATTGTTCTGAAAAATTCGTGTCTGAATAGACTTGATATAACGGAGTGTTTTATTTACAGGTTTCTGTCGGCGGCATTTGCAACATGTTTCATTAGAGAAAGAAAACATGTTTCAGTCCAAACTGTAACACTTCTTTTATTTTCTAGTCAGTAGAGGACATTAAAACACCTGTTATAAATAGGTATTCGGTGTAAATATCAACAGATGTTTTATTCGGTTCTTTTATTAGCTTTTGTATACTCATCCTAGGTCCGAGCACGTTCGCTCGATACAACCAACCAACACATGCTTTTAACATATACAACAAAGTAAACGGGAGAGGGGGGGGGGCATCGAAACGATCTATATTTGTAAAATAAATAAAAACTATATTATATCAAGAACGAATATATCCAAAATCAAATATTACCTGCGAGAAAATTAAATCCGTTTTCTATGAAAGAACTTTTCGAATTTCATTGATGACCAGAAGGCGTTATACGAAAATATATTTTAAGAAATATAATTTTGCATGCTTCCTAAAACAGCCTTTATGGAACATTGTCTGGGTACATGTTAATGCCTTCGGATTTTTCATCTAATTTAAAGCGAACATTTCCATGTCAAATAGGAACATTAAGGATTTCAAAAAGTTTCTCACCTGTCCAGGAGTGCGGACACACAGAGAGGATCTCAATACGAAAAGTTAGCCAAATGTGGTCTCTGAACAGTAACCCACACCAAGGTACCACTTAAAATATCATGCCTATCTTAGTTTTAGTACAAAAGATATAATGCTCACTCTGAGGCACGAATTGACTATTTAGAGTTTGCGACATTGACTTCTTGACAATTAGCTATTTCTAGGCGCCGTCACTTTCTGTTGTCGATGCAAGTAGGAATTCGTTAAACTAGACAATCTCCACACAGAGGAGTGCTGAGAAATTCAGCGTCTGACCAAGAAGGAAATCGAAAATAAATACTTATGTAAGCATAGATTTTCTGATCATTTTGAATAACTTTTTGGTCGAACTTTAATATATTCACCACTCCTTCATTTATATATATATCTATACATATATATATATATATATATATATATATATATATATATATATATATACATATACATATATATATATATATATATATATACACATATATATATATATATATGTATAGATATATAGATATAGGTATATATAAACACACACACACACACACACACACACACATATATATATATATATATATATATATATATATATATATATATATATATATATATATGAAGAAATATAGTCTTAAAGTGTGCTATATTTATGGGATAAAGTGCTCAATATCAGAGATAGTGCGTGTGTAAATATAAAAGTGAATATAGAAGTCAACACTTAGAGGCGACAGTCTGTTTCATGCTAGATGCAATCGTCGGGCCTTGAGTGCTGTTATTTTTCTCGGCTATTCATATATACGGGTCAGTGGTGTATTGTGGGTAGTCATTTTTGGCAGATATTTTACAGAAAGTCGTTTATTTGTTTATTTACTTATTTGTGTCAACTTATCTTGTTTGTTTTTATTTAATTTTATTTTTGTTTTTTATGAATAAAAAATTATATACTGCGTTTCTTAAAAAATCCAAAACCGAAAAGAGAAAATATACAATGTAATAAATAAATAACGACAAGTATAATAAATTGAACTAAATACATCCAAATATATAAATAAAATAACAACCGATACCGATAAACTAGCTGTTTAGGAAAAAACAAATAAAGATAATCAATCCAAATAAAAAAATTAAAAACTGTTCCCGCCATAATAATAGTCAGAACAAACCACAACAATCAACCCCAAAATTCAACAAATAGTTTTATCTTCCCAAAAACAAAAACTGTCAAATAAGCTATATAAACAAAGTTTTATTACGTTAATAAAAACACCGATCAAAATAAAAATAATAAATAAATAATATATAAGATATAAAATAAAAATAAAAATAAATAAAAACAAGCAAATTAATTTAACCCAAATAAATAAATACACGACTTCCGGTTAAATAGCCGTCATAATAGACTACCCACAATAAACTATATAAACAAATTTTTACTACGTTAATAAAAACACTGATCAAAATAAAATTTAAAAAATAAATAAAAAAATAAATAAAAATAAAATAAAGGATGAAAAACAAAAATAAAATTAAATAAAAACAAGCAAGATAATTTTACACAAATAAAAAAATAAACGACTTCCGGTAAAATATCTGCCAAAAATGACTACCCACAATTCACCACTGACCTGTATATATAAATAGCCGAGAAAAATAACAGCACTCGTGTCCCGACGATTGCATATAGCATGAAACAGACTGTCGCCTCTAAGTGTGGACTTCTATGTTGACTTTCACATATATATATATATATATATATATATATATATATATATATATATATATATATATATATAATTAGAAAAAAGGCTCCTTATAATATGTAAAATAGATAGGTTAGTAAAGAAAACGAGGACAAATGAGAGGGTACCAATATAGTCAGTATGATAAATATTTATTAACTATTAATTATTAACCATAGGACAGAAATGAAACTTAAATTTAAAACTTTGATTGGTGTAAAAAGGTTAGGCAGGTCTATTATTACTGGTGGGGGAGTGAGATTGTAAATATAGATGAAGAGAGTTATAGATCGGGGAAGGGAAAGACATCTCGCGTGTCGCAAATTGTAGCCAAAATTGCCCGGCCAAGTTGTCAAGTTTAGAAAGACGGGCTATGGTTAGAATAACGTGTGATAAAAAAAAATGAAAAGGAACAATGGAATATATAATAATAAAACATTATTAAATAAAATGAAAAGAAAGAAAAGAGAAGGAAGAAAAAAATGATTAAAAAGTTTGGATAAATATTTGGAAATCTACTTTTAACAAAAAGGGGGTACAGTAAATAAAATAAAATAAATGATGAAGGACACAGGAGTGTCCGAAAATTCCGAACTTAAAACCTTGCTTTATTTCTATGATATGGTTAATAATTAACATTTAATAAATGTTTATCTTACTGAATATATTGGTACCCTTTCGCTTGTTCTTGTTTTATTAACTAATCTATCTATTTTACACACACACACACACACACACACACACACACACACACACACACACACACACACATATATAAGATATATATATATATATATATATATATATATATATATATATATATTTCGTATATTTTGGCAGCATATTTTCATTTAAGCAAGTCTGATTAAACAATTTAGAAATGTTGTTTTTGTTTATTTTTAATACAATCCTTTTTTAAGCACGTATAAGTTTTGTTGATTCACAATTAAATTGTGTAAGGAAGGTACTATGTTTGTATTTATTCATTTTATCTTTCTGAGTACTTTCGATATGTTCACGGTACTATTTTCAATGATTTGATAGCTAAGACAATTAGTTGTGTGCCATAGGTAAATTTTGTCTTTGTGGTTAAACGATTAACGATTCCAGTCAAGTACAAATTCCCAAACGGTGATATCTGATTTTTATTTCATTAAAAAGGTTATAATTTAGGGGAGATAACTTAGTTAAGAATGAATTCTTGGGTTAGGTTATAGTTTGCAGTTTTTCAAAATATTGTTTAGTTTTAACATAGATGTTGCTGAAGAATTATATACTATAAGCATTTCACAACATATGTACTATATTTAGAATTCATTTTCTTAAGTGTTTGTTTTAACTTTTTAATAAAGGCGGTTTTGAGAATTTGTAGTTTCTGCTTATTACGTTCTTGGTGAATATGCTGGTATTGTCGAGGAATATACTTCTAAATTTTGAATGTGGATAGATATGTTCTTGCGGAATCATTCATGTGTAGAGCCAGCCGTCTTGATAGCGTTAATGTAGTTTGACCAACAGATATATCAGTTTTATTTTTGTCAGAGTTGCAATCTCTCAAAGGACAGTTAAATTGATATATAGTGGTGGTTCTCTGCAATACCTCAATTAGTGGGGAGGAGTTACAAGTTGGTTGTATTAAATGTGGTATAGTATATAATTAATTTTCTTTTTTTACTACGAACTGTGGAGGATATATTAGTATTTATGAGATTTTTAGGATTTTTCATATTCGCTGTTATTATCAAGAGCTTGATACACATATTCAGTGGACCCTTAGTATATTTGCGGTAGATCTAACAAAATGGAAGTCATATTATTTGTCAGAGAGTTGGCCGTGAGAGGTAACTAATGCACTAATAGATTGTACTTAAGGCATTATTATTATTATTATTATTATTATTTTTATTATTATATATATATATATATATATATATATATATATATATATATATATATATATTATTCAACAGTTTTTGATATTTTTACGATTTACGTTAGAACCAAGCAGATTCAGCAAACCTCTTTTCCATTAGCTCAATCTTTTAACACGTTAAAAAGTGAAACCGCCCGTTTAATCTTTATGTTATAATTCTGAATATATATATATATATATATATATATATATATATATATATATATATATATATATATATATATATATATATATATATATATATAATTCAACAGTTTTTAATATTTTTACAACTTACGTTCGAATCAAGCAGATTCATCAGACCTGTCTTCCATCAGCTCAATTGTCTAACACGTTAAAAAGTGAAAGCGTGCCTTTTATTTTTTTCATATCTGATTCTATTACACTTTATACGCAGGAATAGTTTTTATTCAATTTATCTTGCATCAGGATGTGTCGCATTAAACGAAATCTGAAGCAAAAATATTTTTTCAATCATATATCTAAATGGAAAATGAATTACAGAAAAAGTACAAATAAAAAAATAATTAAACCCTAATCGATAATAAAGCTATTCTGTGCCATAGAAACTCGTGATTTTGGCCTTCAACACACTAGCATATGAACATTTTGAATTCACATGTTTCCGGCGTCAAACAATTGCATAAAATGCGAAACGTAGGACTAAAATGTAAAAATACACCTATACGTAGATTAGTAATTTTATGATTCGCACATAACTACACATCCTAACAGTGCTTAAGCAAATTTTCAAATCGAGAAGTAAAAATTCTATACTTTTATGGCAATTTTATTTCAACAAAAAATTGAGTTTATTCAATTTTATTCCTTCAAATACACATTTTTCACAATTTCAAATGGCATGTTACGATTGTTTTCATCTGTTTTAAACTCCACCCAAAATTGTTCAATTGAATGTATTTGTTTCAAATGCATTATTCAAAATATAATTGTATTGTTCTAAGAGTGAAGTGGAACATTTTTATTTTGTTTCTAAAGTTTTCATTTCATAAAGATATAGAAAAATATCCAGCTTGCTACTTATCAAGTACGCTAGGTATATCTTGTCCATCTAGCAGTATGCACATATATATTAGGGAAGCAATTTTTCTTTTCAACATGTTGCGCTGAATATGACACAAATTTAATTTTTGACTTATTTTTTTTCCAGCATTCTTACATTTTTCGATTTGTTCGAAAACCGACGCATTTTCATCTCGAAATTTCTGTTCGAAAACTGATTTGTTCGACATGTGGGACGTTCGAGAACCGAGGTTCCTCTGTATATATATATATATATATATATATATATATATATATATATATATATATATATATATATATATATATATATATATATATATATATATAATATGTGTGTGCGCGCTCGTGGATATTTGTGGATGTGTTAATACCGCTATATTATTTTATTTCTGATTCAAAACTTCACAAAACATGTACTTGATGAGAACTTGTACATTCAAGTACCGAATGTGCTGGTTTGACATACTATTAGTATAAGATTCAATCTGTACTTAAAATTTAACAATGAAATAAATTCTGGCGAAAATTTAGGAAAAAGGAAAACAGTAAATTCTCCAAGCGTCATAATTAGTAGTTGTCCGTATTTGAGTACTTCTTGATTTGAAAAACTTGCTTAATCGTTTCTACTGTTAAGATGTATAGTCCTGTGAGAATCATAAAATTACTAAAATTTTATTTTACAATTTAGTACTACGTTACGCATTTTATGCAATTTTTTACGCTGAAGACATGTGAATTCAGTATGTACGTATACTAGTGAGCTGAAGGCCAACATTACGAGTTACTATGGCGAAGAATTATAATATATAGTTTCATTCATAATTTTTATTTTAAACAATACTTATTTCATCTAGCGGCATGCTCACTCGAGAAAACTTATTAAAGAAATTGAATTCAAACACGATTCCACTTTTGCAGAGGTTTCTCCCTCGTATCAGGAAAAGTTTCTTTTTGATTTTATACAGCCAGCTGATTGACTGACCTTTCCTCCGGTTAATTCTTTTATCTGTTGTGCATACTGGCGGCATTTGTTTTACTCATACTTTCTAGTTCTGCGCAGTTTTCATTGCTATCTTATGGGATTTTTCTGGTCGTTTTTGGAGAAATAATGTGTGTGTGTGTTGATATAATAGGAAAGAACTGTTACATTGGTGATCCGAAGTTCTTTAGTATTTTTGTTTATATTTAAAAAAAAAAAAAAAAAAAAAAACAGTGCTCGATACAGAAGTAGACCCTAGATTATAATTATTTTTTTTTCAAATATGATTCCATCGCGACATAGAAATTTCTATGTTTCGAAACTGGTCAGCAGTATTCAAGTTTAATTTCAATATTAATCATATAACATTTTTCAGGTCGCGAACTAAGTATATCAGTAGCTTCGCCCTGTGAAAATAAGTTTGAAAAATAGAGGACGAAAGGCGCTCTCCTCCAAATATAACACAGGATATAGTGAAAAAGATTAGGAGTCACACCGATGGCGAGCGGGAGACAGGGTGGTGGGGGTTGGCTAATTTCTGAAAGTTATGCTAAGATGAAATTCTAGCAATTCTGGTATTCGCGGATCCGTGATCTCTATTAGACAAGAGGGCCGATATCATCAAATGGCGTCTTCACTAAACCAAATTCTAATTTCTAATATGTATCCCGGATGAGGTCCACTTCCAGTAAAGGAAAGAAATGATCACATCCCCATGTTTAAGGCCAACTATACGAAAACTAAAAACTGCTGATCTTTCGATTCGAGGGTGAAACTTAAGTAGCTCTGGTTTGACTTTTTATTCTGTACTTTTATTGCAATTTTCACACACACACACACACACACACACACACACACACACATATATATATATATATATATATATATATATATATATATATATATATATATATATATAGGCTGTTCTTTTTGTAGGAATGAGTAGTGACAGAATGCCTAAGGTGCTTATGTAGAGCCAGCGTGACAATGGACAAAAAAGTGTTGGCTCAGGTATAAAAGCAAGCTAAAGTATAACCTCTCGGCTGTCAATGTGCCTCATAATAAACTTGAGCGGGTTTTCCTGGATAGAAATAACTGGAGATATTTGTGCCAGCGTGGTAACGGACATTTTGAAATCAATCCTATTGAACGGCTAAGAGACAAAAGACAACGACGAAAAGCGTCAGCCAATTTTCCTGTTGTTATGTCCGAGATCCTTGCTGTAGCAGAATGTGGACTTGTATGCAGGTGTCTAAGTTATAGCTGCACTGATAATATTGAGAAGAATATAAATAAATACAATAATAAAGTTTTAAACCAATTTAAAAACTTGGATGATAATGAAAATTCCAAATTAAATACTGTTAACCAATAAATACTATCAATCTAATTGCAGGAATTCTAACGAATGTCCATTCAAAAGCCAATGTATGACCAACTCTTGTTTATCTAAGCACTATTTGAACAATAGAAAATCTGACTTTTGAAAAATGTTATATTGAGAGTACTAAGAATTCTTTTATGACTAGATGGTATCAACATCTCTTAGCCATCACCAATAGTACTTACAAAAATAGTACATCCCTTTCTAAATATTTCTGGAACTTAAAAGAATTTAATCAAATGCCTACATTAAAATGGAAAATATTAAAAATAGCTAGAACGTATAGATCTTTAAATGAACCGTGTTTCTTATGCTTATATGAGAAAAAAATTATGTAATGACATTTTATTAAACCAAAGAATTGAACTACCTTTACATTGAAGGCATAATTGACCTTTTACCTTACAATATTGTTAAACTTCGAGTTTCATAATACTTTTTCTTACAGTAATAATTGGTAGAGGTATTACAGTATGCCTTATATTTTTTACTATTCTATTATGCAAAATTGATTTAGATATAATATAGCTTTGTATTGATGTCTAGTTAGTATTATTAACATCTGATATGGATGTAGAGATGCCTAGTTAGTATTATTAACATCTCATGTTGTTTAGGAGAAAGTCGTTTTAATTTTTTTTTTTAACCGGTTTCTTAAAGAAAACTTTTAATTATCAAGTACAAAATTATATGTAGGAAGATAACCAAGCATATAGCTAAATTTTACGAAAATAATCATTTGAATCAGTCACAAATTATGTAGACAACTTCATGTCATGACCTATATAATTTTTTTTCTTTTAAATTGGTTCAGATTTTAGCATGGGTCTCATATTTGATTGGTTAATCACGGTAAAGCCAAAAAACCTCATTTTAATTCCGCTTTTTTTCGTCTTCTAGTCCGCTTTCAAAAAAGAAGTAATCTGCAATCGTTCACTCACCAGTAATTTGCCATCGCCTGAGGAGACACATTTGTAGCGTTGAAACATGATTGCTATTGTGTAGCGATTTTAACATGTTTTTGTTTTAATCTCAGATCATAAATTATATATATATATATATATATATATATATATATATATATATATATACACACACACACACACATATATATATATATATATATATACATAGGAAATCTAAGATAGATAAGAAAGATATATATATATATATATATATATATATATATATATATATATATTACTTTCTGATTACATTATGCTGGCAAGTTTCTCTGTCATTATTCGCACCGCATTTCGCATTTCGAAATCTTTTCCATCGACCACTTTTCGATCTTTACCTTCCCTTTTTCCGATTTGTTTTTCCTTTACATCTTCACATATTCGCTCCCATCGTTTTACTCTGTAGTTGTTTAAGTGCCAAATAATATCTGGCCGAGTATCCTTCAAGTGTTTCAATTCAATTTTAATGCAAACGTTTTCAACGATGTTGAAAACAAAATAATTCCATCTTGTGTATTCATGTCCTATGCTTTGCGATATACAGCATTTCTCGAAATATTTGTAAAGACATCATATACGCATGTGCAATCGCATTACCTATATATAAGATATTTATTCAGAAACTAATCAACAAATGCATAAATATAATGAATATATACACACATACAGAGTGTGTCAAATAATTTTACAAACATCGGGAACGGTTTCCGCTCACCAAAAGAGGGACAAAAGTTCATATAAACATATGTCTGCAAATCCTTCGTCTTCGAGTTAAGTTTAAAGTAAATTTACGGTAGATGGCGCTGTGTTGCCGTTGTAACCTAGGGAAGATTACTGAAAAGAATAATCGCAGGAAGGTTGATAATGAACAATAACACTTAGGACACAAACAACACATATAAGATTCGTCATCGGCACATAGAAGTAGTCAACTGCTAGAAGTGAGTCAAGTGAATTCCACAATGAATCTCCAACTGCAGACCAACACATACAATATACACTACTGTATTTATGTGAATGGCGACATACCCATTATCATCCGTAGGTATGCTACAGGAGTTGCAATATACATTAGGTTTCATTTGTTATTCGTGTACATGTGTGGCTAGTCTGTCTTCAACGTTTAACATGTGCAGAAGTAAGTTGACTGAAAAGTGTTCCGTTTAACAATGGCAGGATATTCACATCGTGAACAGGCACATGAAGTTGAGAAAGGTGCCGGTTAGGTCTAAATTTACATTTACCTTGCTTACACTGAAGTAACCTTGTTAGTTTCTAGAAGTAGCTAGGTTCGCCAATTGCCCTGTTCCCACTCCTTTCCTATTTATTGAACAGGGGTAGAGGTTTACCCCTTGTCCCCTGTTTAGGATTGTGCCACTTGCAGTCATTACAGATCTGTTGAGAATGATAAAGAACATCTGGATAGCGTAGCAAAGAAATAAATCACTACATAAAATATTAAACATATAATTATCTCTTCTCTTTATATCAACAAGCGAATTTTCACGCATACACAGACACACACACACGCACACACCAGGAGAAGGAAAGGAGACTTCCTGGCGATTTAGTTTGGAGGGGGACGATCCCAACAAGCGGCACCTTATAAAGTGTCAGAAAACCATGCCACGAGTTGAACCAGGGCTTGCGAGTGAAATTGGGCAGACTGCTGTGCTAGCAAGAAGTTGCAAGTCATCGTGACCGATGGTTTAAGTGTGCTGACGTTGTTCACATTGTTGAACATACTAGATAGCACGCACTCTCCCTGAAACTGTAATTAAAGTCTGCTCAGCATGGGTGCAGTATAAACGAAATGTTGGCTCTGCGGGTGCTGAACCACCACAAATGTGCCTGAGCATGCGTCTTCAATAGGGATTGGTAGCCGCCCTAGTGGACGGGTATCCTCGAATACGAGTGGCCAGCTGACACTTTACTTCAAGCACATTTCATTCAAACTATTTCTAATTCTAACAGTTGAAATATAATCCTTGATAATGGCTAAATGTATAGCCGAAAGCGCTCGGATAAAAAGAACATTCGGACAATTTTTATATAATTTATCCTCTGAAAAGAAAAACTTTATTAGATCGCACGAGAAATTATATAAAAAACTAAATAAAAGCACCTTGTCAGTCGTTTTTAATGAAAATATATATATATATATATGTATATATATATATATATATATATATATATATATATATATACAAAAGTATATATATATATATATATATATATATATATATATATACAAAGTATGCATTTATTTGACTATTGACATCAAATCTTGTCTGGTGCCACTGCGGTATACTTAGAGATATTTGATCAAATCCTAAGAAGAATCAGGCGTCTCGGTTTCAGTCAAATTCCAGCCATTTTCTTGTAGCTTTCATCGGTCTTTTCTATAAATAATTTCATGATAATTGTTTTGATGATCTTTCCGCTATGGTACCTAGACTTTATGAAGTTAAACGCAGTACTAGATTGGTGACAAGGCCTCATTATTTTGCAGTTTAAACAGTTTTAGATGTAACTGTGGGTTCTTTACTAACTGATTCTTATATCGTACGTCTCGCTTTTGGAACTCTCTTCCGGCTTCTTGTTTCCAAGTCAAATTTGATCTTCAAAAATGTAAACGCAATGTCAATCTTTATCTTCTGTCTTTTTTTATTATGTTCTTTCATTGTTTTCTTTCCTTAATACTGTTTTGTTTTCTCATATTCTCTAACACTCACTAATCCTTTTTCTTGTTAATGGCTTTGTTACCTTGGTTGGTGTGAAATGATAAAAAGAAAGTGATTTAGATTCGCATACAGTCTCCGTAAGAACAGCAATTGAAGTTAATGTTGTCCCATCGTCCCGTGGACATACGACATTAATTTGAAACAATTGATTTATTCTTTTTGAACGACAATCGCTTGTTACCACGTTTTTAATTAACATTATATCATATTTATTCTTAAAGCAACCCGTCCTGGATATGACGATAAACTATGTCCTACATCTGACAGCAAGACCTCTGATCAGGAAGTTTGAGAAGCGATGAAACACCTCTTAATCAATGGTGTTCCCACGTTCAGCCTGAGCCTGGGCGGGAGCATCTGCCAAGGTTCAAACTATGAACAAATAGGTAACCCCCCAAACTGGGGTCAAAGCTCTATGAAAGTGTAAAAATAGGTTTTACTACCAGCAGTACATTTGTGTAAAAATTATTGCCAGCAAAGAATACTGAAGAACATTATTACCAGCAATACATTTTTGAAAAAAATATATCCAGACATATATTTTGAAAAAAAAAGTATTACTAGCAATAAAAATATCTTGTCGGCATTAAATAACCCATTGAGGTTGATATGCCGTAAAACAAACCAAACCAAAACAAAACAAAACGAAACAAACCTTAAAGCAACTCATTTTTAAAATTGTGCGTTTTTAGACAGAAGGCATACACACACGAACGCGAACGCTCGAGCGCGCGCACCCACACACACACAATTACACACGCAAAATAATATCAAAAAAGTATTTTTTAAACGTGAAATAAATACGAATGAAAAAATGAAGGTTGAAGGACTTTATATATATATATATATATATATATATATTGTCTAACTCTAGATGGTAAGAGTATTAGTATCAAATTATAAGAACTAATTGCAACGATTAAGTGTTTCTTTCCAATACGTTTCCAGGACAATGGTGAAAAGGATAGTCTGGACACCTAACTCAGAGTTTTTAATTCATAAATCACCCCATAGGTCTCTTCTTTTAAATTGATTTATTGATTTATTTTTGGAACTCTCTTCCGGCTGAATTCTAAATTGAGAAGAAAGCAATGCAGGATAATTCTTATATACTTCTCATCGCATTTCACAGATAAAGAAAAGGATTCTGCGGAAAAGGATTCTGCGGAAAAGGATTCTGCAGAAAATCTCTATCACCTATATACTGAAAGGATATGACATTCTAACAAAAGTTCGGCTAAAAAGTAAAGTGTCAGTAAATATCTGTGACTTTTTATCACTGGTATTTCTGTCGCTTATACAAACATGGGCACAAACATACAGTTCCTATATAACAGACACATATACACACACACCGAAGTACAAAGATACAATGAAAAATGTTCTTTATATATTTATATGCTGTTCCACTAATTTAAAGTATGTGGAGTCCTGAATAAAATGATAAACTACATCCGCGTCCTGGGTAAGACGATAAACTACAAGCGTGTACTGGGTAAGACGATAAACTGCATCCGTGTCCTGGGTAAAACGAAAAACTACATCCGCGTCCTGGGTAAGATGATAAACTACGTCCAACAGCAAGTCCTCTGATCAGGAGGTTTTGAGGAGCGTGGAACTACCTCTTAATTGCTAGTGTTCCCAGGTCCACCCTGAGCCTGGGTGGTAGCATCTGTTAGGGTCCCAATTATGATCAAATAGTTAACATTCAAACTTGGGTCAAAACACTATGAAAGTGTAAAAATAGGTTTTAATACCAGCAATAATGTTTTTGAGGAATAATTATTACCCGGAATACATTATTACCAGCGATATGTTTTTTGAAGAAAAAAAATATTACCAGCAATACCTTTTTGAAAAAAATATATTACCGGCAATAAAAATGTTGTCGGCATTAAATAACCCATTGAGTTTGATATGCTATAAAACAAAGGAAAACAAACAAAATCAAAATATGTGCGCAAAGCGTAAAGATCTTTAGCGTCGGAAAGAAGTATCCATGAGCAAAGTTCAACTTTTGCCAAATACCATTTTGAAAAAATTCCATCAGTTCCCTCAAGCTGTAGGTTAAATATCTTGCCTGATAACCAGTCTAGGAGAAGGACACTTCTGATTTCAAAACAGTTGACCGTGGGATAATAACTCCATCATTTAAACCTATTTACTGCTGAAAAAATGCAAGAAGATCTAGTTGATTTGACAGTCGCCCGATGCTCTACAGGAAATCGATAGTCTAAGTCAACACATCATATCAAAGTATATTATCTTCCTATTTAAACAACGTAATCTTGAAAGACTCACATGAAATCAATAAATATTTCCTCAATATATCGTGTTGGTTTCTTTCAGATATTTGTTTTTTTTTTATACATGCACATAATTAAAATATAGACATGTTCCTTTTTTCCAATATTTTAATCTTTTTAATAATTCTTTATTCGAAACTGTTAACTGAAAAGGTGTAGGAGTTCTTTTGCTTTCCTTTATAGAGCAATGATAAATGAATACGGATTAATTTATATTAAGTAAATTGCTACGTTTTTATAACGTATATACAACCTAGGATCATTAAGATCATTGTTATCTAAAGCATTATAGGTCAATCAGTTAAACGTAACGAATCATCCATAAAAACAGGTTTAGAAAGCAATCGCTAAATCACTTCACAAGCATTAGGTAACATAACTACAATCAGGCATACTAAGCCTTAGAAGATGATGATCAGAGCCGCCTATCATGTTAACGCTTCCTACGCAAGTTAGTTTACGTAGAAATTCATCTGGAAGCATGTAATTGGTTAGCTACAATGCAGTTCATCAACCTCAAATCCTAATTCTATCTCCATTGCTTTGAGATATCACTGGTTGAATTAGATCTTATCTGCCTTCCCATTTTCGAAGACAAAACTATTTGTAATTCGCAGTGAACGCAATATTTCACTTAAGTTTGAAAGAAAATTTAATTTAGCTGGAAAATGCAGGTTTCATGCTCTTTTACGACTTTCTGGTGTGCTCCAAAACTTATACGGTTAAATTCACATAGCCTATGGCTATGATACATTTTTAGCCACCCTTGATTAGAGCAATTTTGGATTGTGTAATAATGTCTCTCCCTTTTTTTTCAGACAATACCGTGTTAGTATCAAGCTACTCTCATCTATGAACGATAATTGACTTATATTTTGCAATGAAAGTTCGCGGAAGTAAGGAAATTGTTGAATTTCAACAAGAGCAAATAATTGGGTGGCATCAGTGTGGCAAGTGAAATAGAGAATTTGCTAGGTTTTTCCAGGTTAACCATCAAACGGTTAATAATATCGTAAAGCAAGGTAATGAAGAATGCCATTGTCGTGTGGAAAAACGTTCAGGAATTCCAAGCATAGTGTCTGAGCGAACAAAAATGACGCTGAAGAGGGAAGTCATCAGAAAGTGTCGTCAGAGCGTCAAAGATGTCGCCAACAGCATGGAAAAGTCACCAAATACGGTGAGAAAGTCTCTGAAAGAGCTAGTCTACCAAAGTAGAGTTCCAAGAGAGAAGCCCTTGATTTCAGAGGTTAACAGGAAGAGGTGTGTGTACTGGGCGAGAGAGTTCGAGAGCAAAGATTATGAAATTTTGGTAGACTGTTATTTGGTCAGATAAAAGTAAATTCTGCCAATATTCGGATTCGAAACAGGGTTGTGTTTGGAGAAATCAGAATGAGACTTGGAACACTGAATGTCTGCAGGCAACCGTGAGACACGGAGGGATTGGAGCAATGGTGTGGGGCGCTGTCTGTTTTGGAGGGAACTCTGAACTGACTCTTGTTGATAAGTGGTTTAATCGTCCAAAATGTAAACTCTGCAGTTATTTCAGTCTCTGTAGACGTATGCACATTGATTCTGATATTTATCAGAATCAATGTGCATACGTCTACAGTGCGACGAAATCTGAATGATGTCGGTCTACATGGCAGAAAGCCTAGTGAAACGCCACTGCTTACGAAGAAGCACAAACAAGCTCGGTTCAACTAAAGCTCATATTGATAAGCTAGAAAGGTTCTTTCAAAAGGTTTTATTGTTGGATGAGTTCAAACAAGTGCTTTTTGGGAGAAAAGATAGGCGATATATCTGGTGAGCTCTTAATATGACTATTGAAGGTGCCAATAGTTAAACATGGCATTGGCAACATTATGATTTGGTAGTGCTTTGCAGAAGCTGGAACAGGCAAAATAGTACGCATCCACGGCACAGTGGATACTGCAAGATACCAAGTTCTGTTGGTTAGAATGTTGGGTTTATGTTGGGGCTGAATCTTCCAACAGGACACATGATCCGAAGCATCAAAACAAATCTACAAAATAATGAGATTGAAAAAAGAAATTTCAAGACATGGAATTGCCTTGTCAATGTTGGAGTTTTTGGGTACCCTGGTGTACTAGTGAGCCAGCCAAAATGAGCTGACTCATTTTATAGTTCACCAATAGAAGTTTAACCAATGAGAAGGCTCAAAGTAATCAATACGACATGTATAAAGGCGGCCATGTTTTTCCCGAATATACACTGCCAGCCTTTGATGGCTGAACAGTCGAACTCTCTGCCCGAAGGCAGAGAGTAACCCGGACGAGGGGCAGAGTCTCGTTCGGGGTTGTAGACTGTCCCTGAACCCGTTTTTATGGGTTCCAATAGGGAATGTTTTTGGCCGAGCCTACGGGATAGGGAAACCCACGTTACACCCGGCCTTGTGAAAACACATTTAACCCTCGCGGGGGGTGGCCAAATATCACTACCAGCCTTTGATATCGAAGACTGAAGAATTATGGAACAGCTGGTGGTGGTATTGGCGATATAGTCAGATTCAGTAGAGTGTCTGACTCCTGAGTGTTAATCTTTAATGTTGTTTCATTGAACAGATTACGTACTGCGCTTTATTCTATTTTCATGCCCTATGGTGAACATGGTCAACAGTCAATGTCCTACTCTAATCCCAATTGAAAATTTGTGGTTAAAGTTCAAGAAGGTATTACCCAGATAATATCGAGCAATTGTGTTCAAACATTGACGCTAACTAAAGCCAGAAAATTATTTATAGAAAAAGACTGGTCAACAAAAAGAGGAGTAATCAAAAATCCAATGTATGTTTTCACTTACTTTTGCACGTCTTAATTTTTAATTATTATTTTTCTTACAAGCCTGATAAAAAAAAAATTAAAGTGCTTGTAATTCGTTTAATAACGGTTTTTACTAATGAATATATAGTTGACTTAAGATTTGTTGATTACCGGGAAAAAAGGTGATATTTTAAAAATATTAACATAAGGGGATATGGATGACTGCTGGCTTTCGAGTTTAGCAGTCTGATACGGTTGCTAGGTAATCTTTGTTGGAAACGCCTTCACAGGAGTATTTGTGGAGCTTCAGCACCAGCAAAGCTCACCTGTGGATTGTCATGGACCTATGCGCAGAAGAAATCCATTCAAATACTAATAGAGAGTTCGGTTGATGTCATATAAGTTTTGGCTTTCAACATTTATTCACGATAATTTGTGACTCCATCTGCTTTCGTTCATAAAATTTATCTCACAAGTGTTGGCTCAACACTTTCTGCAAGTTCCAACAATTAAATCTCATGGCTTAAATGTTGCAACGACTAAGCTATCTGCCTGCAAAACAATATATATATATATATATATATATATATATATATATATATATATATATATATAAAGAAATTATTTTAAAAGAATTGTCGGGCTTAATTCATTATATATATGTATATATATATATATATATATATATATATATATATATATAATGAATTAAGCCCGACAATTCTTTTAAAATAATTTCTTCTTTATGCGTTATATTTATACATTCAAATATTTAAGTAAGTTCTCAGTTTATAATAAACAGTATCAACAAAATTTACCGGTCTGAATATCCGAGAACTCTCAAAGAAAATATGTTTCCTCAGACAGGAATAGAACCTGTATCTTACAAGCAACCGTCATATAGCCTGATGTGCTATACCATTTAGCTACAGAAGAAGCATCCAGGTACCAAGTTAAAATTACTGTTTTTGAACTACATACTTCCCATGATCTTTCTCGAATATTCATATCTCCTCTTAAAATAAACAAATGACATCAAATAGTATGTAGTGGTCATTTGTTTACTTATATATTTGTTTCTATAAAAATAACGTGAAAACAATATACATGCATATATATATATATATATATATATATATATATATATATATATATATATATATATATATATATATGTATATATAGGTATCCAGTAAAAAATAAGTAAAAAAATTATATATATATATATATATATATATTCATATATATATATTTGTATATATATATATTTATATATATATATTTATATATATATATATTTATATATATATATATATTTATATATATATATATATATATATATATATATATATATTTATATAAATATATATTTATATATATTTATATATATATTTATATATATATATATTTATATATATATATATATATATATATATTGTCCTCATCTTTGTCGCCATATTTATTACAATGTTTCGGCCGTTGTACATTCCGGCTTTCTTCAGGTGGTTGGAATGTCGAACTGAACTTATTTCGCTCACTGGGGTAGACTGGTCTAGGTCCACGTGCCATGTTTAATGGGTGTCAGTAATCAGTTATCTTCTGTTAATTTTATTTCTGAAAGTTCTCCACTGCCTTAACCGGGTATTGAACTCACACTCTTTGGGTCCTGGCACTTGATCCAAACAATGCCTTTATGCACGGTGCCATGTGTCCTTGAAGGCCGGAATGTACAACGGCCGAAACGTTGTAATAAATATGGCGACAAAGATGAGGACAATAGTCCGAATAATGTAAATAATGTACATAATACCTCATCTCAGAAGAATATATATATATATATATATATATGCATATATATATGCATATATATATATCTATGCATATATATATATATATATATATATATATATATATATATATATATATATATATATATATATATATATATATATATATATATATATTATTAACACACTGTAAAAATATATCTCAAAGGAATATAATAGATTGGATAACTATTAAAGAGTTCAATAATGCACTAGCTGAGACTTTATATTATACCTGTCATCATGCTATATATATATATATATATATATATATATATATATATATATATATGTTGCGTGTGTGTGTAAAATGTGTTGATATCCATCATGTCATGTGTTTGTCTGTATGTATGCAGTTGTTGATCGATGTAAATAATGATTTTTCTCATAAAAATTACAACATCATTTTAACCCTAGAAAAATCCACTTTCTATAAGTGACGTATATAATTAAATCTTCTTTGTAATTGTTAGTGTAGCAAGAGTTTCGCTTCAGATAAACTCGATACGGCCGACTAACCCATATCACTTCAGAGAACTATTTCCAGAGACGTATCTTTATTAAATACTGTCAGTCAGAATTGCAAAGAGTTGCCAAGTTTTGCTTGTGCGTCCAAAAAATCCTGCCAAATCTAATAATGTATTGATACAACTGGGCCCGAAAAATCCCGTATATATATATATATATATATATATATATATATATATATATATATATATATGTATAAAAGCAGATTTTGTGTACTGAGTGCGCTTACTTGCACGCGTCTAGTTATCTCGAAGTAGTAATTATTTACCTTTTCATTCGTTTCTCTCCTCTTTGTCTTTCTTAGGCTGTTTTTCTTTATTTTCTCTTCATTGTCTATTTGATATGTTTCTTCGTTATTTATATTCTTATACTATTCTGAAGACAGAATATTTTCCTGCTTTTCTCTATGGATGGGAATCAAAGTTGATTTTATTACAATAGTCCTAATATTACAAATATGGTGCTATATCATTGAATATCAACATGTCTGCAGGTACATATGAACGCACACATGGGTGTCAGTAATATTGATGTTTAGAAGATCTTTTGCAAATTTAATTAGCCAAGTTTTCATTGGCTTTTTCAATTCATATATATATATATATATATACATACATACATACATACTCCATTACAATTATACTAGTAGAAAACACAAATATATTAATTGCTTCTACCTGTAAAAAAAGGTTAAAAATAATGGAGGCTTTAATAATAAAAAAGAAAAAGCCTACCCTCAACAATATTAACTACGAACAAAGCCACAACGTGCTAACCGTATTTGGTAATTAAAACACCACTACTACACACTAAGACATACACATGATGCACATACTCAATTAAACAGAAAAATCAAATCATCCTTGATAATGGCTAAAGGTATAGCCGAAAGCGCTTGTAAAAATAAAACATTTGGACAGTTCTTACACACCCTTTGTCCAGCAAAAAAAACTCTTGTTCGTACAAAAGAAAAATTAAATAAAAAACTTTAATGAAACTTGCATAAAAGAAGCATTGCTGCCTAAATATACAACTATATATATATATATATATATATATATATATATATATATATATATATATATATATATATATATATATATATATATCACGAAAGAGAGAATGAGAAAGAGGGAAAATTATATACAACTGTTTATATATCAGGAAAAGATTTAAGAGAAAATCGATGACAAAGTGGAAAAGTTCCAATGTAATTTAATATATTTTCTACCAAACTTCACGAACATTTAAGCCGGTAAATATAATTAATGCTGTTTATTTAAAGACAGAAAAAAAGAGTATTTAAATGAATTGGATCTATTAAAATAACGTATAAAAAGAGAATATAATAAATAATTGCCGGACTTAAGCCATTTCATATGTTATCATTGTTTACGTTAAGCTATTTTTCGTGAGCAGATATGATCGTTCGGGAAATATCGTACAAAAATTTGTTGTTCATAAACAGTGATTCGGATTTTGCGAACCAGACGCTACTTTGATGGTAACGTCATGCCTCCGGTCATCTTCGCACAACACGGAGGCCTACATCAAGTGCCTTGAGGAGGTAGTGTTGCCCTAGTTCAAGAGGATCGCAACAGGACTCTGCACTGTTCCACAAAAACAGGAGTACACACAACTGGAAGTCAGACAATGTCTGCAACCATATCACCTCTTATATCTGACCACCTCAGTCCCCAGACTGCAACCACTTTGATTATTATTTTGGGGCGCAGTTGAGCGAGATTTCAAAACTCCTTGTATCAGAGAATTTAAACTGAAGACATTCACCAACTTAAACAAGGAGATCGACTAGAAGAGTTGCGGGAGATTCCTAAGTCGGGTGGAAGCCGTGGTTGAATCCAATAAATTTACTCTTTCGTATTCATCATCGCACCTTGTATGTGTGTATATATATATATATATATATATATATATATATATGTGTGTGTGTGTGTGTGTGTGTGTGTGTGTGCGCGTGTGTCTGTCTGTCTGTCTGTCTGTATGAACGATTTTTTAATGTATTTTCCCTGATTATCTATGACTTCCTTCAATCTATTAACAAGCTTACTAATTCCATTACTGTAAAATTCTTTTGGCTTTGATTCGAAGAACTCACAAATGTCAGTTTTAACCTCTTCCTGTGTTACAAAAGCTGTTTCTTCCAAATGATTCTGTACGCTACGAAAAAAAATGGTAGTCTGAAGGAGCAAGGTCGGGAGAATAAGGTGGATGAGGAATTTTCTCCCAACCAAGTTCTTCGATCTTTTGTGACGTGATTATTGCTGTGTGTGGTCGGGCATTGTCCTGATGAAACATCACCCGTTTTCGATTCACTGCAGCAGGTCTTTTCTTCCTCAAAGCTTGGTTCAAACGCTCTAATTGCTGACAGTATATTTGAGCATTAATTGTTGCATTAGGTGGTAAGAATTCAAAGTGGATTATTCCTTGGCAATCCCACCAGATTGAAAGAAGAACCTTTTGCCCATGAAGTTCCCTTCTGGGCTGTGGCTGGGGTCCTTCCCCTTTACCAAGCCACTGTCTACGACGCTTAATATTTCGATAAAAGATCCATTTTCCGTCGCCGGTCACAAGTCTATCCAAAAACGGGGAAACAAGTTGGCGATAATGAAGAGAAAAGCAGATGTCAACTCGGGATTTGAGGTTGTTTTCAGACAATTCATGAGGCACCCATTTTCCAAGTTTAGGAACTTTTCCAAGTTGTTGAAGATGACGATGAACAGGTGTATGGTTTGAAATGAGAACTACTGCCAATTCCACAACTGATAAAGCAGGATTTTCTTCAAGGGCTGCTTCAAGAAGCTTTTCATCAAACTCAACTGGACGCCCAGTTCGATCTTCATCTTCAAGGGTGAAATCTCCACCTCTGAATTTTGCAAACCATCTTCTGCAAGTTCTTTCATTCACACATTACTCTCCATAAACTGAGTGAATGTTTCTAGCCGCTTCGGCTTCTGAGTTTCCTTTCTTGAACTCATAAAGCATTATGTGCCTCAAATGATTCTTAGGTACTTCCATGTTAGCAGCGTTTTAATCAAACAAAATTTAATTTTATTGTTCTCTGAAATAAAATTTGATCAGGTTAGATGCATCTAAACATAAAAATAATGTTCAGCTCCATTAGGCATTATAAAATACTCTTTAAATTTCGTTCATTTTAACAAAAGGTTAACATTCGGACAGAAATTAGGGGATGACTTAATATATATATATGTGTGTGTGTTCATATATCTATCTATCTTTCTCTCTCTCTCTCACTCTCTCTCTCTCACTCTCTCTCTCTCTCTCTCTATATATATATATATATATAGAGAGAGAGAGAGAGAGAGCGAGAGAGAGAGAAAGATAGATATATGAACACACACACACACACACACACACACACACATATATATATATATATATATATATATATATATATATATATACATAAACACCCGTACACTTATATATATATATATATATATATATATATATATATATATATATATATATATATATATATATATATATATCCACTGCATTCATTAAAAAAGGTTAAGGGAAATTGAAAAGCATGAAAGTATACTCGTTTCAAAACTTATATATTTATAAATTAAATATTTGCATAGACTCGACAAACTTTCTGAAGATACAACAATTGTAGATAGAAACACATAGAAACACACACCATACACACACACATGTGTGTGTGTGTGTATATATATATGTATATGTATATATATATGTGTGTGTGTGTGTGTGTGTGTGTGTGTGTGAGTCCTTTTCGTTTTTAGTTAGGTATATTTAATTAAAATCTTAATTTGATTCTCTTCAATTCTTTTATTTTCGCGTAATAATCCCAAAGAAAACCAGATTTCATGACATATAGATTGATATATGTGCATAAAATATTGATGGAAAATATATATTATCACACTGAACGCGCACGAACGATGCGAGGAAATATTCATTGGTAAACTACTTTTTTTATGTTAATAAAATATAACAAATTTGTATTTAA
>OZ038478.1:83031149-83111149 GCA_964036315.1 Acanthosepion esculentum
TCAACCAACACTCGTTTGACACTTTGGTATTGTCAACGAATACTCGTTGCCACTTTCACAATGCTCGTTGTAGTAGAGACTTTGTAATCGCAGATACAACTATAATACGCCTTTGAACAATACTGGTGTCAGACGCCTTCGAATAACGCTAATCGTACTAATAGCATCTGCTCGATAATACTCATTCGGAAAGCAACTCGTATAGTGATCTGACGAAATAGTATAGTGACTAGAGCAGAGAATATCGGTCCGTATAGTAATAGAGGATAGAATAAAAGTGCAGATCCGAATAGTAATAGAGGATAGACTAGAAATGAGGATCGTTAGTCGTCAGCTACTTCCTTCATTTATGTGTTTCTTCTATGGTCACGTGGTATACTTCATTTAATAATGGGATAGCCCGTCTTTGCTCACTGGCGATCTACGTTCAAACTCAAGTGTCGGCAGCGACACTTTATTCCTATATAACACCTTGTTATTAAGCTCTAGATAGTGTGCGTTGGCGGTGGGGAATGAATTCATTCCTCCCCAAGGCTATTTGTGCAAAAGTGAACATAAATCCCGCTTAAATTACACAGGCCAATACCACTTTCCGCATCGATAACCTCTAGGTTACGCCTACGTCCACTCTAAATATCTGCGATTAAGTATACCATGATATATTCATAATTAGTGTACATATATGTGTACACTAAATTACGATAAATTTGTACTCATAAATGCGTCTTACTCAAATCATTCACACAGACTTCTTTTGTTTGTCGCGTCACTATAGGACATGTGTGATAACGAATCGTCATAAGGTTTTTGTACTTTGTATCCGTTAGCAGTGTTTGTCCCCTTACTGTCCCTCCTACTTTGTGTTCTGCTGCTTGGGTAGGTTTCAAATTGTTTCTCTGGGCCCTTCAGTATGACATGATTAAAATTCTCCAAACCCTTTTTTCACTTTCTGATTCTAAGTACAAATGTCCCCATTACTAGGGCATGAACCTTTTACGCTTTTATTTTCATATGGACAAATATATATATATATATATATATATATATATATATATATATATATATATATATATATATATATATGTGTGTGTGTGTGTGTGTGTGTGTGTGTGTGTGTGTGTGTAAACATGATTTCAAAATATTGTTAGTCATCATATATTTAGCAAACATATTAGAATGCTCAGTTACATATACGCACTTTCGCATACATATAAAATTACACGGGGGCACTCAACTGCATAAGCCGAACATAAAATTACGCACACTATGTACAATGATCCTTATGATAACAAATCCATATATATATATATATATATATATATATATACGCGCTATAAAAGCAAAGGCGAAAATAGCTACCCACTAAAGATTAAATTTAAAATGAATCGAAAGACATATTCTGTGGAGAGACTATAAATTAAGAAATGGTAGATGATAAAGGAAATGAAGAAGTGGATAACGTTCCCACGAGAGGAAGATCAAAATAATAGATATAGCCTTACACCGCAAATCGCAAAAGAGGTGGGATGTTTACGCAAAAAGCTTATGTGAATAGACTGCGCGCTGTCAAACTGTACATAACGAACAGTGGTGATTATGAGAAAGAAAGCAGTTGCATTTTGCAGCTTTCCTTCTGGCTATGCCTCTTCCTCAGTGATGAATATGAACGTGCATTGACCGGTTGTAAACGTGGCATGTTAACGACATCGCTTTCACCGCCGCTAAAACGCGGTATATGCACTCTACTGGTGCTCGCAATCATGGTTTGGGATCCGTAAAACGTATAGCAAGCATTGATGAATGTAAATATTAACAATATTTTCGAGAGTAGGATTTGAATGACATAGGCTATTCTCCCAGACTGCTAACTAAACAAGGTAAATTATATCTATGACGGTAAGGTTCATGGTTTAAGTCCACTGACATACTCTCCTGACGTCGAAGTGAAACATTTAATAAAATACGAGTTCGTATGAGACATTCTCATTTTATCAACGTTAGTGTAATTCGGCCCCATAAAGACAGGGATAAAATGAAGAATGGTAAATGAGTGAGGCAAGTTCTACCCGATTTGAACTTAACTATGTACAACAGGCGTATAGACCATCTTCTGAAAATTAACTGAGAAGCCATGGATGAAAACATAAACGGATCATTTTGAAACAATATAGAATTCACTGAGAAAGATTTTATTAATAGAAAAATCAGCGGAGGAATTACAAGAAATAAAAGAAATGCCCTGATACGGAATGCCTTGATGGATATTCAATTTTAATGTTCCGAGAAAGAAAAAAAACTATTGTAAAAATAGAAAATGCAAAATTAGAAGTCCAATAATATATTTACTTATTGCAGGTCATAATATTATAAAGAGAACACGGAAATTAAAATTATATACCGGGTGTAACAGCAAACTTTTCCGAATCGTCTAACAGAAAAATTGTCCAATTGTTTGATAAACCGTTGTATCTTATAAATGATTAAATATAGCTTACTGGAATTCTCTAAATTTTTTATTGCACTATTGGTCTATACTTTGTGCAATAACAACGTATAATTACTCTCTAAGCTTAACAGAATTATCACGGAGAAATCGATCGTAAACGAAACATGCTCATCATTAATTAATCATAGCTAAGGATAGGAAACTCATGAAGTATTGAAATAAAATTCACACATACACACACACACACACACACACACACACACACATATATATATATATATATATATATATATATATATATATATATATATATATATATATATTAAAGGATCACTTTACAACTTATTCAACATGATCTACGCAATATCTAATCTTCTCACTTTCTCTCTTTGTGTAACGAGGTGCTTCAGAAGTTTCACGTATGATTTCATTTTCCAGTCATTTTTTCACTGCTCTTTGGACTGACATAGATGAAACTCCTCTCTCGCGTGTTATGGAATGAGTTGGCTCTTTTCTAATTGATCGCTTTAGCTGAAATTGAAATGATGATGTCTGTTCCTGCTGTTACTTCCTGATCCAGTTGTATTCTCTATTGTTCCCTCTTTTTTTAAACTTATTCACCGTTCTCATGAGGTTTTCCTGAATGAACTTTGAAGATAGAAACCAGAGCATGGATTTTGGCAGCATTTTTGTGAAGCTCTGACTATTTTTTCCTCTCATCATTGCTCAGTTGGGAAGACAGTGGGTCAGACACAAAACGAATTTTTACCTACTCACGTTTTAGTTGAATAGCTCAACGAATTTTTCTGTGATTCTTACGAAAAATGGTGTCAAGATGGCTAAACGTCATATCTGAAAATCTGGAAAATTAAACACTTTGTGAGATGGGTAATTATTTTTTTATACAATTTGGATATTTTTGCTGTTACACCCAGGGAGGGAAAGCTTTAACACAAACAGCGCTAAAATAAAAATACATGTTCAATCTACTTAAAACGTAAAACGACTAATAAAAGACTAATGCCAACTTAGACAGTTGTAAATTATCGTGATAATTTAAAAACAAGCACACAATTGCGAGATATATCAGAATAAAAGAACAGATGAAATAAAATCTACCTGATTGGTGTCTAGTGGGTAACAAATACAATAGGAAATGACCCGTTAGAATATGGACATATGAAATAGAAGGGTTGGATATAGAAGGGAATAGAACCGTTAGAATATGGAGATATTAAATAGAAGTGTAAGGTATAGAACGGAATAAATTCCGTTAGAATATGGAGATATGAAATTGAAGGGTAAGGTAGAGAGGGGAACTGAATCGTCACTGTTGTCATTGCAGAATTTAGAAAGTTCATTAGTCTTGCAATGGACGAGCAATGATTATTGCATTTGTTCCATCAAAACATCTCTCTATGGTTCTGGCACTTTATGAATCTAAGCGCAGTACTAGGCAAGGTATCATCAATTTACAAGAGAAATGGCTAGATGTTACCGTACGTTCTAGGCTAACAGTTTCTTCTCTCGCATTTCTAGCTTCTCAGTCAATCTTCAAAAATTTAGATGTAATTTCAATCGTTATCTTCTGTCTACTTAATTCATATTATTTAATTATCGTCTGTCTGTAATAGTATTTTTACATGCACTCTAGCGCTCTGTAACTATTGCGTCTGATGGCTTTCTTGCCTTGCTTCAGGTGAAATGATTAAAAAAATTATTTTCATTGAGCTTAATATACCAAATATATAGGGTGTCCATGAAGTCTTTTACAATTTAAAAAAAATATTACAAAAGCAAATGAACAGACAAATATGTGGAAATTATTACAAAATAAGGAGTAGTTATTGAAGTTGTTTTTTTTTTTAATTAATTTAATAAACGTCTATGTTGGCACCATTACTTGCACGAAGCATATCAAGGCGGTACTCGATTTGTTCACTGATGCTATTGCCTCATCAATGGTAGCAACGGCATCAGTGATCTTTTGTTTAAATCAGTGATGTCCCGTATCGTTGTTCGATACACGATATCTTCAACTTAACCCCATAGAAAGAAGCCCAGAGAAGTGATATCCGGTGAAGGAGGTGGGCAAGGAATTGGGCCATCCCTTCCAATCCATCAGTCTGTAAATGTTAGGGGTTCATTTAACAGTATTTCTTTCATCAACAGGATACCTGAAATACACAAATGCAATGTTATTAAAACTTTGATAACTCGTGATTACATAGAACAAATCTGATTAATATATCAATTGCCTTTGTAATATATTTTTAATTGTAAAGAAACTTTATGGACGCCCAGTATGTTGGTCGAACTTAGTAATATCTGGCTGTCGGAAGCAGATAATTATCCAAATATTACTAATAAAAATATAAAGTTGCCAAGAAAAGTCGGAAAAACGTAGGTCTATATTTCTTAAAATAAAACCTGATAGATCATGTATAGAAACGTGCTATATGCCGTCTCTTTTACTCTGAAAAGAAAAACGAGTGCTTGTTACAAATGGTTCGCTTTGCTTTACGGCATATCAGCCTTAATGGATTATTTAATGCCGGCAAGATTCTTATTGTTGGCTATATTTTTTTTAAAGTATTGTTAATAATTTATTGTAGGAAATAAATTTTCTTCAAAAAAATTATTGCTGGTAATAATTTTTTACAAAAATGTTTTGCTAATATTAAAACCTATTTTCACAAGTTTTGGTCCCAGATTGATGGTTAATTATTTGCCCATAGCTGGGACCCTAACAAATGCTACCACCCCGGGCCAGGGTGGACCTGTGAACACCAGCAATTAAGAGGTAGTTCCACACTCTTCAAAACCTGATCAACGGCCTTGCAGTCGGATGTAATTTATCGTCATACCCAGGACGGCAAGCTTACAGCACTTGGTATTCCGAAGCGATCACCCATTTAGGTACTGACTATGATCGACGGTGCTTAACCCCTGTGGTCGTACGAGAACCGGTGTTTTAACGGGATATGGCCGTAAGCACTCTTTGTTTTAAATTCTTCATATTTGGATAGGCTTTCCTTCATTATAAAATTGTTACAATTGATGATATAATTAAACAGAGATTACTTCAGATGTAACAAATGCTGGGCTAGAACTAAGTTCAGCCTGTAGTATTTTTCTAGACAAGTTAAAGGGATTGTACTGACAGATAAGAGGACAGTCAAGAAAATGGAGTAATTAAAAGAGGCCGTGCCAGTGGATTGGAGTTGTCATACGTTCAAAGGAAACACTTCCGAGAATTTTTACAACTGCACAGTAGGTGTCCGAATACGGTCTTCCTGTTACGGATAACCAAGCTTTTGACTAATTTTCGTTGTAAATGACTCGGAGAAATGAGATTGTGGAACCAGAGAAGATGGGGATATATTGGAAGCGAACAAAAACAGGCTTGTAATATTTCCTGTATATTTGTAATTGCTTATGTGTTATTTTATTTACTGTTAAGCGTGTGTATTTATTTCAAAGACGAAATTATTTTGAAAGTAAATGAAATTGTATAGCTTTTCCCTACGTACACATGCAAGTACGCACTCTCATATATATATATATATATATATATATATATATATATATATATATATATATATATATATATGAGATAGCGATATATATATTTATATATCAAGAATAGTATTAGAGAAATGAGAACAAAGCCGTTCTAGAAACAATATAAAAACAAGGGACACTTATACTTAATATGACGAAGAGACAGTTGAAATTTCTGGATCACATATTGTGGAAATATGGCTTGGTAATTTTGATACACGTTGGTGTACTAAAGTACAAATTAATAAATGTATTCAATAAAATCGACACTGGCTTCAGCTGCGTCTACCAAACGACTTCGGAATTTTCTACAAATCTTCTGGACGGTCTCTTGGTGAATGCTTTGGCGTTAAAAGGAGTTTTGTTGGTCTCTCGATCAAACTCGCCCCGCACTTAACAATCAGGAGGGTTGCAATCTGAAGATTTAGGTGACCAGATGTAAGGGGTGATGTGGTCGCATAAATTGTAAGACAGCCATTAAATGATTCTCCTGCTTGTGTGGCATAGTGCAGAGTCCTGCTTCCAGACATAGGGTCTCCCAGCAGATACGCTCTTGACCCAGCGCAGCACTACCTCCTCAGGGCACTCGATATAGGTCTCAGTGTCGAGGCTGATGCTCTAACAATCAAATATCGGAGTTCTTTTCTTATCAGTACGATTAGAGTAAATTTACCGAGCTACCGTATCTTCGTAATCACCATTACACTCATCCAACTGCTTCCGAATCCTCTGCACTCACACGAAGACACTCTGAAATGTTACTATTCCAGGCGCAAATACCTGGCAGTACAGCATGCCGTTTTCAAAATTCTGGCAGATCGTTAGTATCCCCAACACGATTCTACGGCTTTGGAAATTCATATATATATATATATATATATATATATATATATATATATATATATATATATATATATATATATATATATATATATATATATATATATATACACCACTTTAAAACTTATGTTTAATCGATACCTACACAGACGCTCTGTTGGTTTATTAAAAAGTACATTTGTTTCTTTGTATCATACTGAATAATTGATAAATCTTAAAGAATACAGCCGGCTTGCGCCAGGATTAGAACATCCGTCTCCTACTGCAGTCACGCTGACGGAGGAAGTCGGCGATCAAACAAAGGATTTATAAATAAATAAACACATTACTTCTTATATATATATATATATATATATATATATATATATATATATATATATATATATATATATATATATATATATATATATATATATATATATATACAGTGTAAAATAACGGTACTGTTAACTATATATTAATAAATATACATAATACCTCACTCGAAAATAAGACTCGGAATAACTGATGACTGCATAGAGCATGAAGCCACGAGCTGTACTGTCGTCGTAGGGTATTATATACATTTATTAATATATATATATATATATATATATATATATATATATATATATATATATATATATAAACACGTATTTAGTTTTGTGTGTTTTGCGAAGTATTCAATGTCGCTCAAATTAGCATTGATTTCGAAATGCGTGTGTCTCTCTCTCTCTCTCTCTCTCTCTCTCTCTATATATATATATATATATATATATATATATATATATATATATATATATATATATTGGAGGAGGAGAGAACGATCAACGGAAGAGAAGCAAAGAGAACCACCATCTTGTAGGTAGGCATTAGGAAATTTGAGAGACAAATTTTAAAATGACCGAAATGCTGAGATAAAAAGAAAACCCTTGAAACGCAAACCTTCTTGGCGGACATGTGTTGATGGGAAAATTGTCAGCCAAAAGATTATGAGAATGAAAAACAAATGGAGGAGAAAATGAGAAAACAGAAGCCAGGATCAAACTGTTGGTGACAGGACACAACATACCGGAATTCAGCCAACAATCAGGGAAGCAAATGCTTTTTTTTATTTATTAGGCCATAGACATGCCAAATCACAGAAACACACACACATACACACGTACACACACACAAACACGCACGCATATATATATATATATATATATATATATATATATATATATATATAAATATATAAAGAGAAATAGATATTTAACATATTTGGTTGAAGTTCTGTTTTTCATTTTTTTAATTATATTCTCCAAATTTTCGAATTTTATGTTATCGGTAAATTTGCCAAAGTGCATATTTATTTGATACTATTCTTTTTCTCCCGAATATTTTCGAATGTTGCTACATTTGGATTTCAAGATTTTATAGTTTTAGAAACATCTGCAAAATTTAATGTTCCAACAAAACATTAAACCTTTTACATTATAATTTCATTAGAATTCTATACGTGACTGAATAAAAGATTTTGTACATAAACATATGAATAACTAGGAAGTAACAGAGGACAGGAAGTTCGACATAAACATCCGAAGGCGCATTGGAATAGGAAAAATAATACCTTGTAAAAGCAAAGCGAAGAAACAAGAAAATCTCATGAGAGGCAATGAAAAGAGCACTGAACGTTTATATAATATCTGTCCTTCTATATGGCACAGAATGCAGAAAATCCCATCACAAATGAAGACAAATTTTGAGGCAACAGAAATGTGGTTGTACAGAAGGCTGCTGAGAATAAAATGAACTGAATGTAATCAATGACGAAGGTTTGGGGACAAGAGAAACAAAGACAACGCTTATACGTGGAATTAGAAAGTTCTAGTGCCCATAATTAGGAAAGAGAAGTAGGCGAAATTGTCACACACGACATACTAGTCAAGGGGGACAGAGGAAACAGAATATAACCTATCCACGAGATTGTCTATATGCTTTGAAGAACGGGGAATAGAAGAGAAATAAAAATAACAATTCTTAATAAGATCTACAAAGGATAGGAAGTTGTGGAGAGCCATGAGCACCCACTTCATGTAGGATCAGGTCATATAGATAAATAATGCATGCACTGCGGGGACAAAACTGAAAGTGTATGGATCATGTGTTGTATGAGTGTGCATGCGTTTTGTTAAGTAGTAGAGCGTTGAATGGAAAAATAACATAAGCTTGTGACCTAGTGGTTAAATGTTAGCGTTCTGACCACCAGAACTGTATTTTTTTTTTAATAAAAGAGGTCACGTGATAATATCAGGCTGGGTAGACGATCGCATCATAGGGTGACGTTTAGAAATATCTGAAAAATATAGCACGATGTGACCTGAGATTTGCGAGTGAAAATGGATAATTAAAACTTTTTTGAAGTTGTCGATAATTAGACTAGCACACACTCGTGAATCCTTGTGACCAAAGGTTTGTGCGCAGTAGGCTTGTTCAACTAATGAGATTGCTCTCCCTTCCAGAAACTTATAACTAATGTATAATCAGCATTGTTACAGTATAAACTACAAGCTGCCTCTGTATGTGTCTGAGTGGTACATGCAGCAGGGATTAGCTAGCCAAACTAACAATCAGGCACGTTGGGAATCGACCAGCCGGCCATTACATTACAAGGAAAATTTAAGGACTCAATTTGATGCATCTGTGAGAAAGATTGATATCGCAGTGTCTTTAATGGCAAAGTTACTTTGAAGTGTAGCTTCTCTTGATTGAATTTTCATGCCAAAGTTTTGCTTTCTTGTTCAATTGGATTTCACCTGAATTTAACTTTTCCAGGTGGCTCGGAAAAGGGGTCTCCATGAACGTTTGGGATTAGACATTTTAAAAGTAAAATGTTGATTTTCTGTATGATTAAACCGGATGTGACGCGTGGGGCCTGATGCGTACTGACTGCTCTTTGGTCATTTCGACTCCAGCTGTGTGAGCGTACTCTGCCGGTGTAGGATATGGCTGTGATTAACTATACGTGTAATTGACGAACTACAGTTGAGTGATTTCAAAAGCAATAAAGAGATGATGCTGGGAATTTTTGCATCAGACAATCTCTCTCGGCCTCACTTTCTCTCTCTCTCTCTGTCTCTCTTTCTCTCGTTCTCTCTCTCTCTCTGTCTCTCATTATATATATATATATATATATATATATATACATATACATATATATATATATATATATATATATATATAGATATATATACATATATATATATATATATATATATATATATATATATATATACATACATATATATATATATATATATATATATATATATATATATATATATATATATATATATATATATATAGCACACCGTGAGTGCTGATGATAATAAAACAGTGCGCGATGTAAAATAACACGTGTAAATTCGTGAAATCTGAGTAAAGAAAATCGAATGCCCAGGCTAATTGACGTAATATTACTGTTTAATGAATAAAAATGGTGCGTCTATTTCAAATACGATGTATAAGGTTTGAGGTTATAAATATGTCGGATAAAAAATAAATCCACTAATTCTTTAGAAATTGCTTTGTTTATGTTTCGGATAAGAAACTAAGCAGATATGAAGCTTTCGAGAAAATAATCCGAGTGAAGGGGATGTATTTTCCTCAAAAAGGGAAAATAGAACCTTTCTTGCAGTGATGTTCTTTGTGGCCGCGCGGTAAAGTACACTGGATCAAACGCCGGTTTCCCTTAATAGCATTTCCTGACAATGAACGCATTTGCCATACTAAGATTTATTGAATACTGAAAATATTGAATTGAGAAATTAATTTATGTATTTATTTAATTTAAATAATCGGTTTTGGGATGTAATCATCTTCTTTTATTTTTTTTTTATTTTTAATCGTGTATATTGTCTTGGGAAAGGACTACATCATTTAGGAAAGAATATATTTGAAAGAATCTGAGACGCTGATTAATATTTTGATATGAATCGATAGCGGCACTCTCAAGAACTTTCCGTAAATGACTTTCTCTTTTGATAAGTCTGTCATTCTTTTGATTGAAGTAGTGGTTGAACATACTTCCATGTATGAATGATGCATTTGATAAATTGATAAAAAAAAAATTGTTAAGATTTCAACAACTTATAACAGCATTTACTCTATTTCGTTTACTCGGCATTAAATTACATCCGTCAGCAACATCCATAATTTACCAGGACTTTCAGCGTCCTGGGTACGACGTTAAACTGCATCCAACAGCAAGTCCTCTGATCAGGAGGTTTTGAGGAAGCGTGGAACCACCTCTTAATTGCTGGTGTTCCCAGGTCCACCCTGACCCGGGGTGGTAGCACCTGTTGGGGTCCCAGCTATGGGAAAATAGTGAACTTCCAGGTCTTTTCCAGCACATTGAAACAATGATGTTGCCAATTACACTTTTTTGAAACAATGATGTTGCCAGCTATACGTTTCTGAAACAATGATGTTGCCAGCTATAAGTTTCTGAAACAATGATGTTGCCAGCTATACGTTTTTGATATATTTAGTAAATACTGGATCTGGCATTAAATATCCTATAGTGGTTGATATGCCATAAAACCCCAAACAACCAACCAACCAACCAGGACCTTCAGTCCGGTTGATTTATATTCAGGAGCGTCTCTTGAATTCAAGAATGTTGTAAATTTAATGACATTTCACGTCTGTTTATAAATACTTGCCACAAAATAAAATTGCATTTGCACTCATAAAGTCCGTCAAAGGATGAAACGCGTCAGCAAAGAAAAAATATTCTTTATTCAAACTCCCACACACACACACACACAAACACACACACACACACATATATATATATATATATATATATATATATATATATATATATATATATATATATATATAATGATAATGTTTTGTAATCCGTATGGATAATTCCAAAGAGGATATAGATCCAGACAGAGCTCAATATCAAAAACAGAACATATAATAATTATCACAAAACGAAGAATGCTATAAATATCACAATGATCGTTTGAAGTCTTCGTTTTCATGATAATATTACACATATATATATATATATATATATATATATATATATATATATATATATATATATATATATATATATATATATATATATATATATATGTAAAACGTTGAATATAACAGACAGGAAAATTCACTTAATTTTTTATTTAGTTTTTCCAGCAATCTTACGTTTAAGCTATTTTCAAGTGGGTTACTTTTTAGTGCTTTTAATTTATTTTCATGTTTGACTATTTATGTACTCTTTTGAATACTAGTAGAAGCATTTACTCTGACCTACTTTGGGTCAGCGGTGCTGGAATTCGTGTGAACTTATTTCTCATTTAAAAAAAAGAAAACTTTCAACAAACAATTCCCACTATTGCATAAAGTGTGGTTGATACTGGGAGCGAGATATTTTATATACAGGGCCTCTCTTACAGCGAAATGCTCCCGGTAACATGCTAGAGAACACTTTTTCTTTTCTTAAGGCAGTATTTCAATTTTTTGTTTGTACTTCAGGCCTTTATTAAGTGAAATAATTTGTTCCGTTATGTTAATTAGATATTTTTCCATTATATACAGGAACTTTTATATTATTATCAATAATAAATGTAATAAATGGCTTAATTTATAGATATTTGATCTAAAACACGTTTATATGATCGTAGTATTTAAAGTTACTGAGTTTGAGTAAACCTAATTATTTTATAGGAACTCAAGGTGGAGAGCTGTAAACTTCTTTTATTTCATTCGGCGTAACTGAGAATGCAGATTTTTAAAATTTGGCAGATCTAATGCCCTATTCCCTCCGTGTGTATGTGTGCATATATGTGTTTTTCTATTCAGAATAACTAATCGATGATCGGTAAACTGATTAATAGAAAATCAATAAAATGAAAATTCAGCCATAGGGTAATGACCAAAACAAAGTTTATTCTTCAATAGATCGCAATACATATATATATATATATATATATATATATATATATATATATATATATATATATATATATATATATATATATATATACACACACGCACACATATATATATAAAGGAACACTGAAGTCAACTCTCAGAGACGACAGACTGTTTCATGCTGATGATTGCGTTTATCATGAAACCGTCAGTCGTCTCTGAGTGTTGAGTTCAATGTTCATTTTTATATTTACATACGCGGTATCTCTGATACTTTATCCCATAAATATAACATACCTTAAAACTAAATTTCTTCCCATACAGACACTCCAGTATACTTAATTATTTCCGTGTATCAGCCTGAATAATCGATAAATTTTATTATCGAAAACATGCTCCTTCCAACGGGATTCGAATCTGCGTCTCCCAGTGCAGTCAAGTCAGCGATCAAACAAAGCATTAAATACAAAATACACATTACTTCTTATATATATATATATATATATATATATATATATATATATATATATATATATATATATATATATATATATATATATATATGAATGAATAAAATCAAATGAATAAATATAAATACATGTACGTGCGAGTCTTCACATATAAATATATATATACATATATCAACACTTAGAGGCGACAGTCTGTTTCATGCTAGACGCAGTCGTCAGGCCATCAGTCTAGGATGAAACAGCATTTCGCCTTAAGTGTTGACTTCAATGTCCACTTGTATATTTACACACGCTCTGTCTCTGATATTGAGCACTTTATCCTATAAATATAGCACACCTTAAGAGTATATTTCTTCACATATATATATATATATATATATATATATATATATGTGTGTGTGTGTGTTTATTTATATATATATATATATATATATATATATTATATTTTTTCATATAGACAAAAACAATCTAGTCACTACAAAGATGCAACCTTGTTTCGATACATTTTGTTGTTAGTCAGAGCCAAAAACATTTATGATAAATTCAGTACAAAATAACACTTCTATTAACTATATATTAATGAATATACATAATACCCCATCCGACAGTACGACTCGGAATACCTGATGATTGCATAGAACATGAAGCCCCGAGTCGTGCTGTTGGCGTAGGGTATCATATATACGTAATAAAACACACACACACACACACACACACACATATATATATATATATATATATATATATATATATATATATATATATAGTGTTGTGTGTTTTGCTGAGCATTCAGCGTGGCTCAAACTAGCATTGATTGATGCGAAAATACCGGAATAGTTTGATCAAAACCATAAAAGTTATAATTAGAAAAAAAAAGGAATAAAAGCATATTTTTCACGCAGCCAGTTTGGAGGAATGAGGAATCAAAAGCTAGGCATAAATGCGGTAAACATGAAACAAAGAGAGCAAATTTCAGCATAAGATAAGACGTTTGAGTTAAAGCCTGCCGATATACGGAAAGTGAGATAAGAGCAAATGTGTAACATCATAAAGATGTCTTCTGCATATCATGATGGGAATGATAAGAATAACAATGAGCAACAAGCGAAGAAAGCGTGCCATGTATTTTGCGTTATCTTCGTGGAAAAAGTCTTGTGACAAGATAATGTTTGATAAGTGAGCGTTCAGATAAACCAGGTCTAAGATAATTATTAACTTGGACAGTCATTCTTATTTGAAAGCTTTGTCTATGTAATATTCATCACGCATGCGTGAAGGTATTTTAGCTTGCACAACTGACAGAAAGAACATTACGTAAATGTAAATACTTTTTTCGCTTCTTTCAGAAAAGTGCTTTATACACGTAAATCTCTAAATGCGCTTTGAAGTGTCTGCTATCAGGATAAAATTCATTTACCTTGATGTTGATAAAATAAGTTTCTGTAAATCTGCGTCATGCTATTTGCACGAATTATCAATTAACTCTCAAAAGCTAAGTATGTCTAGAAAAAGAGTATTATACAAAAACATGCTTACATGAGACTTTCAAATTCTATTTGAACGTATGACAGGTTACCCAATATACACCTGAGGAAGGCCGGAAGATAGGATAGTCGAAACGTTATTATAAAATCAACAAAAATAAAGACAGTATAAATATTGTCCTCGTCTTTGTTATTGTTATCATGGAAAAGCTGTAGTGAGAGAATGAAATCGGGCATGGCTGATCATGTATGAATGGAAAGGCAGACTCAGCCATTGAAAATACTGAACAAGGAAGAACACTGAAGTGTTAGACGTCTGAAAGAACCAGCGCATGTGTTAGGCTATGAGGACCTCCTTAGTGGAAACGGGCAAACAATAACTGAAAGAAAAGTAAGCAGTAGACGATATCCCTAGACATTAGCAGTAGAACGAGAACAGTCTACCTCACCCACACCATAGATTAAATAAAGTGTTCAGTTCAGAATTTCCTATCGGTTACTTAGACTCATATACCCTGGGGGTGGCCGGGAGAGACAACAGCGGAAACTTTGTGATAACAGAAACAAAGATCAGGACAATCTTTTGAATATAAATAGTGTACATAATAAAAAATCCTCATCCTTGTTGGGTTATTTTAATGGCGAATATATTATAGGGTACTAGTAATGGCCAACCAGGCTAGTTTTGCTGACCATTACGCTCAAGTACCTTCATTTTGTCATTAACTTGAAAGGCTATTTATTTAAGCGTGAATACCTTGGGTTCCCATTATAACTTCTGAAAAGCAGTAAAGGATAGCAGCAAGAAAAGCACTAGCCATGAATTCTAAGAACTCATATAGTAGCGTGTCCATAAAAAAGTAAATAAATAAAAATTGACTATAGTGTCAAAAATAATTATAATAAAATTATTATACCAATTATAATTATCATTACTTCACTCTTTCCAAACAAATGAAAATCAACCCCACTTTTCTCCTCTACACGCACTAAGACGTGATACTCTCATTATCGGACAGTAAGTCCACACGTGGGTCAACAAAAAATTTCGGCTCCTTTTCATTTTTCAGGCCACAATGATGACATGTGTCTCTTAATACTAAACAAAAATTCGAGATAAGAAAACTCCAGAAACCTCTTTTATTTTCCAACTAAATTATATATATATATATATATATATATATATATATATATCATTTCATCCCAAGCAAGGAAAGAATGCCACTAGTTTGCAGTGGGTGAACAGAGACTCATTACACGCATGTATAAAAAAAACGTACGAAAATGACTGTATACACTTTACTCATTTTTATCTTATATTTATGTAGGATTCCGATCTATGTTCGACCAACATTTGATCCCAACTCACAATGTTATTCAGTATTACGGTCACACGTGTCTCCAACGCCACCTAACAACCAGATAATCAATAATACTCGTTTTGTTGTTTCCAAGTCTGGCAGTTTCTCATTTTCTACGAGTATTTTTGTATATATAAATGTTAGGGAGTTTATAATTATTTACTCACAATTATGACACCCCCTAAAAGTTTCATACAGCTGGGCCGCATCCCAAGATGTGAACTACGAATTGTAGATGTCAAAATCAAGCAAGTGCGGAAATGTAAATAACAGGGAAGTGTTATAATAGATGATGGAAAATGAGACATCGAACTTTGAAGGTACGTTTGAATAGCAAAAAGATGTCCTCCACAAACCAACAAAGGCATTAAGAGAAAGGAACATTTTGACAGAAACAAAGAAAAGAATTCTGAACTACAATGTAATATCAAAGCTTCTCTATGACAGAGAATTCTGGACAACACAGATAAAAAAGATAGTTAAGCCAATAAAGATTTACTTCGACAGAAGAAGGCCGAGGTTAACATAGATGAAGCACGTGAGCATCGCGTACGTTTTAAGAAAGTAAACAAAAAAAGACATGTATACTTAGAACAGAAGGGAAGAGTTGGAATTTCTAGGATGTATAATGAATAAAGAAAGCTTAGAAAATATAACACTCACTGGTCAAGGCAAAACGGACAGAGACAAACAGCGAGTTACCTACCTTACCTTGGATTGCAGAATATGAATTGGGTGGGATATTATAAGCATTGCTTAAACCTACAAACGATCAGAAGTTGTGGATAGTGATATTCATCCATGTTTTGAATAGATACAACACAACAAGAAGAACAATAATATTGCAATTAAAAAACAGCTCAAAATCGATTATTATGACTCATTAAGAAAGAGGAAAATTTCGTTAGAAACAAAGAAAAGATTACCTAACTTTTAAGTAATATCGGTCGTCCTATATTGCAGCAATGGGGGACAATTTCAGCACAGATGAAGAACATACTTGTGGCCAGAGAAATGTAGATCTAAATGCTAAGAATATCATAGACTGAACAATGACGATGTTTTAGAGAAAATGGAAACAAAAGGCATACTTTTACTTAACATCAGAAACATAAGTTGAAATGTCTATGGCGCATACTGAGGAAAGACGGCTTAGAAGATTCGACACTCGCATGATATATTGAAGGCAAGAAGGACAGAAGAAAGCAATGCATACACTTCCAAATTAGCTTGTGTAAATGGTTAGCAGAACACTGATTAGGAGTGATAGCGAAAAGGCAAAATTTATTAAGAATTACATAGGGCAGAAAATTATGGAAAAAAGCCATTCTCTCCCGCGTCCTGATAGCACCAAATACAGAGAAAGAGAAGAATTATTTTTGTTAAATATCAATTATTTCATTATTTTTTTTCATTTGTATTTCGAATGATTTTTACAATCAGCGGTCGCGACTCCTGCTACAAGTAAACTTCCAAATGTGACTATTTGAATGATGTTTGTGTTCTGCCAGATTTGAGACTTTTTCTTGTTTCTTTTCTTTTTTACTAATGGATATATCATATAATATGAATATATATCATATAATATAAAATGCACCGTGAGCTATATACAAAATAGTAAAAACTAATTATTAAATTGATTTCAATGAGATTCGGCTACAAAGTTAATCGGGGTTTGTATATGTATGTTATATCTTATTGTCCGCAAATAAAATTTTTCGACTGAAGACGTCTTCCTTCTCTGCCACCTACGATTATCATAGCTTTAAATGCAACGTCAACCACCATCTTCTCTCTTTTTTAAACCTGTTCTTTTATTGTCTTTTCTCCTCACTAATATCTTCTCATTTTCTTTCACTCGAAGTAACCTCTGGCATGTTAGTGACATTATCGCTTTGCTTGGGGTTAAATGATTAAACATACTCTACACAGAATAATTTAATAAATAAATAAACAAATATAGAAGCTATGGTTCATTAGTTTCATGTGTATGATATGATAAAGAACAATTACGAAACATTTATCGGTCTAACATGTTTCACTTTTATTAAAGCCTCAGAAGAGAATGAGATATGAAAAAAAAGAAGGAATAAATTTTGGTATTTTTACTTTTTCGTTGTTTGATTTTCATTGGTTAATCAAGTTCCGCGTGCATTCGACTTGTTAAACAATCTTTAGGATTATTTGTAGCTTTCCAAATTCACGGAGAGACGTTCATTGGAAGTTCCAACAAATTAACGCATTCGAAGCTTAACTTAAAAGCCATTTTGTTTTATGTATATAAGTGTATAATAATTCTAGTTTGTCTATGTGGAATTCATACGATGATGTATATTCGTAAGTGCATGTCTGTAAGTCTAATAGACATTGTGTTTATTGATTATAGCATGTTGATTTGGATATGTTTTTACGCAAATACAATTTTGTTCCAGATAAACATACGTTAGATTCGTTAAGAATGGATTCATTTAACCCTTTCAGCCGGTGGTAGAGAAAATCGACTTAATGCCCAGCCACCGGTTGAACAATGGTAGAGAAAATCAACTTAATGCCCAGCCACCGGTTGAACAATGGTAGAGAAAAATGACTTAATGCCCAGTCACCGGTTGACCAATGGTAGAGAAAAATGACTGAATACCCAGTCACCGGTTGAACAATGGTAGAGAAAAATGACTTAATGCCCAGTCACCGGTTTAACAATGGTAGAGAAAAATGACATAATGCCCAGTCACCGGTTGACCAATGGTAGAGAAAAATGACTGAATGCCCAGTCACCGGTTTAACAATGGTAGAGAAAAATGACTGAATGCTCAGCCACCGGTTGAACAATGGTAGAGAAAAATGACTGAATGCCCAGTCACCGGTTGACCAATGGTAGTGAAAAATGACATAATGCCCAGTCACCGGTTGAACAATAGTAGAGAAAAATGACTTAATGCCCAGTCACCGGTTTAACAATGTTTGAGAAAAATGACTGAATGCCCAGTCACCGGTTGAACAATGATAGAGAAAAATGACTTAATGCCCAGTCACCGGTTTAACAATGGTAGAGAAAAATGACTGAATGCCCAGTCACCGGTTGAACAATGGTAGAGAAAAATGACTTAATGCCCAGTCACCGGTTTAACAATGGTAGAGAAAAATGACTGAATGCCCAGTCACCGGTTGAACAATGGTAGAGAAAAATGACTTAATGCCCAGTCACCGGTTGAACAATGGTAGAGAAAAATGACTGAATGCCCAGTCACCGGTTGAACAATGGTAGAGAAAAATGACTGAATGCCCAGTCACCGGTTTAACAATCGTAGAGAAAAATGACTTAATGCCCAGTCACCGGTTTAACAATGGTAGAGAAAAATGACTGAATGCCCAGTCACCGGTTTAACAATGGTAGAGAAAAATGACTGAATGCCCAGTCACCGGTTGAACAATGGTAGAGAAAAATGACTTAATGCCCAGTCACCGGTTTAACAATGGTAGAGAAAAATGACTCAATGCCCAGTCACCGGTTGAACAATGGTAGAGAAAAATGACTTAATGCCCAGTCACCGGTTGAACAATGGTAGAGAAAAATGACTGAATGCCCAGTCACCGGTTTAACAATGGTAGAGAAAAATGACTGAATGCCCAGTCACCGGTTGAACAATGGTAGAGAAAAATGACTTAATGCCCAGTCACCGGTTGACCAATGGTAGAGAAAAATGACTGAATGCCCAGTCACCGGTTTAACAATGGTAGAGAAAAATGACTGAATGCCCAGCCACCGGTTGAACAATGGTAGAGAAAAATGACTGAATGCCCAGTCACCGGTTGAACAATGGTAGAGAAAAATGACTGAATGCCCAGTCACCGGTTGAACAATGGTAGAGAAAAATGACTTAATGCCCAGTCACCGGTTTAACAATGGTAGAGAAAAATGACTTAATGCCCAGTCACCGGTTTAACAATGGTAGAGAAAAATGACTGAATGCCCAGTCACGGGTTGAACAATGGTAGAGAAAAATGACTTAATGCCCAGTCACCGGTTGAACAATGGTAGAGAAAAATGACTTAATGCCCAGTCACCGGTTGACCAATGGTAGTGAAAAATGACATAATGCCCAGTCACCGGTTGAACAATAGTAGAGAAAAATGACTGAATGCCCAGTCACCGGTTGAACAATAGTAGAGAAAAATGACTGAATGCCCAGTCACCGGTTGAACAATAGTAGAGAAAAATGACTGAATGCCCAGTCACCGGTTTAACAATGGTAGAGAAAAATGACTGAATGCCCAGTCACCGGTTGAACAATGGTAGAGAAAAATGACTTAATGCCCAGTCACCGGTTGACCAATGGTAGTGAAAAATGACATAATGCCCAGTCACCGGTTGAACAATAGTAGAGAAAAATGACTTAATGCCCAGTCACCGGTTGAACAATAGTAGAGAAAAAGGACTGAATGCCCAGTCACCGGTTGAACAATAGTAGAGAAAAAGGACTGAATGCCCAGTCACCGGTTTAACAATGGTAGAGAAAAATGACTGAATGCCCAGTCACCGGTTGAACAATGGTAGAGAAAAATGACTTAATGCCCAGTCACCGGTTGACCAATGGTAGAGAAAAATGACTGAATGCCCAGTCACCGGTTTAACAATGGTAGAGAAAAATGACTGAATGCCCAGTCACCGGTTGACCAATGGTAGTGAAAAATGACATAATGCCCAGTCACCGGTTGAACAATAGTAGAGAAAAATGACTTAATGCCCAGTCACCGGTTTAACAATGGTAGAGAAAAATGACTGAATGCCCAGTCACCGGTTGAACAATGGTAGAGAAAAATGACTTAATGCCCAGCCACAGGTTTAACAATGGTAGAGAAAAATGACTGAATGCCCAGTCACCGGTTGAACAATGGTAGAGAAAAATGACTGAATGCCCAGTCACCGGTTGACCAATGGCAGTGAAAAATGACTGAATGCCCAGTCACCGGTTGACCAATGGTAGAGAAAAATGACTGAATGCCCAGTCACCGGTTGAACAATGGTAGAGAAAAATGACATAATGCCCAGTCACCGGTTGACCAATGGTAGTGAAAAATGACTTAATGCCCAGTCACCGGTTGAACAATGGTAGAGAAAAATGACTGAATGCCCAGTCACCGGTTGACCAATGGCAGTGAAAAATGACTGAATGCCCAGTCACCGGTTGACCAATGGTAGAGAAAAATTACTGAATGCCCAGTCACGGGTTGAACAATGGTAGAGAAAAATGACATAATGCCCAGTCACCGGTTGACCAATGGTAGAGAAAAATGACTGAATGCCCAGTCACCGGTTGAACAATGGTAGAGAAAAATGACTGAATGCCCAGTCACCGGTTGACCAATGGCAGTGAAAAATGACTGAATGCCCAGTCACCGGTTGACCAATGGTAGAGAAAAATTACTGAATGCCCAGTCACCGGTTGAACAATGGTAGAGAAAAATGACATAATTGCCCAGTCACCGGTTGACCAATGGTAGAGAAAAATGACTGAATGCCCAGTCACCGGTTGAACAATGGTAGAGAAAAATGACTTAATGCCCAGTCACCGGTTGAACAATGGTAGAAGCCAAAGAAAACCTTTGTCAACTTCAGGAACAAACCTTAATGAGAATAACTTAGGGAAGGAAACAGCTTTCCAGTTGCGGAGACCATCTAGTATCAACATTGGTTTGACATGCAGTGATCTATGGTGGGTGATAAGTGACTGTCAACTACAATGGCCTGAATCAACTAGCTCTATACGGCGGTTACTAGTAGGAGTTGTGACTGTTAGTATTAAATCAAGTGAAGCGACTGAAAATCAGTACAACAAATAAATACAATTCTCCGTATCATACTGCATGTCACGTGGATCAGCAAGCCGTGCGTCCTCTGGTGAAATGTCAGGCTGGTGTCGAGTGAAAATAATGAACTAATCTATTTAATGGTATTCTGTAGGTTGCCCAGCAAAAAAAGCGATAAATTCAGAAATAAATTTATTTAGCTATCATGTTTCAAGCACAAACTGAACAATCATCGTAGATGTTCGAAATGTTTGGCTGAACAAAGTCGTAAGCGTGGTAACCAGGAGGCTGTAGCTTTATTCACGTTATGAATATCCCAAAAAATTATTCATTGTTATTCAGGATCAATTATTCCTAAAACAGTGATAATAAATGTGCAGCTTTTTTACTGGGCAGTCTGTAGGTCGCTCAAAAATAGAAGATTGACTTTTACGGCTTACCAACACCTTGGAGCTGATTTAAAACCAAAATATAATTTTAGATTGTAGGAATAATTGGGGGAGATAATAATGATTAACTGATAGAAGTCCTACTAATTAACACCTAGCTGGGGGAGAACAGGTAAGTTCCTACTTTTCCCAGTGGTACTTCCGTGTAAGTGCATATAAATAACCTGACCAGAATTGGAACTATTTTCTCTGATGTCCAGTTCTGAACCGTTTATCCTCTCAACCACACTTTTCAACTTACATCACCTGGTATTCGTATCTGGGTACTGAACAAACTCGACGTTACTTAGCTTTGGTAATCGTACGAGAAGCGGTACCTCAACCTGATATGATTGTTAATAATAATAATAATAATAATAATAATAATAATAATAATAATAATAATAAAGAAAATTTACTGGCTAAATCGATTAAAAAACTGAAGAAAAATATATCTAGAATCTGTCCAGTTAATGATAATTTAAAATATAACAATGAGAAGGTACGTACATTTAGGGGCAAATAAATATAAAATTAGATCAGCATAGATAAATAGTGAAATCCATAACCAAATGAACAATATATTGCTTTTGGGATGTTCTTGCTTGATGTCATACCAGCTTCTCCCTGTTAGCAAGCACTGCGCACAGAAGATCGAAATTCAAATTAAATGTCTTAATTAATGATGACCTAATCCGCCCATCAGTGTTAGGTATCCACCTGAATTAACTTGAAATTATTATGTCAATAATAAATGACATGCGATTATCCAATATGTAACGTTCGATTTTCAATAGTTGATCATCCACGTTTTCCGTTTAATTTAATATTATTGTTATTGCTCATCCCTCAGTTGTCATCAGGTTTCACGCCATAGCAAATAGCATCAATATTAATAAGAGAAATATTTTCATTTATTGATATATCAGAAGCTTCGAGAATATTTTCTTCAATTTAGCGTCATTCTTTCATACTTTATTCTACTATTTTTCATTGATATTTTTGTTATTTTCTTACATTATTATTATGAAAATAAATTTTGACTTGAATTTGTCTAGGACAAGACATGGATGTAATTTTTATTGTTTCCATTTCCATTTGGATATATATTGTTGAGGGGGTCTCCGCTTTTTACACAAATGGACACACCCAGGGTATACATATACTACTGCCAGTGAATACCCGAACAGTAGTAGTGAGAGTAAGAGACGGTTGGTAGAATAACGTAGCGGCAAGAGTAAAAGTAACAAGCACATAGACTCAGAAAGAAGTCATACAGCAATACGTCGATGCCAAAGACTATATATATATTTTGCTACTAACCCGCATTCCTGGAACTACTAACCTGTATTGCCATTTTGTATTATTACGTTAATACATTTATTCCCTATATTCATTCTTAGCGTTTGTTATTATTTGATACCGGATTTCATCCCGGAATCCACAACAACTTGGCGACGAGGATATCGAACTCACACTGGAAGGAAAAAAACAATTCTCCCTCGTTGTCTGCAACAACTTGGCGACGAGGATATCGAACTTACACGGGAAGGAAAAAAAATTCTCCCTCGTCGGCAACAACTTGGCGACGAGGAGTTCGAACTCACACGGAAGGAAAACGAAACAAAATTCTCCCTCGTTGTCCACAACAACTTGGCGACGAGGAATTTGAACTCACACGGAAGGAAGGACATCACTATTTCACAAAAGGTAGAAATGTCTTAACCTTGTAAAGGACGAAAAGGGGGACTACTCCACGTTCGCCGCAATCGTGAACAAACATTGCGACTTTAAGTTGGCAGAATTAACTCCGGACAATTTTAAGTGTCTTATTTTTGTACAAGGGTTAGTCTCAGCTAAAGATAGTCAAATGCGCAAAAGAATGCTTTCAAAACTACAAAATGAACCTGGATTAACATTACAAAAATTATCAGAAGACTGCCAAAAATGCCTAAGTATAAAGAAAGACTCGAAGGATATCGAGGAGTCAGGAGTAGCATATATACGTAAGTTGTACAAAAGTTTACGTTTTTCACCCTCCCCGGAAAGAAAACAAAAACTCTATAAGAATGAAAAAAAAATTTCACCCTCCCCGGAAAGAAAACAAAAATTCTATAATAAGGGAAAAAGTACAACGTATAGGGCACATTATGAAAAAAATCAAAGCAAATATAAGCTCCCCCCATCTGCATGTTATCGATGTGGAGGATTACACTGGAATAAGGATTGTCGTTTTAAATATAAAAAATGTCTAGCGTGTGGAAAAATGGGTCACAAGGCATCCCAATGTAGGAACAGAACATTTACTAGTAAGATAAGAGCTACTAGAATGCACGACGAAGACAATATTAACATAAGGAAATACGTGAAACTTGAAATTTTAAATAAAAAAAATAAAATTACAACTAGACATAGGTTCGGATTTAACGATAATTAACCTACAGACATGGAGAAAGCTTAATAAACCGACCATGATACATACACAGAAAATTGCTAAGTCAGTGACAGAGAAGCGTATAAAATTCGAAGGAGAAGTGATCTTAAATGTGAAATTCCGCGGAAAACTAAAAAAACTCAAGATATTCGTAATGAAAGATACAGAAAATCTGGTGGGCACAGACTGGATACAGAAGTTCGACGTATGGGATTTACCCATCAGTTCTTTTTGTAAGAAGATAAATTGCGAGCTATCAAAAGCGACAAAGTTAAAGGAAGAATTACATAATCAACTTCCCGAAGTATTTTCGATCGGTTTGGGACGAGGTAACAAGTTTGCCGCTAGAATTGAATTAAAAGAAAAGGTCCAACCAGCAGTAAAAAAGAAGCGAAATGTGCCGTTTGCCCTCAGAATACTGTTTGTGTTTGATAAGTTATTGCCGAACAAGAACAAAACCCGGCATACACTTATGGTACTCAAGGGATCATTCTGTTACAGTTATTTTGGATACCTATATACTAGTGAGCCAACCAAAATGAGCTGACTCATTTTATAGTTTACCAAGAGAAGGTTAACCAATCAGAAGACTTGAAATATTCGATCCGATGTGTATAAAGGCGGTCATTTTTTTTTCTTGTCGGAATATCTACTGCTAACCTGTCAGATGAAAGACCTGCAGAACTACGCTTCCCTACTCTCTCCGAATATCCACTGCCTTCCGCTGATATGGAAGACCTTAAGAATTCCTGAATAGTTGCTATTAGACATTGGTGCTGTTTCATTGAACAAATTACTTACTACGTTGGATTTCTACATTCAGACTACGGTGATTATGTTTTTACAGTGGTTATGAGCCCAGATTACGACTGTATTTTGACGGAAATTAATCCAATTATGAATTGTGGGAAACGAAATTCTTAGGCTACCTTGGAATACAAAAACTTCATGACATCATCCTTTGCCAAGATGACTCGAAGGAAGACGATGATTTTATGGAAAGAAATGCGACTATGTTCGCTGAATTAATACAATGTCTGGATGACAGAAGTTTGTCTTTAATAATGCGAGAAGCCGAGGACAATAGACGCCGAGCGCTACAAATATTGCGTGAACACTACTTACCAAAAGGTAGGCCTAAAATTATTGCTTTATATACTGAACTAACTGCGTTAAGGAGACGGGAGAATGAATCCGTGACAGATTATATTATACGGGCTGAGAATGTCACTAATGCCTTACAAATATCAGGTGAGGCTATTTCAGATGTGCCATGGTTTTAAATGGATTACCATTAACATTTAAACCATTCACGACAGACATAACTCAAAAAGATAAAAGTCTAACTTTCACTGAGTTTAAAGTCGCATTACGTAGTTATGAAGAAACTGAAAAAATGTGCAACCCAGCAAATCAAGGAAAAAAACGTAATGCAACTAAGGACGTCATTTAAAAATTCAGAAAAGTAATCCCTCCAACCTGCCAGACCAGGAATTATGATATTAAAAATAAGAGGCCTGAACACAACAACAGCAACAACAACAGGAATAATAATAATAATAATAATAATAATAATAATAATAATAATAATAATAATAATAATAATAACAATAATAATAATAACAACAACAACAACAACAACAACAACAATAATAATAATAATAATAATAATAATAATAATAATAGAACATCAAATATTATCTGCGTTCGTTGGGGTAAAGACGGGTATATATGTGCGAAATGTCAATTTTATAAAAGGAGCGATTTTTGTAAAAACGTAAAAGCATTTTTGAATGAGCGAAAATATGCCTTTTCGTTTGAGTTGGATAGTATACTCAATAATAATAATTCTTATCTAGTCGATACGGGTGCGACAAATCATGTAATTACAGATAAAACAAAATTTATTAATTTTGACCCCTATTTCGAAACTGACAAACATTTTATAGAGTTGGCTGACAGAACTAGAGCTAACAATTTCGTTTTAAAAAGAGGCGATGCCTGTATTTATTTACGAGATACTGATGGAAATATTTGTAAATGTTCATTAAAAAAGCTTTATATATCACTAAATTTACACAAAATATTTTCTCGGTTCAGTCTGCTGTTAAAACTGGTGTTAAAGTTAGTTTTCACCTCAACAATTCAAAGTTAATATACCCAGACGGAACTGAATTTAATATACAACAAAATGGACGTTTATATTATTTGAAAAGTATTAAATCTGTGAAAACAGCCACCCACGACTTAGCGACTTGGATTAGGTCATTGTAATAGTTCGGATGTTAAAAGAACATGTTACTGGAATAAAAATTGCATCTTCAAAGGGCTTACAACATTGTCGCACATGTATTAAAGGAAAAAGTATAGAAATAGGGATCGAATCCCAAAATCAACAGATATATTGTTCAGAGTTTATTGCGACTTAGCGGGTCCAATTTCACCAATGGCTATAGGCACTTATTGATATGTATTAAACTTTGTGGACGAATATTCAGGACTTGTTATGATATATTTTTTGAAAAACAAATCTGATACCTTACATGATACAAGAATGTATTTATCTGATATTTCACTTTATGGAAAAGTGAAAATAATTAGAACAGATAATGGTGGAGAATTTACTTCTGATGATTACGAAGACCTCCTAATAAATGAAGGCATTAAACATGAGAGGACCAGCCCCTATTCGCCGCACCAAAATGGAATCGCTGAACGTAGTTGGCGGACGCTTTTTGAAATGGCTATATGTTTGCTAATAGAATCTAAGTTACCCAAAAATCTGTGGGTCTATGCATTAAATACCGCCGTATATATAAGAAACCGTCGCTATAATAGTAACATTAAAAAGACTCCCTACGAGGCTTATACGAATTACAAACCCAACATAAGCTGTATGCATATTTTGGTACAATTTGCGACACATATGTCGACCACAGAGCAAAACTCGATCCAAAAAGTGAACGAGGCATATTTATTGGCTACGACAAAGCAAGTCCAGCCTATATGATTTATTTCCCAGAAAGTAAAATAATAAGGAAAATAAGATGCGTCAGATTTACAGATTCCTTTGAGCAAGTAAAGGATCCCGAAGAAAAGAATATTAATTGTGAGGAGCTGGTCCCACACGAGCCAGTATGGCCTAATTATGAGATAAAATAAATAGAAAACCCGTTCAGGATCCACAATTAGAGGAAGGTGTTATATCAAAAGATAAAGACAAGGAAAAATCAGACGCAAACCTTGAATTAGAAAAAAATACAACTACTGAGAGGGGGGGGGGGCAAATTCCGCGTTATCCGACCAGAATTAGAATAAAGACAGACTATTTTGGAATGGATCAATGTAATATCTGTGACATTGACTGTTGCTACTCGGTGCAATGTATCCCGAAAAACTATCAAGAAGCCATAAATTCTGATAATTCCAAACGATACATAGCCGCCATGCCAGAAATGGAATCTTTAGTATCAATTGATACTTTTGAATTGACAAATGCCCCGGATGATAAAAATATTATCGGCGGCAGTTGGGTTTATACTGTAAAGCAAACGGAGGATGGTTCGCCAGTGTATAAGGCTCGTTTTGTAGCTAAAGCATTTTCGCAGATATACGGGGAATATTATGTAGAAACATTCAGTCCAACAACAAGCATGACAACAATAAGATTTCTAAGGCATGGATATACACCATATGGATGTCAAAGGAGCATATTTGAATGCACCGATTGACTATGAAATATACATAAAGCCGCCAGAAGGTTTTGAAAAAGGTGACATTTATGTATGGAAACTCAAAAAGTCGCTATATGGGCTGAAGCAAAGCGGAAAAACGTGGAATAAATTACTACATTCCTATTTAATTGAACAACTTTTTGAGCCCTCCCTGGTGGACCCGTACCTGTACACAAGGACATTTAATCATGAAATATTAGCAATTCTGATTATTTGGGTCGACAATATGTTAATTGCTTCAAAATATAAAGCTACTCTATTAAAAATTAAAAATTTTTAAATATAAGGTTTAAAATGACCGACTTTGGTCGACTATCATGGTTTCTTGGTATACAGTTCGAATTTAAGGATAACACTATTACAATGAATCAATCCAGATACATCGACAAACTCTTATCAAAATTCGACATGCGAAATTGTAAAACGCGGACTACTCCATGTGAAGTGGATTTAAACACAATTATGAATAATGAAAATGGTATAGCGGCGTGTGAGAAAGAATACAGAATGTTGATAGGAAGTCTTATTTACGTCATGACTTCAACAAGGCCAGACATCTGCTATACGGTTACTAAGTTGTCTCAAAACTTAAATAAACCAAGGACTGTGCATATAACAATAGGTAAGCAAGTATTACGTTATTTAAAGGGAACTATAAATAGGGCCTAGTATTTCGACAATAAAAAAACCCACTAAAACTGGAAGGATTTTGTGATGCTGATTGGGCAAATTCACGATATATATATATATATATATATAAATGTAAATATATATATGTTGTGGATTCCGGGATGAAATCCGGTATCAAATAATAACAAACGCCAAGAATAAATATAGGAAATAAATTTATTAACGTATTAATACAAACTGGCAATACAGGTTAGTAGTTCCAGGAATGCGGGTTAGTAGCAAAATATATATATAATCTTTGGCATCGACATATCGCTGTATGACTTCTTACTGAGTCTATGTGCTTGTTACTGTTACTCTTGCCGCTACGTTATTCTACCAACCGTCTCTTATTCCTACTACTACTACTGTTCGGGTATTCACTGGCAGTAGTATATGTATACCATGGGTGAGTCCATTTGTGTAAAAAGGGGAGACCCCCTCAACACCCTCACCTTAGATCCCTTTTTGGAGGGAGTTACTATTTTTTTACTCTTATGGTCGATAATCAGAGGTTCGGTAAATTTCATATAATTTCATATGTATATCATTGCTTGAAACGGCTTCTACTGATCTGGAGTGAGCGGCTTGGTGATAGTTTTCGTGGCTCCATGGTTCACAGTCCTATGGTTAAAGAGTTCCACCACGGTTAAGTGAGCGACCGGCGCTATATTGAGTCTGATTTGCTACCTCTTCGTCACCGAGGCCCGTTGGAACAGTTGGTTTGGTGTTTACTAACTGTCAGGGTTTCAATTCTCGGTAGTGGATGCGCACTGCTGATGACTCCCAAATATAGGACGAAACGGCCGTCCAGTGCTTTCTGCATTCTGTTGAGGTTTCTTTCAGACTCGATGAATTACTTAAATATAATTATCAAATTCTCCTAATAATTTCATATATACATATATCTATATATATATATATATATATATCTATATATATATATATATATATATATATATATATATATATATATATATTTCGAGAAATGATCTTGGAACATGATAGATAAACGAGTTTAAACGATTTCCTTGCATATAGATATAGAATATTTCTCATGGATAATATGAAATAAATTCTGTTTATTTAAGTGCCATACCTGATACACGTTTGGACGATCATGACTGACGAGGCAGAAGATTTTCCGGCAATAGTTTGCCATTTCTAGGACAGGCCATGGATGTTGTTCTTTTTGTTTCCATGGACATAAAAAGGACAGTTTTTAGCAACAATATGTTAAATAGACAAAGATCTTCTCTGCATATTGGTAATGCTTGTTCGAAACAGGTTCTGGATTTCCTGGAGAGATGATGCAGCAGCGATTTTGTTGATTTATTGTTGAGTTCCTTTCTTTATTCGACCCAAAACCCCAGCCACAACTGGAACGGTTTTAGATTTTAACTCCTAGTTTAATTCTATTTTTATCTCTATTGGCTTAGTTTTTTTCAAAAGTCTGCACAGATACTTTTTGTCACATGGTATGCTCGTGACAAGAAGTTTTGTTATATAGGAATAAAGTGTCCCTGCCGACACTTGAGTTTAAACCTAGATCGCCAGTGAGCAAACACAGGCAATCCCATTATTCAATTAGGTGGATCACATGGCCATAGACGATACGCATGAGTAGAAAGTATCGTGACGTCTACATTGATCTCCATTTCTAGTCTATCCTCTATTACTTTTCAAATCTGCATTTCTACTATATCGTCTATTACTATACGGACCGCTATTCTCTATACTATTTCTCTATACGGATTACTATTTGAGCGAGTATTATCCAGCAAGTACTATTAGTGCGGGATTATTCCAAGGCGTCTGACACCAGCATTGTTCAACGGCGTACTACAGTTGTATCTGTGATTGCGAAGTCTCTACTAAAACGAACATTACGATAGTGACATCGAGTATTCTTTGACATTACAAATTTCTCAAACGAGTGTTTGCAAAGTTTTTCTTTTCTGTCTTTTATTGTAACGATTTGAATGTTTTATCTGTGTTATTATTATTATTATTATTATTATTATTATTATTATTATTATTATTATTATTATTTCTGTTTTCTACAGACCTTTACCTGGTGATTACCCGAGACCTAGGTTAAGCTAACATAGTAAGTATATGCGTTCTTTTTGCACGAATTCTGATGTTACATAATACTTAACATGTGCAATGTTTATATTCTTTTTACATTGCTAATAATCTCTTGACGATATCAGCAGTTCCACACCGTTCATTTTTTTAAGTTTCTTATGAAGAGGAACTCCCAGATATTTTGTTAATGTTCTTGTTTACAGCATTTTCGATCGTACCAGAAATCAAATAATTATGACTATAACAACAATCGTAAGACGCCAATTTCAAGATCCTTATATTTACGTATTTTGTCATATAATTTAACAGTTATATATTTATTGGTGATAATTTCATACCGATGCGAAAGCATGTTTTGTTTGTAATATTGATCCTTATAATAACATCTGGCCTAGTGGCTTACGCAAATCCCTCAGTATGAATAGTAAAGTACTCAAGAATAATGAACACATTGCTTTCTCTGACTGATTCAGTTTAATTTTCATACCATTTTTTCAAACATATAGCACATTGCAATACTGAAATATTCTCCTACTCGGTCTTGTCGATCTTTGTATTATTAGTGCGTCAAGATTGCATAGACAGACGCCATTATGCCAACAAGACGTTGTTACCTCACTACTGTTCAGTAGACATAAGTTTTTATTGTGATTTCTTGTTTAGTATAAATGCCGCAATCTCTGCACCCTTCAGCCATTGACGGGATTTGTGCTTATTGACATTCACGTTGTTACTTTTTAATTCATCTTTGAAATACAAGGCTTATTTTTATCAGGTCGTATTTTTAAATTGCTTAGCACTTGTGTCTTAGTGGGTTTTTTTTTAATAATTATAGCTGTATTTGTTGCTTCCCGATTTTTATTTATTTTGTTCACGGTGATTGATTGTGCTTTTAGAATTGGAACATTACTTTTTTTAAATTTCTCGACTCAGGTAACAAATTGTAGCATCCAAGGAGATGTGGTCTCTAAATAGTTTATAATCAATTGTGATTTATTTATAAGTGAATTATACCTTTGCTACCACTAGTTCTGACAATATAAAGACGATACACATCCGCTTCCGGTTAGGGCGTGTTATAGGAAACCAGGCATATGTTTTAGATGTATTGGGAAATCATTTTCTTTTTTCAGCGATATTCTAGTGGATAATTTTGAAACTATAAATAATAATTATTCAGTTCACTGCGTGCAATTGCTGTTGTTCTTCTGCAGAATCCCTTTCTGACGTATTCTCTTTACCATGTGCTTTAAGTCCTTTGACTCTTGGATTCCTAAAGACTCGTACTATTTTTAATACTAATATTCACATGATACGCGGCCTAAGAGCCACTCAAGTTAGAGGGTTACTGTATGTTTTGTATGAGCGAAAGAGAAGTCAAGAAGATTCATGAGGTTATTTAGGAATGATAGTGGATAACCTTATACTTTAAAAGTTTAAGATTGTAGTGATGTGGAAAACATCCTGCTGGGGGTCTGTTCCCCCCAAAACAGCTGTTCTTAAGAAAAAGCTGTCCAAATGAAATTTCCTTATTTCTAATGGAATACGAAGCGAGCGAGTATGATTCATCATCGTAGATTTGGTACGGCGAGTTTCAGCTGCAAATTTGACATGGAAACAGCGAAGGTGTAAGCTGACATATAAAGCAAATTTATTCTTTTTGTACAAATTCTGATGTTACATAATACTTAACATGTACAATGTTTATATTCTTTTAACATTGCTAATAATGTCCCGAGGATAACAGCTGTTCCACACGGTTCATTTTTTACGTTTCTTGTAAAGAGGAGCTCTCAGATATTTTATTAATGTTCTTGTGTACAGAATTTTCGATCGTACCACAAATCGAATTATTATGACTATAACAGCAATTCTAAGATGCCAATTTCAAGATCTTTATATTTACCTATTTTTTCATCTAATTTAAAATTATGTCCTCATAGATAGACTGGTTGCCAACTAAGGCTAAAAGATCCAGCTGGAGGAGTGGAACTGCATTCACTCTTTTCTCAATAATATTTGGGCGTAAGTGATTGTAATGAACCCACCGGGAATATCGAACTCGGTCGAACACGGATCTCAGATTTCCTATCCCGAGCCGTTATCCATTTCACCACACAGCGCATCTAAAAACGCTAAATAATTTTTAGATAAGCAAACGTTAAAACGTTTACAGACAATTTGTATTCTGCCATCATAAATGTTGAATAGATGAATCATGCTGACAGGATGAGTACCAAAGTTCACCGTAGGAAAAGATTTGATTGTAAGGAAGACTTAAAAATGATACTTATAAAAGTTGATCTCCGACTAGAAAAAGTTAAATACTGTGTTGTCAGGGATCAAGTTTGCATTATATGAATCTAAATCTGGGAATAAGACTTCCTTATTTAAATTCATCTGTCACTAAAGGTAGTAAAATGATTGATTCCGTTTCAAATAGCCTGCCCAACTTTTCTACTTGCAATCAGGAACGCAAAGTAGAACTCTCTTAATAAATTTCCCAAATAAAGCATGAAATACAATTGTTTTCATTGCAATTCTATTGGTCTTTTTTTCTAAATACTGATACCGAGCTATCCTAAAATAAGGAAACCTCTGACTTTACTACAAGAAAACGGTCAAAAACGTTATTTTTTATTAATGTTCAATCTCTTATATAAAACTTATAAAAACTTCAGAATTAATTATACTGAATCGTTTTCTCCTGACCTACGACTAAAATATTCGATTTTATATCATGCAATTCTTTCACTAACTACACTTGGTAAATAACAAATTAATAAAAGAAACAGTAACAAGCAAAGTCGAATGGATGGAGGAAAGCAATTCATTTAATCCTCGTCTGTTCATCCGTACGACTATTGTATTTATTTCAAATGTTTATCTTGGCTTCTTTAATGCGACCGTCTCCATTGAATGCTGAAAGGCTTACGGCTATGTCGTCTGCAATGAAAACACACCTCAGTGATCTCCGAAATGATTATTTTTTTTTAAACAATTTCCTTGCGTCTCTGTGTTTGTGTGTATGTGTTTACGTTCAAGAAGAAAAATAAAGACAAAAAGGGCGAAAAAGGCGACATTTATAATGAAATGAAAGAAATAAAAAAGAAAAGCGAAAAGAAACAACCCAATCAACGAAACTGAAAGAGAAAGAACGTGGAGTAAAACTCCGAGAGAGAAAGAGAGAGAGAAAGGGGGGAAGAGAGAAAGGGAGACGTGGATTAAGGAGAAACCTTAATGCGAATAAAGAATATTGATCAAGAAAAGATGGAGGAGACTTTCGATTAAGAAATATACAGATGGAATAGAGGAAGACATCCTCAAAGTTTAAATTTGGATGTAGTTGCTAAAAATGACAGAATAGACATTTAGACAGAGGCAAGTTCGCAAACTATGTATGGAGAGTTGAGATGAAACATGTAAAAGAAAAAAACTACAATAAAACTTTTGACTTGAAACCAGAAGATAAAGGAAAAGAAAGTGAAACTGAAAACAAAATCCTGACTAAATTTCTGTAATAAGAGGTTATAATACTTTTAATTTTCTGACCTAGTAACTGTCAGTTAAATCCACGGTTCGGGTTGTATAGACTTTGTGTAAATTCTACGAACAATAACTGAGTAGTACTAAAAAAAAGTAAAAGGGAATATCCATGACATTGACAGTGAAAAAAGGGGTCAGTTTGAAATTCCCTGAAGGTTACCTAGACTGGATGACACCTAGAAAGGCCGGAGCTGTATTTGGCTAAAAGATTCTGATACTAACAACAAAAATGTGGAGAATAATCTGACAAAATAATATATGTATAAAACAAGGCAGAAATTAATGGGTTACATTAAAATCTCAATCATAAGAAAAAAATATGGATAATATGAAAAATACAATAATGCATATAGAGTCCTAAAATGAATGTTAAAATTAAATTCAATCTTAAATAACAAAGTGATAAGGGAAATAGAGAAAATCTTCGTGAAAGAAATTAGGAACATATTGATTGATTGAAATATAAAGGACACTTTTACGTAGAATCAGAAAGAGGCAATTGAAAATAGAGGTGCAATATTCTTCTCTTTATTTCTAGCAGCACAATCTTTCCAAAGTTGTATCACGTCGTCATGTGCCATTCTTACTTTATATTTCTAATGTTGATTTATTCGTTTTCTACTGCTTCCCGGCCATTTTCAGGTTATTTAAAGCCAGGAAATATTTTTTAGATTGAAAGAATTTTTTTTAACCGGGGGGGGGGAGATAATAATGATTTAGTGATACAGGTCTTAATAGTTAACCCATTGCTGGGAGGAGAAGTGGTGGATTCCTACTTTTCCGAAGGGCATTTGCACGTAATTGAATATAACGAACACAAATGGAATTAGAACTCGGCTCTCCGATTAACAATTCGGAGCCATTTCTCATTACATCACCCGCTCATCCAAGCTTACAGCACCTGGTATTCCCAACAGGTTACACGTCTAGGTATTGACCAGGTTCGATGTTTCTTAAGTTCGGTGGTCGTACGAGAACAGAGTAATAGTTCAAGAAAACTATTAAAGAAATATGTGAGTCATCACAACTTTTACTTTTTTTCCTCTTTAATTCAATACCTTTCAAAGGTCTCGACGGACGGAATCCTGTCTCGACGCACGGAGATATGATAGAAATTAATGTCAACAGATAGGTTCATTTAGCCACTTCTTTTTCTTGTATATGCCATCTCCCATCAGGACGTTAATGATCATGTTTCCCCACAACTTCTTATAATTTATAACACCAAAGATGAACAGAAGGCAAGCATTATGGCGGCATTCAAAAACTTAAACAAGGAGACCGTCCAGGAGAGATGCTGGAGATTCCGAAACTGTCTGGAGGCCGTAGTTGAAGCCAATGATGATGTTACTGTACAAATTGACTCTAGTTTTTCAAGATATCTTGCGTAATTTTGGCAAATATATCTGTTAAAACGAGAAATTAGTGTTATTTTCAAATTAGTGTAATTTAGACGGCAGTTTATCCACCTCGCTCTGTATTTGAATTGGCAGTTCAAGGGAAGGATTGAAGTTTGATTTATTTTCTAATGTTTTCAAATCAAAGTAGTACTTCTTCGAAACCGGTTTCCAACCAAGTCTGCAGAACCCCGTTAAAGAAATATTACCCATAAGTTGGTGGAAAAGAGATTGATTTGTGCCTTTCCCAAAACTACTAATTCTCGACTGAACGCAACATTCTTCTTCTGTGTCTCGTGCCCTTCAGGACGTTGGCGATCATGGCTCTCCACAATTCCCTGTCGTTTGTAGCTCTAAATAAATTATGTCTTTTTATTTTCTATCATAATCCCTGTTCTGCTGACCATTTGCTCAAACTCACGAGAACGTTGTTTTCCTCTTTCCTTTTTGCCTTCAATCTGTCCTTTGAGTATCAGATTTTCCTAGCCCACTTTCCTCATTATGCACCCTAGAAATTTCAGCTATCTCTTCCTTACGTATAAGTGTTCTTTTTGGTTTGTCGTTGCTCACATGTTCGGTCCATGGTATTCTCACCATCCTTGTATAGAGCCACATGTATGTTGCTTCAAATTGTCCAGAATTCACTGCCATATAGGAGGATTGATATGAAATAACCGTTCAGAATTCGTTTCTTTGTATCTAACGAACTGTTTCAATTTTTATTACTTTGCTTATATTTTGGAAGGCATCTTTCGCTATCCCAGAGCACCTTCCTGTTTCAGCTTCGCACTTTCCGTCCACTGTTAAAACACATCACAAATATTTAAATTGTTCGCTTGTTTGATTTGTAATTTGTATTTTGGGCTCATCCTTTTGCTGACAAATCTGTATTCTGTCTTATTGAAAATGATGTCTAGTCCTTTCTTCTCGCTTTCCTTCACTGCCTTTTTAAAGAGTTTTTGTAGTTCCGTTTCTATGTTTGCTATCAACACAGTGTCATCTACATATCTTATGTTATTAAGATTGTGGCCACAAATAATGAATCCTGGTAGTACTAATTATCTCAGAATCGCATTACTGTTTATGTTGAATAAGTCCGGTTAGCTTCCTAAAAATCCAAAATAAAGATAAAATAAGATTTTTTTTTTTTTGTTGATCAGAACCTAAATTGCTTCGCCGTGGGCTCACGGGCAGACATTTGGCATTTTTGGAACACTTACAATCTTTTTGCTACACGTTAACGCGTGTTGAAATCTTTAGAGTATTTAGTATTGTTGGAGTTATCGCTGACATTTTTTGTTGAGATTTAAAATATCTGCATTTCATTCAATATGACAAACTAATCGCGTTTTTTTTAAAATTTTCATTAATTTTTCCAAAAGATTTAATGAAAATTTATCGTACTAAGTTACGCACCCAAGTAAAGCCAAATGGACCGTTTACCCCCTTACCTATTTGCACTTCTCCCAAAAAATTTGATTCTGTACGGTCAGTGTATGTGTATATTTAGAGGGTGTAACTGACGGATGAACTAACGGACGTCACAGAATTTTATACATAGATTTCCCAAGTGATATGTGCTATATCGCGTCTAAAACTAGACAGACATGAATGGTCTAACTTTTCATAAGTCAACGTTATATGTTCGTTTTGATTAATCAAAGCTCACGAAGTTTAATCATTTATTTTTAGATGATCATTTCTGGAAAACTGTTTATTTTTCCTCCTTTTGCAAGGAAGATCTTTGGAATCTTTTTGAAGTGAATGTTAGAACTGACAGACAAGTTTAATCTGATACACTTTTTTTACAAGTAACCAATATCAAGTGGATTTTAAGGCCCGACAAAATTCAGTCAATAAAATGTCTGCCTTGTTTTACTTCATTTTTGCTTCTGAACCCCCAATTTCGAATAACAGATGAAATTTTCTTGGACAAATAATGAGAAATATGGGCTTGGCAAACTTAACACTCACAGAGCATATCGTAGGCAAGAAATCTAGGGGAAAGCAGGGGGTCAACGACATGATGAGCTTGTGTGAATGGATGGCGGTGTATGTGACGGAAGTCTTGGCAAAGTGAGAAAGGCTGCTAAAAGTAACAAGGAATAGAAAGATGTGGAGAGCCATGATCTCGATATTTCTGAAGAGACACGTCACATAGAACAAAAAGAAAAAGATGATGAAGAAGAAGTCAGTTTAGAAGAGGCCCTGCTCTGAATTCAAAAACCGCTGAAAGGGCAACGGGAAACCGGCACTCTATCTTTCTCTAGAAGCCACAGCAATTCAAAAATAATAAAGAAATGGAATCTGTGAAGAGCCAGAATCGTTTGCGTTCTGCAAGGTCTTGGCTTTTAATTTTCACAAAAGACCTTCTACAGAATAAATCAGATGATTACAAATAAGAAGCGTAAGATAAAAACCACATTATTTCGATTCTATTTGACGAGGTAGCTTACACGGCAATTTTTAACTCACTTCCAGTCCAGGCTATTAATGAAAACTATATAAATTTATTGAGAATATATACGGTAAGAGTAATTTAATAATTCAACCATACTCAGACACATATAAAATAAAAATTTGAAAACGACAGAGGCAGATGATATGATTTCACCTAAACTATTTATAAGTGGACTTGACATTATCTTCCATAAAATGAACTGGGTAGATATGGAAGTAATTGATAATAGAGAAGATTTATACCAACAAAGATCTGATGAAATTTCAAAAATATCAGAATTATCAGATTAATTACAAGCAATACTAAAAGGTCTAAAATGGGGAAGTCTCGATGTTCGTTTGGAAGTTATCAAAAGAAATTAATCTTTAATTGCAAAGTTCCAAAAACATTTATAAAAAGGAAGATGAAGAACTCCATAACTACACATGCTAAGAACAGGTGAGAGCAGTAACGTTTTTGGGACGGTAATAAACTACAAGAAGACAGAACGCATGGTCATCAATAAGAGGATGAGCGCGTAATGCGATTTGATGGTCGGGAACACTAGAATCAAGCATACGCAGAAGTTTAAATATCTGGGAAGCGTCTTGACAGAGGACGGTAAGTACGAAACTGAGATCCGTAGACGTATTGGGATAGCCAACGGCACATTCCAAAAGGTGGGTAGAGTATTGCGAGACATGAGGATTTCTTTGGTAACAAAGAAAAGAATACTGAACTGTTACGTGACATCTGTCCTTCTTTATGGCAGCGAACGTTGAACGATTTCCTCAAAGATGCAGAAGAGACTCAAGACGACGGACATGTGGTTCTACAGAAGGATGCTAAGGATATCATGGACCGGTCATGGGGTCTTAGTGAGGTTGCAAACAAAGAGGAGGCTTATACTTAATATCAGGAAATAGCAGCTGAAGTTTCTGGGGCATATATTGAGGAAGGAGGGCCTGGAGAATCTGATACTCACGGGTCGAATAGAGGGAAAGAGAGAAAAGTGAAAACAAAGCGTGACATACCTGGCGGACTTAAGCAAGTGGACGACATAACGTGGTCTGGGAGAAGAAGCAGAGGGAAGGAACTTGTTGAGAGCTGCAAGGGATAGAGGGAGGTGAAGAGCCATGATCGCCTACGTCCTGAAAAGACATGACACATAAAAAAGGAAGATGTTATAGCTAGGAAACTAAGTATAAATATAGTATGTATATAAATCTATAACTGATACCGGATTCTATTTTACGTGCATAGAGATTCTTAACAGAATCCAATGTTGGGTTTGCAATGCCATCGGTCCTGACTACGTCTTTAGGAAATTGGCTGCTCTGTCTCATCAGTTTAATCCTACGAAACTCTAGATGCCCAGAGATGGGCATCTGACCTCTCTTCTGACCTAGCTCAGATCAGTGGAAGAAAAAGTGGCTGGTCACATTCACTACCTGGGAGAGTTGTGATTTTGTGCTTCGCGTAATGGTTAGCAGCTCAGAAGGGGAAATCGGTTAGCCGAAAATGAAAAAAGGTCTTGAAACAATGTACTGTGTTTACTTGTATTATGACGATTGACTAAATCTGTGAAAGACACTAGCTAGGCCTTCATCAGTAAATATTATTGTTGCGATATCAGGTTTAATGTATTCAGCATTCAATTTAAAAATTTCTCTTTGCTATGTTAACTTAAAAGTTTTATTTTCATGGAATTCGTTAATGTTAATAATATCCATCATTCTTCTCTGTTTACGTTTAAAACAATGGCATTTGCATGCTGGTTAGACATTTTTTTGGTTTGTTAACATGTTAACTTTTCTCAAATTTCTTGTGATATTCTCAAAAATATTATCTTATCCGTGTCAGCCTAAAGGTTTCACCTTTGATGCTCTATTCAAATTTTTCGCCATTTGAAAGATTTTTTTTCTTCACCCAAGAACTTTACATGATGTTCATTTTCTTTTGAGGTTATATCTTTCTTTCAAGCTATGGCTTATTTTCATATATCTGAAATTAAGAAATAAAGATCAATAGCTCTATTTCAGAGATGAGGTATTGTAATTATTTTCATTATTTACATTGCTCGAACTGTTGTCCTCATCTTTACTGCCATATTCATGTGGTTTCAGCCGTTTTACGCTCCGGCCTTCTTCAGACGATTGGATTTTCCTACTGAACCCTTTATTTCGTCCACCGGGGTACATTGTTCTAGTGCCATGTGCCATGAGTATTACGGATGTCTCAGTTGTTTCCCTTTGGCTCAATCTTTTGATTCACCACTGCTGTGGCCTGGTATTGAGCTCACAACTCTTTGGGTCTATTTATTGGATCTAACCAACGTCTTTATCCACTGGGGCATGTGTCCTTGAGAAAGGTCGAAGAGTACAGTGGCCGAGACATTGTGAATAGGGCAGTGAAGATGAGGATAACAGTCCGAATAATATAAATAATGCAAGTAATCTTAACACCTCATCACATAGATAGACAATGTATTGTGATTCAATAAAACCGGGATAATGAATTCGCAACTAAAATAGAAGTCAATGAAGCGTTTAATTAATCCGTTTCCTTCATATATTTTAGACGTTCAATGGTTCTATGATTCATTGATTACTCTTTGGTATTATATTAATCACTATCTGCTCAATATCTTTTCATGTAAAAATTGTATGTGTTTAATATAACAGTGAAATGGAAATATCCCTCGAAAGAAAATTATTAGCAACAAAACGACAAAGACAGCGACGATAAAACTGATTTCAAAACCAAGTTGAAGCAAAACGATCACTTAATAGACAAAGGTATCTGAGTGCCTCACTTGAAAGTCTTGGACAAGTAAGACTGTAATATCTGAAACGCATGCGTAAAGGAACGTTTTGTTTTTCTCGGGAATTAATTTTCTAAATGCAGATAAATATTTTATTTGTATAGATTGTTAAAACGACTAAGAGAAGGAATCACTCATAAATTTAAACTTAAGTTGATTTACCTCCCTTCCCGTTACAGATGAGAACGGGAATATATGAATAATTCACAGGAAATATACAAATGCACACTGACAATTATTATATGGATTGATTATTATTTAATTATAAGAATTGTTTTCAACAGTATACCATTAGTAAATGGTTTCTCATTTCTCTTTCAATACTTAATTTAGTGCCGATGACATTTTGAAACTAACACCTGAATTACAGAGTTTGATGATAAAATGCTGATGTGTTGCGAGCTCCTCTCCATGTTAGCTATAATATTTTATGAACATGCTGGAGAATTTACAAAGAGGAACGATCAATTAGCTTTTCTTCATACCATGCCTGGTGGCAAATGCTGCTGGTGGCGCCTGGGGTGGCGGTCCCGCCATAGCCACCGAAATCGTGAGATCACCCCTGGTCGGCGGCTGATGAAAACAGGGTATCGCACGTGTTAACACACGTTGTATGTTAAAAAATGATTACCAAGACTCTCTGGAAAGCAAGATGACTCTTCGGAAAGACGAAGTGACCTTCTAGAAAGTTGGAGTGACATCTTGGAAAGACAAGAATTTACATTAAAGCATGAAGAATACAAGAGACGCAGAATGCCCTCTGGGTGACTGTAGCGAGGAGGGAGAATATATCACCTATCAGATTGATTTTAATGGAAACGACCTGGATATGGACCCGGCTACAACCGATGATTGCGGCAGAAGATTTAACGGTTTTCGCGGTTTACGTATCCATAAGGCACGCTGTTGCAAACAACGTAATTCTCCTATCGGAGAATGTAAATCAAGTGGTGGGATTATGAATCTGGAATACACCCACAGCGTTCAGGATTCCATAGTTGAGCGACAGCACCCTGGAGAAATCCTAAGTAAACCAAGAATCCAGTGGCCCAAAGGTAACCAGAAGACTATTTGGACAAATCTTGACAAAGAGCTTTCTTTTATCATTAATAACAATCTTAAGGGTCACATAGGGCAACAGATCAGTTCCTTTTGTAGAATAATATACGACGTTTGCTTTGAGTGGTTTGGACCATTAATTGAAATGTAAGATAAAAAAGAGGAAAAACGACCAAATCGACGACAAATCCAGAAAGGAAAGTTTCGATCAGAACAAAGATTACTGAAATATGCGCGCCACATCACGACCTAACATGCGCAAGTGAAATATTTGCGTAGTCGACTATAACGAATTATACGAGCTCGTCAATAACGGCAAACGCGTTCAGGAACTTTCATTACGTACAGAAGCGGCAAAGAGAAAAAATCGTTTTATTTATTTCATTACGAGAATTTACAAAGAGGAGCAATCAATTAGCTTTTCTCCACACCCTGCCTGGTCGCAAATGCTGCTGGTGGCGCCTGTGGTGGCGCCTGGGGTGGCGGTCCCGCCATAGCCACCGAAACCGTGAGATCACCCCTGGTCGGCGGCTGATGAAGACAGGGTGTCGCACGTGCTAACACACGTTGTATGTTATATATATATATATATATAAACGTCAGCTAAACAAAATCAACAAGTGGACTAATGACTGCGTTTAGCATGAAACAGTTTGTTGCCTCTGGGTGTTGAGTTCAATGTCCACTTTTATATTTACATACACTTTGATATTGAGCAATTTATCCTATAAATATAGCATACCTTAAAACTTTATTTCTTGATATATATATATATATATATATATATATATATATATATATATATATATATATAAATTTTCAAGAATATAGAATCCAGCTCAATGTCCAGGACCGAGCAAGAATATGATATAAAGCCTCAATCGATTCCAATTCCAATGTAATAAATGGAATATTATTGTTTTAGCCTTTATATATATATATATATATATATATATATATATATATATATATATATATATACATATATATATATATATATATATATATATATATATATATATATATATATATATTCTTCCTTAAACCTCTGTTAGGAATAAAACTTTTGATAATTCTATAATACAGTATGGTCTGTGAATACGCCCATCAAAGAGATGAAGATTTTGTTCTTGAGCTGATCCATGGATTTTACGTTTCCTTCATAAATCATGGTTTGTCAAATAAAATCCTGAAGTTCGGACATATATCCGTCATGTGACATCGGATTCAATCCTGTAGAGGCGAAAATCAATTATATTTTATTTCTTGTTTTCTCTACTCATCTTTTCAGCCATACTGGTCGATCCAGAACGTTGGGGCCGTTTTATATCAATCACATCTTTGCAACTTGGCTCCTTATTTCATTCATCATAACACTATTCGGTTCGTTTTCACGGGATCATTTTCTACCAGGGCCCGTGCGCATTCAAACAGATTTAGCAGACAGTTCCATGTCTCGCTTTTCATGGTGTCTTATTTCCTTTCGTTTGATATTTTTCGCCAAGTAATTGCTGATTCCATAACCTATACTAACACCATTATTCAAATTCTCAATCATGCTGTTCCTTTCCCTTCTGTATCGTTGTTTCTCCCTGAGATACTATATCTGGTTCACTGTATACCCTCTCGCATTTATTGTGTTATTATATTTTCTGTTGGATTGTTCTATACATTCTTCCTTCCAGCAAACCAATTTTCAACCTTCTTTATGTGGTATGTCCTTTTAGGATGTAGACGATCATTGCTCTCTACTTCCTCCTATCCCTTGTGGCTCTCAATAAGTTTCGTGCCTCTTCCAACTCTCCCAGACCGCGATCTGCCAACCACCCGCCAGGTATGTCATGCGTTGCTTTCCCTTGTCTCTTTTCCGTGTATTCGACCTGTGAGTATCAGATTCTCCAGGCCCTCCTTTCTCATTACATGTCCCAGAAATTTAATCTCCCTCTTCCTTATGTTTAAGTATAAGCTTCCTCCTTGTGTGTATCCTCTCCCACATGCTCGGTCCATGATATCCTCAGCATCCTTCTGTAGAACCACATCTCTGCTGCCTCGAGTCTCTTCTTCATCTTTGATGAGACCGTCCAACATTTGCTGCCGTATAGGAGGACAGATGTCACGCGGTAGCTCAGTACTCTTTTCTTTGACCCCAAAGAAATTCTCATGTCTCGCAATACTCTGCTCAGCCCTTTGGAATACATCCTTGGCCATCCCAATCCGTCTTCGGATCTCAGCGTCGTACCCACCGTCCTCTGTCAAAACACTCTCCAGATATTTAACGTTCCGCACATGCTTGATTTTAGTGTCCCCAACCTGCAAATCGTATTTCGGGCTCATCACATATCACATTTTATTCTGAGTTCTTTATAATCCTACTATTTTGAACGACAGTCCTCAAATATAAGTTTTTAGCTTACAGCCTCAATTCAGTTTTCTTTTGTTAACCGATTCTCTTTTCTCCGCATATCACTGCTAATCACTCCGCCAAGCTCGGCAATGCTCTTCATTTGTTATTGCTCTCATCGATTAAGTTAATACATTCCGACATTACAGTCACTCTTGCCCAGTACAGTTCTCTGTACCTTTCTTTTTTCCACTCGTTTCTACCCCATTCAACAAGAATTGTTCCCCGTGCGGCGTCTTTGCCGCCTTGTTGCGTTTAATATTGGGCTCAACACTGGTAGCGAATTTTATTATGATCTGCCCGATTTGTCCACCTCATTTCTTTCTTATATCATTCTCTGCTCGTTTGTCGTTAGTAACTGTGTCACGTTTTTAGCACTGCATTTCCGTTGTTATTTCCCTTTGTTTAAAGTTTCTCTTCTATTTGTAACGTCTAAGCTACATTCACTTCTAGAGTTTTCCGGAGATAGTTGCAATGTTTTAGTAAAAATACTAGTTTTTCTGCGTGCGTTTTCCATCTATTTCTATAAAAAATTAAGTCATTTATTTTTTCCGGGGGCGGAACATTCCGCCTGGGAGAAACCAATATCGGTACATTTGCGAAAGTTTCTCTGAATGTGATTGTATTCGGGCGTGTGTTTATATATATATATATATATATATATATATATATATATATATATAATATAAACGCGCGTTGTGTAAATTATTTCTGAGATTTAATGACCTTGGCATCACGATGATATATCTTCATTAGTCATACTCGATATGCAAGTGTATACGCGTGTTCATTTGTTTATTACTGCTTGTCATCGCATTTCCATCTATCTCTCACTCTATCTACCTCTCTCTTGCTATCTTTCTCTATCTATCTCTCTCTCTCTCGAGATATATATATATATATATATATATATATATATATATATATATATATATATATATTCTTCCCTAAACCTCTGTTAGGAATAAAACTTTTGATAATTCTATAATACAGTATGGTCTGTGAATACGCCCATCAAAGAGATGAAGATTTACCTTTAATGCTTATCCAATACCAGTATTTAAAAACAATAATACATTCTTACAGTGGACAAACGTGTACCACACACTCGCGTAGGTTAACTTGTCACATTTGAAAATTAATGAAATCCGTTCACATACTGATCCTCACATCACAAATAACCAAAATCATTAATAGAAAATACCAATATACTATACAGCGCACTGCAAGAAAGAATGGAAATTCTCGAAGATTTTATTATTAAAAAAAAAACAACAACTACAACAGCCGACAGTAAATAAATTGTTTTTACACAAAGATAGTGTTTTTGAAACATTTAAAAACCATGAGAAATATTAATAATGCGAATAAATATTTGGTACATTCTTTGCTGGTGTGGTCTTGCTTTGTGTAACTATTTTCTCATGGCTTGATTTTTGATTAATTAGAATAACTGCACTTCGAAACATATTGGGATGTAGCCAGTGAAATATCGCCTACCACAGAAAATATGCATGAACAAAAGCCGAAAATATACATGAATTCGCGACAGTTTATACAAAATATTGATTACGATATACAAATTATTCAAAATTTGTAAAGAATGATAATAAAATAAACAGATTAAATTTAATAAACTGACGAATTCTTAATGCTTAAATATACCTCATATATATATATATATATATATATATATATATATATATATATATATATATAATTTATTTTTGGATATTGCACTGAAAACATGTCAAAATTGTTACACAGTTGCAGTTGTGTTTCGACGCGTATCAATGCATCTCATCAGGCGATTGTAAATTACCTGGCCAGTGAACGATTTATTTACAATTAAAAACAAAACACAAGGTCTTTTTACGAAAAAAAAGGCGTGGTTATAAGGTCTGTGTGCTTTACTCTGATCAATCAATCGAATATGACCAACGTTAAATTTAAACTAAGCGAAAAGGCAAAAATTAAGAAATTATTTTCCATAAATGGATCATGAACCGTAGATTGGCAGTCAGTGGCAGCACAGACGTTAAACAGGAGCGGATTTTCATGGATACATATTATACGGACTAGTCAATGTCATTTCCTAAGAACAATGAGGTGGAATGGTAATTTAACAAAATGCTTAACAAGTTATATGCTTTTTGAGTTTGCTACATAATTTTTTTATAGCTAATAAAATAATCGCTTCTTTAAGAAATCACTAAATCATTAAAACGTATAGAATTACATGGTAAATTAATATGCCACCGTTGCCTCAAAATTATTTACATAATATTTTAATAACAATAACCGATCAATGCAAAATTACAAAAATATCAACCAAATATTAAAACATCCATACCGATGTTACTGATACTACCAGGAGATACATCTTACCTATATATATATATATATATATATATATATATATATATATATATATGATAAAAATGTAGTTCTAAGGTAGGCTATATTTCTGAGTGTGTGTGTGTGTGTGTGTGTGTGTGTGTGTGTGTGTTGTGTTTGTGTGTGTGTTGTGTGTGTGTGTGTGTTGTGTTTGTGTGTGTGTTGTGTTTGTGTGTGTGTTGTGTGTGTGTGTGTGTGTGTGTGTGTGTGTGTGTGTGTGCAAAAGGATGAATTTAAAAGAGAATGAGCAAAGAGCAAATTTGTACTAATACCTCTGTGGAAGGACTGGATACATCTCTTCCCTCCTTAGTTATGTTTTAAATAGCAAGGCAGACTAAATTCGCGCGCCTATCTAGGAAGATACTACTCGGAATACAAAACGGTGTAGAGGCCAACAAGGAATCACTGCTACATATTTCCCACAAAACCATGGATATTCACCCATATTAAAACAAAGAAAGTTGTGGAAAGCCATGGCAATTCAAAAGGACATGGCCTACAGAAAAGTTTCTCTTCAATTGGAAGCTTGACGCAGCATTCATTCCTATTATTCAATTTCTTACATACTGTCAAAAAATTTCATATGCTAAAATGATATATATATATATATATATATATGTATGTATATATATATATGTATTATATATATATATATACATGTATATATATGTATATATATATACATATATATATATATATGTATATATAAATAAAAAGAAAGAACAGTAAGATATAAAATCCAGTGTTCTTATAGATATTTTTATTTTTACACAATAGTGCTCAATGTAAATTTACAGAGCATTAATATTATAAATTAACTGATTTAAAATATGATTTTTTTCACTACACAGGAATTACCATGTTTCAAAAGCCGATACTAAACCTTAAATTTAATTATTAAATTAAATTAAAATTTTTTATCACGGATTCATTTTCAAACGATTTCTGGAATAACTTATTTTGAAATTTACTGGGTTTATAAGCACATACAATCTTGATATTATTAGTTGCTACGGTTACAGGAAATTCAATCATTTTGATAAGGGTAGTAGGGTATTCATTTTCATAGACAACCTGCGTATCAAAATATAAGTTACTTTCAAAATCAGGTTAAGTTAGGGTAGGGTAGGGGTGCCTGTTCAACAAATGATGACATCCGTTTTCCACATGCTGTCTGTTTTTTTTTTTCAATGACAAATGTTTTTTGACATTTTTATTTTGCCGTTTAATTTATAATTTTATACACAAATACTTTTTTCAAAAGGGTCATTTGAATATGAGTAAGTTATATTTCTAATATTTAAAATCTATTCCTACAATTTTGAATTATTATTCCTACTTCTAATAACTAATAGACTAATTGTTTTTTAAACAAATAAATATATTAGAATTACTTTCTTATTTAAATATTATTATTCAAAGATCAAGTATAAATATGTATGTTTCATTTTTTTCACATTTAATTATTATTTAATGAAAATCTTTGACAGTGTCTGCAAAAAATAGCTATTTCATTTCTTTAATTTTTATTTTTCATAAACTTAATAATGTATAATTTCTCATGTATGCACAATGGACATGGGTAATTTAAAAACCTAGAAACTCTAGCTTAGTAGTATTGTTTTTTTTTAAGTGCCAAAAATATTTAGATAGGGACATCTGATTTAGGTATTTACTTATTTTAAAAGAATTTTGATGTTGGTTCCAACACTTTTTGAATTCATGTCTTGTTCATCCAATGTAGACTAACTTTGTCTGGATCCTCAATTGATGAGATATTGCATTGGTACACTAATGATTCAGTGTGACATTTATTATTAAGAGGACATTTTTGAGGATTTCTACAGTTACATAATTTTTGTTTATCTTCATCTCTTTTTATTATACTCTCTAATTTTTTTGATTTTGGTCTAAGTGTTTACTCAAGATATTAGCATTATGTTTCTTAATAATCAATTCTAAGTTTTCAGTACAACTGTAACTTAATTTTAGGGTATTTTTATTAAAAATTGTTTACTGCCTGTAGGAAAATGTTTAACAATTAATGCAAGGAATTTTGTCCTAATTTATTTTTCTGCCATTTGGTTGTATGGGGGTGTATATCAAATGAATTTTCTAATTCTGTTTTTTTTTCTGTGGTTTTCACTTTCATTTTTTATATAATTGAGTTTAGGGCATTTGTAGCCACTATTCTTTAGAGCTTTATTATAGAAATTACTATATTCAATGAAAACTTTCTCATTTGCTGAATGTGTACTTATTCTCTTTTCAAATATATAAAGGTATATGCTTAATTATAGATGGAGAATTATTAGATTTACGGTGCATATACAAAGGATTAGTATTGTGTTTTTTATAAGGTATCTATATATTATTCATTAAATGTAATGTTATATCAAAGAAGTTCAACTTTTTCAATTTAGTACTTGCAATTATATTCAAGTTCAGGCATTTAAACTCCCTGTATAAATATATGTATATATATTTGTTAGTTTTTTTTTTTAAACTGGCGAGTTGATACCTGTGTTTATGCATATATTCCTGTATCTGTGTGTGAACGGGAATTACTTTTGGTAGATATGTGTCTTTTATGAGAGAGACAGTAGTTTTGGGCAAGTGTCGAGGCTTAAATCAGAAGGAGTAACGATGGGAAGGTTTTGGAATGGTGAGTGGATCGGGGCGCACAACTTATTTCCTTGGATATATACAGGAAATCGAAAACGTAATGGAGTTGTGCGGTGTTTGTGAGACACACGGGATACCTCTGGCAATGTCTGTCAACCACGATGCACTTTCCATGCAGCGTCCTGTTTACCCGTTGTTGTTTTCATCTCCGAGTGCTTCTTTTTTTGTAATTTCTATCACTGTCAGCTTCATATTCGTTTCTCAAGCAGAACACACACACAGCTATAAATACACACACACACATACACACACACACACATATATATATATATATATATATATATATATAATGAATATCTCCGAATTAAATCACTCCAACATACAAACATATATATATATATATATGTATATATATATATATATATGCATACATGTGTGTGTTTCTTTTCATTGCCCCATGAAAGCATATATATATATATATATATATATAGAGAGAGAGAGAGAGAGAGAGAGAGAGAAAGAGAGAGAGAGAATCAGATATAAATTCAAACGAAAAAAGTTTATTAAAATCAACTGAGACCGTCCTTTTATTTTTATTTATTTACCTTTTCTTTATTTAACTTTTTTTTTGGTTTGCGTATAAAATTTCGTATATTGGAATCAAATCTATGGAGAAGCCGCCCGGTGTTTAATAAAAGTTATTTTTGAAGTATATCAACCATTTTAGTTATTATCTGGTATGTTAAAATTATCAGTGCCATAAAGAGAAAGTTTTTACTCATCTTCATTTTTCCAGTTTTCCCTCTTCGCATGGTTCGTATACCCGACACATCATGTGGACTATCGTAGTTCCCAGCTTATTATTTCCCTATAATTAACATCTATACGTTACACAAAATATTAAAATAAAGAGATAGATAGATAAGAAAAGTCTGTGATATATATATATATATATATATATATATATATATATATATATATATAAGCGTTATCATAATGTAGATTTTATTTTTGAAATAGACCGCCCTTTTTTATTTGTCAAAATATGTATTATATCTACAGACTCGAGTACACGAAAATGTTGGCAAAGAATTCCAGCAGGAATCAAACACAATTTCTTTACTACTTTATCTAAATACGTCTGTAATAAAGTCTGTGATAGATAGATAGATAGATAGATAGATAGATAGATAGATAGATAGATAGATAGATAGATATGCAATGGCATGGCACGTGTAATTAGAACAACCTACCCCCGTGTACTAATTAAAAGTTTCGGTTCAAAATTAGAACTAATATCACCTGAAGAAGTACGGAGCGTACAAAGGTCGAAATGTTGCGAATATGACAATAAAGATGATAACAGTACGAACAATGTAAACAGTGTAAATATGTACAATACCTCATTTCATATATATATATATATATATATATATATATATATATATATATATATATATATATATATATATATATATATATTGATGCACGTTTCATTAAATAATATAGACAAGTTATGTCTATTTATTTTATGTAAATTATTTTCATGTCGACTGATAAGCTTAATAACATTATCATTAAAAGAAGAAAGAAAATCACAATACTGATACATATTTTTTAATCCTATCTAAACTTTCTGCTTACAAAAGTCATTATCAAAGATGACGCTTAACCGATACACGGACAAAACAATAATGATAGTTTGTTTATGTTTACATGGAATATTTCAGAGCAACAACAAACTCGTGTATACGAGATCCTGGAAGCAAAAATCGCACTGCACTCGTGCCTCACATGACCACGCGAGAGTGAAAACGAGGAGTATTAAGTATGGGAAGCTGTTGGTATAAACCAATGTCTCCTGTTATAAATTACAGATATTTAAGTATATTTGTGGAGATTTCATAGTTTATTTTGTTCAGGTTAGGTTTCCACTGTTTTATGCATATAGCTTCAATAATTTTTAGTTTTTGTTTATTGTTTTCATGTTTAAGTATAGAGGATTTTCTGGAATTGTGTATGCGGCCAGGCATCTTGTTTTAAATGCCTAAAAATGTTAGAGTTATCATTCAAATGTAGTGTCAAGCGTCGTGAAAGCAAGTTTGTGGTGTGACCAACATAAATATTATTTAATCCGTTGGAGACACAATCTCCCAAAGGGCACTTGAATTTGTAAACTATGTTGGTTTTTTGCAAATCGCTAACCGGGGGAGAAGAATCATTGCGAATAGTTGAGTTGGATATATTAGATTTAGTGTAGTATATATGTCCGTTTAGTATGACAATTGTTTTCGCCTTAGGCTAATGTTCTTGGTTCTTTCATTTTTATTCCTCATTTTTCCTTGGGTACCGATTTGTTCGACTACAAGTCGAAATATTTAAGGTTTTTCCAAGCGAGTACCACTATATATATATATATATATATATATATATATATATATATATATATATATATATATATATATATATATATAAGACAATTATTAAATTACATTTCCCGGCAGCCAACAAGGAAAGTAACACGATAACATTCAGAAAAAAATAACCTTCTTTTACGACAAATAACAGCATCTAAAATAAAAACATTTCAATAATGAAATGAAAAAAAATAGCTTGACTAACCCCGAATATAAGGAAGCCCAATACACTTTCACCCTGTTAAAAATGACCAACTTAAACACAGACAAATCATTACTAAAAAATCTTTTCAATTTATACCAAAGAAACATTCTACTTCTCAATAGCAGTGAAATATACATAAACCTATGCTATCATACATTAACAGACGACTAGAAGGAATTCTTTAATCTAGGACCAAATTGCCATCTCCGGCCTAAATTTCACCTCTTCACAAAGAAGACAGAAATTGAAATTCTACACCAGTCACTATCCCAGCTTGAAGCCCATAAAGTAATAAAATTGCACCCAAACCTAAGTGATCGCCACAAGGCAGAGGGTTTAAATAATCGCATCCCTCGGAACCATTATAACAATATTCTAATAAAAAAGCTCAAGACAATTCAAGTTTTTGTCTTAATTTTTGGAATGAGGATTTATCATTGTTTACACTCATTATATTCGGATTATTGGAAATCTAGGAAGGCATTTTCTTCTTCATGATGGAAGAAGAAAATAATAATCTGCTGGCCTTCTTGGACGTACTAATGACTCGCACATAGAATGGATTTAAAACATCCATATATTACAAGCCAACCTTCACTGGACAATATCTCAACTTCTCTTCCCTACATCCATACAGTGTGAAGGAATGGATCGTTTGACACCTACAGCAAAAATCATGTGGCGACCCAGACATATACCAACAAGTAACTATTAGCATCGAACGTACTATCCAGAATAACAAGTACCCGGCAAAAATGATATCAGCGTCTGCAGGTAGGAACAGAAAGGACAAAGAGGTGGACCAGAAAATTGCCACCGTATATCGACCTAACGTCAAGAGCTTAGCAGACATATCCAGATGATATGCGGTTTATGCAACATCAGGACAATATTCAGAAACAGTTCTAATCTACGGAAAAATATCTGTCGAGTAAAGCCTAACTCGAGGGGGATTATGACCAAAGAATTGCGTGTACACGATTCCTTGTAGCTGTGGCAGAGAATATTAAGGGTGAAACAAGTTGGTCCCTAAAAATAAGGCTGTAAAACATCAAAGAACCATAGTGAATGATGAGACAATGAAATCGGGCATGACCGTTTCTGTATGGAGGGAAAGGTGTGGTCATCAGCCCCGTGGAATGAAGTGAAATTACTGGACATGGAAGAACACTGGTGAGTTAAACGTCTGAAGAAATCAGTGCATATAAAATTATTTGCGCTTCCCACGAGTGTGCTGAAATGTTTACATGTTTAGGCATAGAAATTGCCCATATTTGTAAAAGTATTAATCATAGCATGACTATGTACTTAAATATATGAATAGATTTATAATTTCAATCAAATACATTAGTACCACGTTAATTTATATTAATTTTAATGACAAAAGTACGCAGATGTAGGCTTTAAGAAAGCTTTATTGAACTGAGAATAAAAGGTTTGCGTATAGTACCCGTTTATAGTCTCAGTAAACACAAATAGCTCTCTCAAATACAAGAGTAACAAAACAAGTGGAGACCACTCTTGATTATTCAAAACATCACCATAATTATTTTTGTGTGTTTGTTTCAAATTTGTTGTTATATAGAAAATCTCTCCCAAAATTTGGCAACCCAATACACAAAAGATATCAGAGAGAATATATTATCAGGATGATATTCACTATTCTATATCAAGAGATTCTGGAATTTAGAAGGAAAGATATCTTATTCCTTGTGTGTTTTTGTTTATTTGATGTTAATTTACAATCTTACTCATTCTTTCTCTTTTATTTAAGTCTCAATATCTTTATTTTTATTACAATAGCATTCTCTGGTTTACTTTTTGCTCTTTCTTTACATTTGTACACTTACATTCGATTTCCTTTACTGATTTCACTTCACTCTTTTACCCCTACATTTCTTTTCTTCTTTTTTCTTTTGCATTTCCGGATTTATTAACTCTTTTATTCGTCTCTTCTTCCTTAATTTCTTCCATTCTCCATTCAGTATTCACTGTTTACATGCCACTTCTTCCATCCAATTCCAGCAGAACTTCTGGCAATGTTCTTGAGTAAATAACCTCAGATTTGCCAGGAGGGAAAATGTGGTAAAAGCAAATAAGAGAGTAAGCCAAACAGGTTGCTTAACAAAATGGTGGCATACAGAAGGAAAAATACATGCGCACTGATAAAAACATCGCCTCATAAATATACGTATACAGGAACCTAGTCAAGCCCACATTCTCATAAGCAGGCATAATACATATTGAACTGAAATATTTATTCATATGTATGCATATGCCCGAGATGTTTTCCACAAATTCGACGATAATAATTCTAAACAAACATGCACAAGCATATTAATAAACATAAATTCAAATAAATATGTATACAGATTGGTGCACAACCATTTTCGGAAGGTTTTCATATGATCTTCTCTTTTAAAATCTTAAATTTTAAATGTGTCTATTAAATTGCCTGTGCATAACAATGAATATTTCAATAAATTCTCATTATTAACGCAAAATGCATACTCTAATTTCGACATACAACTCAGAGACAGGCTAATACACAGTCAGTGAAAAGTAACTCCCATTTTAAAATATTTATAATTTATTTATTAACTATAATTTTTTCAAGAAATGGATATGAGAGGAAAGCGTTCAGCATGAGGTCTTATTTAAAATTTGATATTGGTAGAAGATTTCGCTACCAACTTCTCGAGTCGCCCAGGCTCGCGTCAACTGATTTCACCGGGAACTCTTGTGGTATGGAAGACATAACTTCTAGTATTCACCCTTCATGTTCTTCCAAAGACTTGGCGCGGTATAGCAGATTTGCTCCTTTAAACAACCCCAAAGAAAAATGCCCGAGGCTGTTACGTCAGGAGTTCTGGTTGGCTACACATACATAAAATATGGAGTTACTCTTCAATCACCCTGTAGATTATATATATATATATATATATATATATATATATATATATATATATATATATATATATGAAAATTTCTCAAATTTAACTTTTAGAGAAGACAATATTTGTAAATAAATGACAAACAAATGTACACAAAAACATATTAAAATCAAAAGAAAATGGTTGAATCCATCAACAAAGATTAATGAAATATTCTCCACACGTGACATTAACTGACGTCATTTTCAGTTAACAATATGAAAATAGGGTTTCCTACATTCCCGTTGCTAAGAACACTCTGTTTTTTGTTTTTATTAATTTTCTTTGTTTGATTAAATTCATTTCGTTACTTGCTTTGAAAAAGTCCGCATTAGGACGAAACGCGTCAGCAATTACTGTTTTCTTATTGTCATTTATTTACAAATATATATATATATATATATATATATATATATATATATATATATATATATATATATATATATATATATATATATGTCATTTGTGCCTACATTAAATATTATATATTATTAAGTTTCTGAAGAATAAAGATTTATTAAATCAAAGAAATGAAATAACAGTTTTTTGTAGACATTGTCTCATATTTCCCTTAAAATCTAATTAATTATAAAAATTAATTTGCATAATTATATATCTATTATTTCATCATAAATAAATAAAATGTTTATAAATGCGTAATTGAATTCTAATATTTTAATTTTACAATGCCGTATATAGTTTATTTGTAAATATAATAAATATAATATTTTAGATCTTTATAAATAAAAATACAAATACAAAAAATATGATTAATCATATTTGAAAGCCCTTTTAAGTAAATTGCAATGTATATTATAAAATAAGAAAATAATTAAATAAATAAATAAATATGCCAATTGTATTGTAGTGTATCTTAAAAAACAGACTGTGATGACACGTTCGCATATAAAGAATCCAGTATCAACAGACAGACATTTCAAAACCGCATCTAATCTTAACTGATATTTACTCTGCCACCTTAAATTATACTTGTATCCTGATTCGTCAAAAAATAAAAACAATACCCCTATAATTTTTTTGAATTCTCATTCCCCCCGCAACTTAAACTGTATAATACTATTTAGCTTTTAAAAATTTTCGAAAGTTATTTCAGCATCACTAGAAAATGAAACTAAACTTTAAATTATTAAGTTTAATTTAAGATTTTAGTTTTGGTTTCGAAACATGGTAATTTCTATGTCCCGATGCATATATATTTTTAAATAATTATTATAATATTATGCTCTATTATGTAAAAAGCACATTTTTAAAAATAAATGCTGAAGAACTCTGGATTATAAATCTAACTGATCTTTCTTTTATATATATATATATATATATATATATATATATATATATATATATATATATATTTATATATATATTATATTTATATATATATATATATATATACATATACATATATATATATATATATATATTATATTTATATATATATATATATATACATATATATATATATATATATATATATATATATATATATATATATATATATATATATATATATATAGGTAACTATACTCGTCTCGAATTACCTTCTAATTGTTAATTTACTAATAGTTAAATCAATCTCGAAGGGGAAAAAAAAGGTTTTAAAAAAGGTTTTTACCTTATTAAGGTTAATGCTACAATATTTTTAGCATTTACTTATTTTCTTTTTAAACGACATCAAGATTTTATTAAAGTGGTATTCAAATATGATTAAGTCATATTTTTTATACTTATATTAAATATAAATCAAATTGTACCCTAATACAGTTTGATATCGAAGAATACCACCAGTCAATATCAAGGGAACTTTTCACGACTGCCCTGGAATTTGCTACGCTATACTCTGACCTAACATATGAAGAAAACATCATAATTATGAATGCAAACAAATCTGTCTTCATTCATAATGAAGACCAGTGGGTTAAAAACTCTGAAGACCATTTTGATATCACAATGGGGTCATTAGACTCTGCGTTCTTCTGGCCTTGTTGGTCTATTTATATTATAAAATCAAAGTGCACACTGTGAAATTAATATTAAAAACAATGGACTGTATTGGGGGGGATAGCCTTATGGCTGTGAGAAAATCTAGTAACTTTAAAATCGATAAAATTAGAAAGATAATGCATAGAGAATTTAAAAGACTAAATTTGAAAATTGCTGTTAATACAAAATTAAAAAAGTTAATCTTCCTAGATATAAAATTAGATTTGAGGAATAATATATACCAACCTTATAAAAAAAATAATACTATTCCTTTTATATACGCCCCAAGTCAAATCATCCTTCGTCTATATTAAAGCACATACTTTCATCTATTGGATAAAGAATAAGTATAAATATTAAGTTTTATGAGAGAATAAATGCATAATTTGGGGATCTGTAAAAATAATTTATATTGCACATATAGCACAATATTGGTTTCCCTTTGCTATTTTTATGCGTTAGTCGTTCTGCATAGAGTACCGAATGTGTTGAAGAGCGGGAAATACTTGACGTAAAGGAGTTTCATTTTTAGAAATGATAGATTATCTTTAATACTGTCTGGTTGGTAAAGTACAGCTACTGAATAAATATTGATAATCATAAGCAAACAAGTTATGGAATACCCTAGCTTGACAGGATGTCTGTGTACATAATGTTTCTTCAGTTGTTTTCGGCATGAATTTTTTATTCTTTGATACAAACTTATAACACTCAACAAAGCAGTGATTACGTGTACTTCGTGGAGAAATCATGCTGAGAGCAACTATTTTGAGTTTCTACTTGTTGAAGGACTAGGCGAAGCTGAGACTCAATTGGAACTAAGTCGCCTGAAACAAAAAACAAACAAAACAAGTCGATTGAAATTATGGTGTTCCTGGAAATAAAAACATCTTTCTTTTTTCTAAAGAAGTTAGAAGTGTTGAGGAACTAAATTAGGTTCTAAACAAATCGTTCTGCAAAGAGCTGTAATAATTAAAAAATCAGAAATCTGTTGCAACACTTTTGAGTTCAATTAATCGACTACCTCATTCTCTGGAACACAAACATATCATTGAGAAAAACCACTGGTAATTACCGACCGTTTTTACATTTAAAACAAGTGAAAAGCATCAGTTTAAATCCAGGAATTATTAGAATTCTTTTTATCTGTTAACCTTTTCAACTTGGGGGCAAATTTTTACAAGCAAAACAGAAAATATCAAGGGTTTCATGTTCTTTCGCTTGATTGAAAAGTGTTAATTATTCATAAATTGATAACACTTCACCTTGGACTTCTATGAGGTTGATATAAAAATATATGAAAAATATTAGCAATTATTTTCATTTCCATGTGTAAATGAAATTCATTTAAAATCAAATTATTTTTGTTTATTATTAACGAATTTGAAATGCGAAAAATTTTCACAATATTTTATAATCTCGGGATTATCTTTTCAAATGATTCTAAAAAGCTTTATATAATAACATCATCAGTTACTGATTATAAAACATACGTACATATGTTTCTAGGACTCACATAGATCAGCTACTGGGTGCAATAGCTAAATTGCCGCCATTTTATATTTTTAATTACGCGCATGCGCGTTGTTTGCTTTTGATTTTGTCGACTGTACAGTATAGTAGGGTCAGCTGGACACTGTCTTTGAGAAAAACGGCAACATGACACAATTCACTCCGCCAGAAATTTGGAAACGGCATGCTGTACTGCTTGGCATTCACACCGGAAGCTTCAATATGAACATTTCAGAGAGTTTGGGTATCAATCTTAGGGCAGTAAAGAGGATTCGGACAGATTTGGATGAGTCTAATGGTGATTAAGAAAATGTTTGGCGGGATCACCAGTGACGGCGACGTTATGCCGCCATTTATATCCCCACATAACGTCAGACTCAACACGGAGACTTACTTCAATTGATGACTTGCGTGAAGTGGGTGGGGAAGACCCTATGTCTGACAACAGGGCTCTGCACCATGCCACACAAGCAGGAGAAAACCGTCATGGCTGTCAGACAATTTCTACGACCACATCACCCCTTACATATGGCCGCATAACTCCCCAGACTTCAATCCCCTTGATTATTATGTGTGGGGCGCAGTTTAAGCGAGAGATCAACAAAACTCCTTGTAATACCTAAGATTAACTAAAAGGAAAAGAATATGACCACATTCATCAAATTAATCCAGAAGACATTGAGGCGATGGTTAACGCCAATGTCGAATTTATTGAATAAATTTACTCTTTAGTATTTCAAGATATTTTTGTGTAATTTTGGTAAATATATCTTTTAAAATGAGATGTCAGTGTTATCTTCACTTTACCGTAATTTAGCCGATAATTTATCCATCGAACCCTGTTTTTAATTGGGAAGTTAAAATCAAGCAGATCGTGAAGTGTGACTATTTTAGTGCTGTACTATCAAACAATGCATCGCACATAAATCTGAAAGCTCATAGAAATATTGCTACATGATTTTTAGAATCTAAACAAAATAGTGTATGAAAATTTCATTAGAACGAAAAAAAAGAGTAACGATCTACTATGATTTCCGATAGCGATTTAGAGACTTGAAGCGACAGAGATGTGGTTCTGTTAACAAATGCCGAAACTACCATGTATGGAACATATAAGCAAGAAGAAAGTTTCAAAAAGAAAGAAGGAATTAACAATTAATTGATAACGACAGTTGTTTTATGGCATATCAACCTCAAAGCTTAATCCCAACAAATTTATATCGGTCAGTTATGTGCCATGCAGGATACACGCAAAGGCGATCATGTATCTTTCGATACAGGACTGACGAGGAAGATGTTTCCCGCAGTAGGTTGCCATTTCTTTCTGCGGTAGACCAGTTGCTATTCAAGGCTATAGAGGCCGGTGTGGCCTGATATTTGGTGAAAGAAGAAGAGGATTCATAACTTTCACAATGGTATTAGCACGTAATGGATTCGACTGGAATTTGAACTCGGCTCTCCGATTCCTCAATCCGAGCCACTATCCTTTACTCTACCGTGTGTGTGTGTGTGTATATATATATATATATATATATATATATATATATATATATATATATATATATATATATATATATATATATATATATATATATATATATATATGTAACGTAAATCATTCAAACGAAAAACAAATACTGAAGCTAGTTATATAACTAGCTTCAGTATTTGTTTTTCGTTTGAATGATTTACGTTACATAAAATGAATACGCACTACAAAACCTATATATATATATATATATATGTATGTGTGTGTGTGTGTGTGTGTGTGTGTGTGTGTGTGTGTGTGTGTGTGTGTGTGGTACAAAATTTTATTACCGCCATGTTTTGGTTCAGCCTGAATCTGTTAGCAAAAGCAAAGTTAAACAATATAGCACATTGTTACGATGGTACTCCTGTTTCCCATAATGAATCAAGGTGGAACAGGGAACAACATCAGGTAATCAAATCACTTCGTAATAACAAATCTTTTTGTGATTACAAAGCCTGATAAAGGCTCTATTGTTGTCTTCCTGATTATCAAGATGATGATTATTCTTGAGGATTCCTCTAAATTTGTCCATTTAGGCCCAAAAGATAAATTTGATTCTACATTATCTATTGAGGCTAAGTTCCAAAAACGCCTAGTTAAGAGGATTAAATGTCGGAAATTGCTCACTGACATTTCTAATTTAATTAGACCCTCGGGTTCCATTCGTCCCTGTCTCTATGGTTTACCCCAAACTCATAAAGTTTGGGGTTCCATTGAGACCTATTCTGTCCATAATAGGGTTTTCCCAACATGGCGTGGCTAAATGGCTTTCCACTATATTATAGCCAGATTTGTTACAATATAACTCTGCCTGTTTTAAAGATTCGTTCGAATTCTGGGATTTTATGCAGCGGCATTCGTCGATGGATAAATTTACGTGTTCCTACGATATTTCCAGTCTATTTACCTGCGTTTTTACTTCCAAAGACTATTGAAATATGTGCTGATGCCCTATATCATGGTCAGTTGTCTCCTCCTGGTATTCCTGAGGACGTTTTCGTCGAACTGATGAAATTTGCCACGATTCCTGTTGAATTTAGTTTCGACGGCGTTATGTATAGGCAAGTTGATGGTTTTTCGATGGGTTCCCACTTAGGACCCATTTATGCAAACATCTTTGTTGGATTCCACGAAGAGAGTGTGTTATTGAAACCTAATAAACCTGACGTTTACTTCCGTTACGTTGATGACACCATCCATCACTTTGATGACGAGATTGAACCATTTTCTTTCGTCCCATGCATCCATCTTTAAAATTTACACAAAAAGGGAAAATTAATTCTTCTCTTCTCTTTCTTGATGTATTCGTTAGCAGATCTTCGTCGTGTTTTGTTGCATCTGTTTATCGTAAACCGACGTTTACTAGTTTATATACCCGTTGGGACAATTTTTGTCCCGTAAAACCTAAAATTAATTTAATTAAAACCCTTACTGATATGGCTTTAATGATCTGTTCTAAGATTAGATTTGTTGAATGACGAACTCAGGTTTATTACCACTACTCTCTGCAACAATGCATTTCCGTCGGACATTGTTCAATCAGTTATTAAGAATAAAATTACTGAATTCAACAAAGTTAGACCTGCTATCGTACAAAGATGACATGTGTACCTGCGCCTTCCTTGGCTGGGTAATATCAGTGATAGATATGCCAGGCAGGTTTCTCTAGCGGTTCGACATTGTTACTTTGTTGCTAATACTCGTGTAGTCTTTTCTGTCAAGCCTGTCCTTCCATCCATGCGGAAGAAAGTTCTCCATCCACATCATAATAGTTCTTTAATTTATTCCTTTAAATGTAGTTGTAGCTCACACTACGTAGGGAGAACGACTCAAAGGCTGGATGTCAGAATAAAGTTCTAACAAAAATTTGAATCTTAAGTACACTCCTTCAGACATTCTAACCAATACGTATGGGTCTTCCATCGCAGGGCACCTAATAAATAGCCATAATTGTGCTACTAGTTTCAGTGTGGACTCATTTACTATTCTTAGCAAGTCCCACTCGAATTACCACTTGAAAGTGTTGGAGGCCATTTATATTTTATCATTGAAGCCCTTTCTGTGTAAACAGAAGGATTTCCTACTGGGCCTCCGACTAATTTCAATCTAAGGAATATTCCCCACCAACAATATATAGTGTCCATATTTTAGTGATAATTCTATTATAAGTTAAACCTTTAGCAGTGTTGAGCGAGGTTCGAAACTTGTTCGTTTTTCAGTTTTACTTTTTATCTATTATCATCATGAGTTGTAATAAAAATAAATCTTGTCTTTTCATATGTATATATGATATATTCATTAAGCCTAGAGTTACGTCGAGGAAGTTTACCCTTTCTAATTTTGTTTTTAAATTTAGTTTTCTGAATTCACTATATTCACTCTGCAGCGTCTTCTGACCTTGTCGGTCTATTTATACTATACAATCTAACCGCGCACCGTGAATTAGACATCAGGGACATCGGGCTATACAGGGATGACGAGCTCATGGTAGTGATGAGTTCCACAAATTTTAAAATGGATAAAATTAGAAAGATAATATATAGTGAATTCAGAAAACTAAATTTAAAAATTATAGTCAACACTAAATTAGAAAGGGTAAACTTCCTCGACGTAACTCTAGACTTAATGAACAACATATGAGTTAACGGTTTTTTGACGACATCAACACATTTTCGCATTAAATAATTAGCTTAAAAAAACAAATAAAATGTCATAGTCTAATAAAAGGCTAAAAAGCTTAACCCAATCATAAAATTGAAAAACCCTTTATGAAGTCGTCAAAAAACAAATTGTAGTTCAGTGCGACGCGTTTATATATGAAACAGACATTCGGACAAATGAATAAATAAATAAATAAATAATAGATAAAATAAAATAAAACAAAATTCACTAGACACTTCACGACAAATCATGGTGCCAAAAGCTATCTTTCGCTATGATTGACCAGACGTTATGCGTACATGAATGCCATCATTCGCTTTGAAATGGATACCCCACCCTACCTCGGCTTGACCTCTTTCCGAAGGCGACTGAGATGTGGATAAAAATTAACTGTTAGACCCCTTATCAAAATGGTCGCCCTAGCCGTTTCCATAATAATTAATTTTGCGAACGAACATGCTTATAAAGATGCGTAAATTTCAAGATTAGTTATTCTTAAATTTTCGCTTGAGGATGAAACAGGGCTAGATACCTTAATTCAATTTAATTTTAATAATTATATTGAGGGTTTCGGCTCTTGTTTTTGAAACCTTATGTAGCGAAGGAATCTTTTATTTTTTAAATAAGTATAATTTAATGTCTACTTCTGTATGGATCATTGTTTTTTTTTAAAAATAAAAACAAAAATACTAAAGAACTCCGGATTATTTACCTAACGTGTTCTTTCCTCTTTTTCTACATACCTGCATACACACACACACACACACACACACACACATATATATATATATATATATATATATGTATATATATATATATGTATATATATATATATATATATGTATATATATATATGTATATATATATATATACATATATATATATATATATGTATGTATGTATGTATGTATGTATGTATGAACAAAAAATATATTCTTTGTAATAAAATCATTAACACTTTTGCAAAGAGGGCCTCTCTCGAGAGAGAAAATTACATTTATGATAATATTCTTTACTTTAATAAAGTATTGCGCGAAATATTTATTCTTTACATATCCAGTTTCTTAATTTTATTTCTGTAAAGAGGGGTTTTATTGAGAGTCTGGTTTCGTTGATATATTTTTTACTTTATTTATTTTTTTATAAAAACTTTGTTTCATCGTTATTCTCTCCTGCTTTATATTTTTATTTTCTTGTAGAGACCGACCACTTTTAAAAAATGATAGCATATCATCCACATTTACTTTCTCTAACAGTTCAAACATGTTATTAATATTGGAAAATTGCTGTCTTGAGGTAACTTGTTCTGGACACGCTGTCAAAATATGTTTAATGGATAATTCTGTTTTATATGCTTGGCACACCAGCTGAACTTCCTTAGTTAGTAGGAAAGAATGTGTCATTCTCGTATGGCCGATGCGCAAACAGGCTGTTTACGACCTCCTCTTTACGAGACTTTCTGAAAGATGTATTACTTACTCCCAGATTGGGCTGGATTGCATACAGTTTATTATGTGGATAATCGTCCCAGTACTCTTGCCATTTTTTAAAAAATATATTTATTTATCACCTCCTTAAAATCTGTATAGAGGACCTTGATTCCTGTATCCACATTCATATCCAAAGCTGATTTGGCTGTCAGGTCTGCTCTACAGTGAACTTGTATTTCAACGGGGCAAGGGATCCAAAATAATATTATATTTCTCTTTTTGTTCACTGTGTCGATTTTCTGTAATATTTTAATAATCACTGGATTATTGGATTTCTTCCCCTCCGAAGCTGATAGCACGGTGGATGAGTCTGAAAGGATTAAGGAGTTCTTTATTTTGCTCTCAGTAACGATGTCTAAAGCTGACTCAATTGCATAAGCCTCTGCAGTGAAAACCGAACTTCCCTTTGGGAGGCGTTTCTTTTTGGTAAATTTTTGGCTTAGGGCTGTACATCCTATTTTGTCCCCACTTTTGATCCGTTCGTATAGATGGTTGCATAATCGTGGAATGTTTCCAGGATTTCCTGGAACGTGTCCAGAAACGTGAGAGACTGAAGTGGGTGTTTCTTTGGAAAATTATGCATTTGAAGAATGACTTCAGGATGTTTAATCGCCCATGGTAGAACACTGGATGCCGCTGTTTCTTGCATATTTGATAATGAAGTACCTAATTCTTCAACAATGGATTTCAGCCTATGTTCATATGGTTGTATAGCATTTTCTGCTTGACGGAAATGATCACAGTAATTTGGGTCAAATGCATTTCTATAAGCTAGATTAGTTGGACACGATTTAATGTTTACATAATACTGCAATGCCAGTTTAATACGCCGTAGATTTTGAGCGGTTTAATTGTCTTCTGTATATAAGCTCTCCATCGGGGATGTTCTATAGGCCCCGATCACTAATCTGAGCCCTTGATGGTAAGTTGCGTTAAGGAATTTTATGTACGACTTCGTGGCTGCCCCATATATAAAAGTAGCATAATCCAGTTTGGAACAGAGTAGCAATCTATATAATTTGATCAAAGTATACGATCTGGTCCCTATTTAGTATAAGCCACTACACGCAGAAGTTGTAGGACTTTGCTACATTTCGTTTTCAAATACTACCGATCAGGAATGAAATTTAGTTTTCTAGAAACTTGAGTTGTTTCACTACTGAAATTTCTGCTTCATCTAATTTCAAACATGTATCGTTATGTAATTTTCTTAATTTGCAGAAATGTATACATTTAGTTTTTGTTTTAGAAAAAGTAAACCCATTTTCCGTGGCCCATTTCTGTATTTTATTTTGGCATTGCTGAATTTGCGTTTCTATTGTGTTCATATGTTGAGATTTTTACATGGTTAAGAAATCCTCGACATAGATCAAGCATCTGATTCCTGGGCTTAGTGATTTAAATATGGAGTTGACTTTAACGCAAAAAAAAATGTCACTGATAGAATGCTTCCTTTTGGAACTTCTTGATTTTGTACTTCCGATAGTGTACTTTCTACTCGGAATTGAAAATATCGGTTTTTTAGGAAGTTCCTTATGAATTGTGTCAGTCAACCACTTAGGCCCAGTTCATGCAGATCTTTTAATATGCCGAAGTTCCACGTAGTATCACAGGTTTCTAAGTTGAAAAAGACTGCCCTGAAATGCTTCCCTGACAAAGGTCTCCTTTCGTACTAAATGATCCATAGTACTTTTTTTCCTGAATGCATATTGATAATCACTGATTAGGCCGTTCTTTTCTAAATATAGGTCAATTTTTTGTTGACCATTCTTTCCATAGTTTTACACAGACATCTGTTTAACGCTATCGGCCTGTAAATTCCAGGGTTAGAGTCATCCTTCCCAGGTTTCGGAATAGGAATGATAAAAGAGTCTCCACAAATCTGGGAGTGGCCAATTTTCCATATGTTATTAAATAATTTTAGCAACAGTTGCAAGGATTTTTTTGGCAGCTGCTTTAGGAATTGGTAACGAATTTTGTAAAAATAAAAACCTGTAAAAATACTACAATTGGCAAAGATTTGGGGGAGCTACGGCCCATTTCCTTGGCTGCCACGGCTTTTGTTCATTTTTCTTTCTATGTGCCGTGTCCTTTCAGGGGGTAGGTGATCATGGCTCTCCACCTCCCTCTATCCCTTGCAGCTCTCAACAAGTTCCTTCCTTCTGCCACCACCCCAGACCACGTTCTGTCATCCACTTGCTTAAGGTCGCTAGGTATGTGTTGCATTCCCTTGTCTCTCTTTCCCTCTATTCGACCCGTGAGTATCAGATTCTCCTTCCTCATAATGTGTTCCCAGAAACTTCAGCTGCTTCTTCCTGATGTTAAATATAAGCTTCCTCCTTGTTTGCAACCTCTCTAAGACCTCATCGTTGTTCACACGCTCGGTCCTTGTTATCCTTAGCATCCTTCTGTAGAACCACATCTCGAGTGTCGTCTCGAGTCTCTTCTTCATCTTTGAGGAAATCGTCCAACGTTCGCTGCCGTAAAGAAGGACAGATGTCACGTAACAGCTCAGTATTCTTTTCTTCATTACCAAAGACATCATCCTGTCTCACAATACGGCTTTCATCAACGAAGAATAAATTCATCGCGTTATTGATTACGACACATCATAACAATGCAAACACGACGAAAAGAAAAATATAAAACTCCGACTCTGTGACCTTTATTTCTAACTTGTATCCTGACTGCAAAATAACGAAGCTGCTATTGCAAACAATTCTTTCTACTGATCAAAAAGAAAAAAGTATGACGCTTTAAAGAACAATTTTGTTTATTTTTAAAATATATATTTCATATTAATTCTATTTAAAAGTTGAAATAAAAATATTTTGAAGAAATCTATTCATTGTACTTAGTCTTATGAGGAGTGCCCTATTGGAGAGTCGCTCTTGGATAGTATATTTCATTAGTATCACAGCTGGAATTTTAATGCAAGTAAAGGCAAAACAGATAGGCAGACACACACAGTGCGAAGCAGAAAATAGTGATGACATTTTGAAGTTCGAAGATTTTACATGAAATTTTTAAAATTTGGAGTCTTTCTTTTTTTTCCATTTGACCAGTATTTAAAATTTGTTTTCATATAGAAAAAAGCAAGTCATTCAGTGGGAAAAGAATCAAGGTATAACGATTAAAGTTACTGAATTAAAAAAAAATGAGACTAAAAAAATAGGACAAAATGAATGAAAAACTTACCGAAAGAGGAAAATAAATTTAGTCTGAAATAATTTTCTCACTTTTCCTCTTTCAGTGAATTAAAAACTTACTGGAAGAGGAAAAGTGAGAAAATTATTTCAGACCAAATTTATTTCCTTCTTTTTTTTTCTTTCTTGCTGTATTCCTTCCTTCCTTCTTTCCTCTATTTCCTCTCTTTCTTTGTATAAAAATATTAAAGCTTAAATTTATTTATTTATTAATGACATTTTTTCTTTCTTTAATTTTTCTTTTTTCTTTCTCCGTTTATATCTCATTTTTATACAAATTTGTAGTAAATTACAACAACCGAAATATTATTCTTTCTTACTTTCTTTTAGTCATTGATTCTTTCTTTTCATTATTCTTTCTTTTCTTTCCTTCTTTTCGTCATTCTTTCTTTCTGACTCTATTTTCTTTGCTTTTTATTTTCGTCTTTGTTTCTTTCTGTTTATCTCTTTGATTTTTCCTCTATTTCTCTCTGTCCTTCTCTTTCTGCATCTTTGATTCTTTTTCTCCTTCTTTTTATTTCCTTCTTTTTCTCTTTCTTTTTATTTCTTTCTTTTTCTTTCGTTTTACTTTCTTTCTCTCTCTTTCTTTTTCTTTCCGTCTCATTCCTTTCTTTTCTGTCTTTCTTTTTTCTTTCTTTCTTTCTCATTTCATATTTACCTTTTTGTACAAATTTGTAGAAAATTATTACAGTCTAAATTGCATGTTTTCTTTCCATCTTTCTGTCTTTGTTTAATTCTTTTCTGACTATTTCTTTTTCTCTTTTTTCTTCTCACTTTCTTTTTGTTTCTCTCTATTTCCTTTTTTCTCCATCTTTCTGGTTCTCTGTCTTTCTTTTCTCTCCAACTTTTTTCTGTTTTTCTTTCTTTCTTTTCTCTCTCCTTTTCTTTCTACCTCTGTTCCTTTCTCTTCTCTCTTTCTTGTTTCCTTCGTTCATTCCATTCTTTCTTTCTAATTCCGTTTAGCTTTCTTTTTTGTACAAAGAAAATGTTCATTTATTCAAGCATCTTTTTCCCACATTATAATCATATTTCTAACAATGTTTCTCCATTTCACGCGTAGACCCACGTACATCCACATAGAAGCACAAAAACAAGCAAACATATATGCCCTTTTAGGTGCATGTACAGAAGCGTACACCTCCTGAATTATAAAGACTATTTTATGAACGCAGAAATTTCTTGTTTAATATTTTCAAGGTTAATCTACGAACATCTTTTGCTTCAGCATTTGTCTCGTTTCGAAGGAGACAATTGCTATAAAACTGCATGGGATTCATTTATTTTTCTCTTTACCCCTTTAAGAAACTGTGTTTATCTGACCATCAAGGATGGCTACGTTTCACTTTATTTTTTTAAGTTTTAAAAATCGATTGAGACGTTCACGGTATGAAGAGATTGCACTCTTTAGCAGTAGAGGGAATGATCTAGGAAGAATTCGATAACCCTGCTGACTTTTTTTTTCCTTATAATGGAGATATCTTTTTAAATGCAAAATATTTTAACTATTTCTTTTTTGTATGATTTTAAAAGTTCGAAAGTATCAAAAGAAAATAGAATTATTTTTAGAGATTATACAGGTTTTGTGGTTGACGGGGGTTCTGTTTGTTAGTAACTTGCTTGTTTGCGATGCTTAAAAGATAAACGATAAACATAATGTAGAGAAGAAAAGAAAGCACAAGCCACGATATAATGCAGAAAATAATAGAAAAAGCGTGATAAATGGAAAGAAAGAAAGAAAGAAACAAACAAACAGACAAAGAACGGAGAAAATAAACAGAAAAGAAAATTAGAATTTAAAAAGTTGCAACATATAATCTGAATAAATGTATCCGCAATTAAATGAAAAGAAGGATAAAAAAAGAAGGAAAGTAAGAAACTGGAAGAAAAGAGAAAACCAAAGAAGAAAAAAACTTAAATTTCAGAAGTGCCAAATAATACTGTGTGAATATATACGCATGAAAGAAAGTAAATGGGAGAAAATGAAGACAATGAAGAAAATGAACTGAAAATAAAGAAAGAAAGAAAGAAAGAAAGAAACAAACAAACAAACAAACAAACAAACAAACATATATCAAATGGGAAAAAATAAAAGACAAAGAAAAAATGAACCGAAAGAAAATAAGCGAAGAAGGAATGATCAAACGGGAGAAAACAAAAACAAAGACAAAATGAACTGAAAATAAAGAAAGAAAGAAAGATAGATAGAAAGAAAGAAAGAAAGAAATATCAAATGGAAGAAAATAAAAGACAAAGAAAAAATGAACCGAAAATAAGTGAAGAAGGAATGATCAAATGGGAGAAAACGAAAGCAAAGACAAAATGAACTGAAAATAAATAAAGAAAGAAAGAAAGAAATATCAAATGGAAGAAAATAAAAGACAAAGAAAAAATGAACCGAAAATAAGGGAAGAAAGAAAGAACAATCAAATGCGAGAAAAGGAAAACAAAGACAAAATGAAGCAAAAATAAAAGAATAAAAGAAAGAAATATCAAATGGGGTAAAGAAAGCAAAATAAACCGAAAATAAAAAAAGAAAGTAAGAAGAGTGAAAGATTAAATGCGAGAAAATGAAAATAAAGACAAAAAGAACGGAAAATAAAAATGAAAGAAAGAAAGATCAAATGGAAGAAAATGACAGAAAGAAAAATGAACCGAAAATAAAGAATGAAAGATCAAATGGGAAAAATGAACACAAAGAAAAATGAACCAAAAATAAAGAATCAAAGAAAATAAAGAAAGTAAGAAAGAAACATGAAATGGAATGAATAAAATGAAAAGCAAGGAAGAATCAAGCTAGGATAAAACAAATAACTGAATGATCAATCAACAAAGAAAAATAAGTTACTGCAAGTAGAACAAAAAATAAAAATAAATTTAAAAAAAGTATCAAAGAAAAATGAGTGAATCTACAAATAAAGAAAGAAAGAGTTAAAATAGGTGATAATGAAGGTCAATAAAAAAGAAACAAGAATAATGAAGCAAACAGCATTGAATGAATGAATGAGCAAATAACTAAATAAAAAAGAACGTTATTTCTCAAATAATCAGAAGAATGAAATTAAGGACCAGTAAATTTGAAATAAACACGCACTCACACAAATGAAAAAGGGCGGAAAATGTGAAAGATTTTGAGAGTTTAAATTTATACCAGCCTTCTACATCAAAACAAAACTCTCAAAGTAAAATATTAACAAAAATGTTAATATTCTTTACCGTTTTTATGATCCACCGTCGTAGCTTTTCATTATGGTAGAAACAGATAATTTATCTTAAAGAGGGATAATGATGATAATACAAAATTAATTAAGCACCAACAAGTAAAAGCATAAAATATTTCACAGGAAAACTAAATCTTAGCCAATGAACCTTTAAAGATACAGCATTGAGCTTTATTTTAAATGAAAAAGAAACAGGCAATTTTACAGAAAGCTTTGATCAACGAAGTTTGAAAGACTTTGAAATGCAGAGCTATATAATCTCCTGTAAATATCGTTGCGAATGTTCTTTTATCATCATCATTTACGAAGCTAATTTTCCAGCAGATATTTTAATTCATTTTAGATACATGTTCAAATTAAAAGCCCCTTTTAAATATTTAGCTTTCGCCTTGACACCAAGCTAACTGTCATGGAATCTTTCTTAGAAATTGAATTATTTACAATGTGTATGGTATCTGTTTTTCTCATGTGATGGAGACTTTTTTCTATTTCAGATCACATACGTTATTCGAGTAGAAGTTCTTAATTTTGAAATGTAATCCATTTTAAGTGTGATAAAAAAGTGATAATGCTGAAAATGCTGAAACCGAAAAAGACAACAGGCGCAATTATTATGCTACCGGTTTATATTAAATATATTTATTTTAAAAAAAGTGTGTTGGGGGAGAATATGTTGTTTTATTAATGTCGAACTTTCTTACCTTTATTCGTGAAAAATTTCTAATCTTCAGCACTATGGATACTTTCCCCACAGAATCACTTCTAAAAACAATACGAGAATAAAAAAAAAATGTAAATAAAATTTTGACTACTGTCCTCATCTTTATTGTCATATTCACGACGTTTCGGTCGTTGTACGCTCTCGCCTTCTTTAGGTGATATTTTGTGGAATTTCGAACCGAATACGTTTAGTCAACTGGAATAGACTGTTCTAGTTCCACGTGCCATGCCTTTTTTGGATACCTCGTTTATCTCCATTTATAAACTCAATTCGCCATGTTTTGTCACCAATTATTGTGGCCAATTATTGAACCCCCAACTCTTTGGGTCAAGTCACTGGACTATTTCAATCCTTGGGAACACATGTCACAGTGGAAAAAAACATTGATTGAATTAACCCAGTGACTTGACCCAAAAAGTTGTGAGTTCAATACCTGGTCACAACAGAGGTGACAAAAAGCTGGCGAGTTGAGTTACTAAAGGGAGATAACTGAAACTTAGATATTCAGAAAAGCATGATACGTGAAACTAGAACAATCTACTCTAGTAAAATAAAAGTATTCGGTTCGAAATTCCAACAGATATCACCTGAAGAAGGGCGGAGCGTACAACGGCCGCAACGTCGTGAATATGACAATATATATATATATATATATATATATATATATATATATATATATATATATATATATATATATATATAAATATAAAAGTGAACATAGAAGTCAACACTTAGAGGCGACAATCTGTTTCATGCTCGTGCACTAGCATGAAACAGACTGTCGCCTCTAAGTGTTGACTTCTATGTTCACTTTTATATTTACACACGCCCTATCTCTGATATTGAGCACTATAACCCATAAATATAGCACACTTTAAGTCTATATTTATTCATATATATATATATATATATATATATATATATATGGGGGATATTACTAGTTATAAACGTTATTTTCGGTAGACGCTCCGTTTATTTATTAAACATTATACACACACACACACACACACATATATATATATATATATATATATATATATATATATATATATATATATATATTTAAAACTCGTTAACCCAGAAAATAGGTGTATTATGCTCAATAGCTGTTATCGCTCTTTCCAGTTTTGACGAGGGCTTTCTTATGTTTGATGTTGGTTGGTACGTCAACATATTTATAATGTCAGTATTTACTCTTCCTCAAACATGTAATATTCATTCTCCTGAGTACTTCATTCTCCTGAGTATTTCATTCTTCTGAGTATTTCATTCTTCTGCGTATTTCATTCTTCTGAGTATGTCATAGCCTCATCCTTCTATGAAAAGTTCATTGAAATAAGAGTCTTCTCTCACTTTCGACGTTTCATTTCTACAATATTCAAAAAGGTTTACTTTTATTAAAAAAGCATATACAGCTAAAATCTTTTTTGGAAGACACTCGAAAATTTGACAAAGACTGATATAAAAATACAATACAATCTATATAAATAAATGCAAATATTAGTGTGTCAGTGTCTCATACTTTTTCAACTTTACTCCTAGAGACGGTAGCCGAACATATCATACCATTTTTGAATCAGGCCGTCTCCGTGAGCAAAGTAAAAACATTTGGATCCGGACCCGCAATCCTGAAATTACTGCGATTGTTTTCGGCAAATTTTATGTGATTTTATGCGACGAATCTTTTGTGCGATAACAATTTTTACAACTTGGAAATAAATTTGGGAATATTTGAAATTAATCGTGAAATTCAGAAATCAAGTCACCCATGAAATAAAAATAATTGTTTGTACAGAAAGTAAGGACCTACGTAAATCAAAATGTCTTTAAATTAAGCGGCGGCAGAAGAATTATCGTTGAACTTTTAAAAGGTAAACTTAAATATTAATGCAATACTTAAATGCAACGATCAATTTTGAGTTCAGTAGTTTATTGTTGCCTATCTCATATGGCTCGCAAAAAGACATCTCCGATAACAGAAGACCAGATTACAATCCAAAGAGCCACGGCTGCAGCGAAGAAAAGAAAGTCCAGTGAAAATGAAAACCCAGATCAAACGACAAGCAGGAGAGCTTCTAATGCTGAGAATTTGCAATGACTTCAGGACACTCAAACTCCTGAGCAAACCGAAGGCTCAATCAAGAATCCCCCGCAGGAGCTAGCTTAATTGTCGCCCGAGCTTTTAAGCTAGTATATACTAATTGTATTTTCATATCAAAAGAATAACACAAAATTAAACAATTTTTGAGATAACAAGTAATTCATGTCTATTATATATTTTAATCAAGTTTTTTCTTTTTTGACGAATTAATTTCACTCTTTTTGTTATGGAGGAACTGTCCCCAATTCCTGTTTATTCTTGTTAAAGATCGAGATTTCAAACGACTTTAGTGCTTATAAAAATACAAGAAATTAAATTAAAATAAAATCTGTTTAATGTTTGTCTGCATCTTTGTGGTGAATTGGAAATTTTAATTTTCGAATATTTTTTTAAAATTTGAAAATTGTGTCGTGACATAATGAGTATTCGGAGAATATATATATGTTTCATAAGGCTCGTTCCAGAATCATAAGTGATTTTTTTTATTATGTTTTCTTTCGACTAAACACAACCAACATATATACATTTCTTTATATACGAGTTCGTGTTGAAAAACTCTTGAGAACAACCAATTATTTTGAAAACTACTAATGTTTTGTCAGTTAGATTTTGTGAATTTTTCAATATGCCCCCAATGATAAATATATTGTATGTTGGTCCAAGAGTTCATCTTCTAGACTTGAACAGCCAGACTACAAATTACATTTGATTGGATTATCACGATGAAGGCTTGTACATAAATATCCCCTTTTTTTCGAAAGAATTGGATACATAGTGTACCACGGGATCAACACACAGTCCACCACTTTTCGATTTCAGAGTTGTCGTTCTCCTTGACAAGGCCAATCAAGGCATAGGTTTCTAGTCTGCACTAATATTTGAGTCCAGGTTTCATCACAATCATGCATCTCGTCGCTATCTTGCTGCAGATATGTCTCGTTGTCATCCTTTTCGCTTATTCCCATCATCTTTTGCAGCAATACAAGCCATTAGGGTGAAATAAGCATAAGCAATTATCCAAAATAAATTTTTCGAAAAACAGAAATTTCAAATCAGTTATATATCACCCAAATATACACATCAAAATCATACCCGGATATGCGGGATTTCGGATATGAGGTACTCCGGATATAAGGGATTCCAGATATGAGGGATTCTACTGTATTTCATAAGGCTCGTTCCAGAAACATTAGTGATTTTTTATTATGTATTATTTCGACCAAACACAAGCAACATATATACATTTTTTATACGAGTTGGTGTTGAAAAACTCTTCTGCACAACCAATTATTATTTTGAATACTACTGTTTTGTCAGATTTTGTAAATTTGTCAATATGCCTCGAAAGATAAATATATTGTATGATGGTCCAAGAGTTCATCTCCTAGAATTAAACAGCCAGATTACAAATCACATTTGATTGGATTATCACGATGAAGGCTTGTAAATAAATATCCCTTTTTTTCGAACGAATTGGATACATAGTGTACCACGAGATCAACAAATAGCCCACCTCAGTTCGGTTTCAGAATTGTCGTTCTCCTAGAAAAGGCCAATTAAAATATACCTTCCCAGTCTGAACTAATATTTAATCCATATCTATGTGGAGAATAGATGAATCCATATTTTTCCCCGAATTATTTTGTGCGAAATTAAATGCAACGAACGCGACTGGAATTCTGATTCATAACCGCTATTACACCATCTGTGCTTCCATTACGTATGGATGTATGTAAATATGTGTATGTATATAAACATGCCTGTATATTTGCCGTTATTACGGCAAATATACAGGCATGTTTATATATATACACATATATGCACATATGTGTATAAGTAATATGTGCATATACATGATTAGAGGATTTTATAATGATTTATATATAATTTTGTAGGTGAATCATTTCTATCGTGGTATTTTCGGGCAAATAAAATTAAATAGATTTTGAGACATCTCCGCTGGTCATCTATAACTAGACCACTTCTCTAGCACTTGTTTATTCCGGCCGGCAATAAGCGGCTATCAAGATATTTATTTTATGTGTAACTATCAGCACATCGTCACCACAATACATGAGAACAAACAGATGGCAGTATATCTCGTTGCTCATTGATTTTCAGCTAATAGAGCTCTTTTTTCAAAGAGACGCAATAACACTACTATCTGTAAGCGGTTAGCGGGGAATAAGAGACGGCTTCGAATCATTACTTCAAACATGGCGTTCGTTTTTATCAAATAGCATCTTCAAGGGAGTGAAAGAAGAAATGTTTTATGAAAGCAAAGAGGGTGAAAAACTCAGAAAGTCGGGTGTAGAAGTGAGAGAGAAAGAGGGAGAATGAATTCAAATGGGGAGAAGATTCGTTTGTTATCGCTTAAAAACGTTACAAAAAATAAAATCGAATAGGGTGGGATAAAATAGAAATAAAGCTGATTTAAAACGAAAAACACATTTTAATATTACTCTCTTTCTACCCCACATCCCATTGTCGCTTAATGTTTAACGCAGTTCTTTTGATGGTCCTACTCATTTGTCTTGTTTTATTTTTTTTTCATTCTGTATTTAGCCTTGTCGGGGTTATATTTTTGTCTTTTGTCATGTTATTTGGATTTAAAAAAAAAAAAAACAGAATAGTTTTTGATGTGTGTTTATTTTTTATAAAAAAATATGTATTTTGCGTTCCTTTCACTTTTTATTGGTGATAATCATCATTGACTGTTAAAATTGGCTCTTTGTTGAATCAGTCATTTGTGAAGGAATAACGGGAGCTGAATAAATGCCGGGGAAGAGACAGAGGGATAGGTGATAAGAAAATAAAAAAAAGAGATAGTGATTCTTCGAAAAACGAAAAAGTAACTAAAAAGGAAAGAAATAAAATATTATAAGAGAAAGCGACAAAGAAAAGAATTTCGAATGAAGGAAATTGAGGGAACGAAATGCATAGGATTACAAAACCGTTTGAGTAAAAATTTAAGATCGTTTTTTGTTTTTTGTGGCTGATGTTATATGCTATTTATCTCATAGTCCGCATTTATTTTTCTATTTGAAATTCCTAAAACAAATATCATCTGTTACAAGCTTATTGTTTTCACTATTCCAGCAGTAAAATATATATTATCTTTACGCTATACAACAAATAACAGATGTACAAAACTGTAAAAATTCTGATTTAGCTCGAACATTAACTTTGATATGAAAGTTTTTTAATTATGGAAACATAATATTATAATTATTTGCATTGTGCAATTTTTGTCATATATGTTCATTCGTATTTCAATTTATCTATATAAAGCTCAAACATTTAAGCGTGTTTTCAGCATATTTGCGTAAGTAAAACTGACTTGATATCCGCTTGATATTCAACTTAAAAAAAACAGCTTACAGGTATCGATTGTAAACAAATATATTTCTAATTATAAGCCAAATTAATTTTCTTAAAATTCAGTTAAATTACAAAACTTTAACAAATTTGTACTGATTCCTATAATTCTAGACAGACTACATTATATTTGAAAAAAAAAATAATTACAGAATTTAATTTTTCTGTTGGTAGATATTAATCATGCAATAATCGAGGTAAATTTTGTATTAAAAAATTTGATAATAAAATATTCTAAAAGTGTCTTTAATTCAGCAAAATATGTTTTTTTTAAATTTATGACAAAGATGTTATTTCCTTACGGTCAGAATAGAAATTAACACGTCAAAGAAGACAATTATATTACTGCAATACGTTTTCAAATTTTAAAACAGTCCTTCATCATTGTTAAAATTCTGATGTGTTGGTATCTACTTCGTTGATATTAGCAGCATATACTGTGAACCATTTTATTTGAACATGTTCTGTTACAATTCATGCAAATATAAAAAAAATCTTGTATAGATTCAGATATAGATCAAAATATTGAAGAACAACAGAAATTATTTACCATTAACTCAAACCCATAGCTTCTCAAATACAATACTAAATGGCAATGCTGTTACTAAATCACTATCTGTCATAAATAACTTAATAGAGGACATTTAATATCGTTTACACTCAGAATATTATATAATGTACGCAACTATATAAAACAGACATGAATTAACAACCTCGATTCTCGAAAGTCTCACATGTCGAACAAATCTGTTTTCAAACAGAAAATTCAAGATGAAAATGCCTCGGTTATCGAACAAAATTTCGTTTCTCGAAAACATTGTCGAACCGAGTTAACCCTGACGGAATAGTTTCTGTGTCGACCGCCGTGTCGTCTACTTTCGTGTGTTGTGGTGTGCTTTTCTTTTCCAATTTTATTGTACTGTGATTTTTTTCTCTACATTGATTCCTATTGGAAAAATAGTTTCGGTTTACGAACATTTCGGGTTACGAACGGCCTTCAGAACGAATTAAATTCGTGAACCGAGGTTCTACTCTATTTGGTTAACCACGTAATAGTTAGACAAATTTAAGTGAACTGAGAAAAACTTTATTTAACAATAATACAAATGAAAACATAGAAATACTATTAAACTATTCTACAGGAACTAACTATATAGTAACAACATACTGATCAAAACAATTATAAGAAAACTAATACATGGACATGTATGACCTATCGTCAAAGTCAAATTAGGTTACTAACAACAAAAATAGATTAAAACCTCTAAAATACTCAAAACCAAAGATCTGACAAAATAGTTTAAGAAATTAAATCTTGTCCAAACTAATTTTGTTCGGAATTCACTTGTCCAATTGGAAAATGCATCTTTAATACTTATAATAATTCAAACGATGAATACATTGGTTCCGCAACACCTACATTATCATGTCGTTTGATTTGTCATTTATCCAATAACACATATCACTAACCAAATATTGTTATTGCTTATCACTAATGAAAATAAAAAGAGAAAACACACAAAATTCTATACTTACACATAAAACAAATATACGATATGATATCACAAAAACTATTAAAAAACGACGTCTAATATCTTTGAGCATAAAACAAACAATCTCCAATCAATAAAATTTCATTCATTTTAGTCACACATTAATAATATAATAAGTAATTAATCAAGTAATGGATAAAAATAAAAATAACGACAAAAAGTAAGGCGTGAAAAACAAAAACAAAAGAAAACAAAAATCAGACATGATACACACCGACGCGTTAAGACGATGATTCGAAAATCCGTAATAAGAAACAATAGATATCTATAGGCAAAAACTCATCAGCAGTTAAAAATGATTCACTAGTGGCTTCTGACACCTGGAAAATATTATACATTTTGTGTTCCAGTTGTTCATGCAAATCAGAAAAATTGTTCGAACAAGTGAAAATTAAATTAAAAAATTGTTCAACAAGATAGTATTTAACTAAAATTGCGTAAATCAAAAAGGCATACAAAATACTAGTAATATATATATATATATGTATATATAATCTCATCGTAAGTTCTACCAAGAGGAAATATTAGCAAATCCATTATTAGCATATTCTACTTTGTTGTTGAAAAGTATATCAGAAATACTATCAGATTACGTACATAACTTTGGCAAACATGGCACCTGGGTATGGTTCAAATTCAGAACTTTTACACACACACACACACACACACACACACACACACACACACACACACACATACATACATACATATATATATATATATATATATATATATATATATATATATGATATTTTCTGTATAAATAAAATAGTAGGATCCACTAGAATTACATGCCAACGGATTTTTTACCTTACCATATATATGTGTGTGTGTGTATATATATATATATATATATATATATATATATATATATATATATATATATATATATATTGCAAGAATTATTGCTACGTGTAATATCAAATAGGGAGCAAAAATCTGAGAACGAAACAGTTCTCTCACAAGACACTATTTGGAGTACTATCGAAGATTTCAAGCACGCACCCGACGAAGAAAAAACTTTTGCAAACTACTTCCGAAGGTACGAAGATCTATATGAATTTGACTTTCAAAGATTGGTCAGACACACGTAAAGTACGTCTATTGCTAAGAAAATTAGGCACATGCGAATATACCAAATT
>OZ038478.1:83116149-83123649 GCA_964036315.1 Acanthosepion esculentum
ACACACACAGACACACACACATACATACATACATACATACATATATATATATATATATATATATATATATATATATATATATATATATATATATATATATATTCAGTTGTATGGATATGTGTTTGAGACTCTGGTTTTCACGCTTTGCGCAAAGCGTGAAACCTAAGGTCACAAACTCATAGCCATACAACTGAATATGTTAGCTCTATCACTGATGTTAAACACTTTCCACTAAGTACTGCGCATATATATATATATATATATATATATATATATATATGCATATACTTTTTCGCATATCTATATATATATAAGCACACACATATTTATATAATTATTTATATATATATATATATATATATATATATATCTATATATATACTTTATTTTAGGATATATATATATATATATATATATACGCACACACAAAACACACACAAACACACACAAACACATATATATATATAGTGTGAGTGTTAGTGATAATAAAACAGTGTCCTATGTATAATAAGCGTGCCAAAATTTGTAATAATAAAAATAATAAATATATATTTTCCTCACTCTTTTTACAAAAGTATTTTTGTTATTGGTATCTCTCTCTCTCTCTCTCTCTCTCTATATATATATATATATATATATATATATATATATATATATATAGATAGATAGATAGATAGATAGATAGATAGATGGATAGATATAGAGACTATATAAACTATGAAACAGCCCTAAAAGATAGTGGATTCGCAGCAACACTCACATACTCACCACAGAACACAAAAAAGGCCAACAGGAAAAAGAAATATCATATTGTTCAACTCACCGTACAGCAAATGCGTAAAAACAAACTTAGGAAAAATATTCTTCAAACTATTACACAAATACTTTCCGGAATCAAGCACCATACACAAAATATTCAACAAAAACACAGTAAAATCAGCTACAGTTGCACAGAGAACATGGCACAAATAATAAAAAAGCACAACAGGAAAACTATCAACAAACCACACGAACAAATTAAACCCAAATGTAATTGCAGAATATAGAACGAATTCCGTTAAACTGTAATTGCTTACAAAACAACGCAATATACCAAGCCACGATAAAATCACCAGATAATGAAGCAAAAGTATACATAGGTGTAACTGAAGGACCCTGGAAAGAAAGAAAGTATGCACACAAAACATCTTTCACTAATAGTAAATATGCGAACAGCACAATGCTTTCTAAGTATATCTGGGAAATTAAAAACAAAACGCAAATCACACCAAAAATATCTTGGAAAAGAAGGAAAAGATCATCAGCCTACAACAACCAATCCAAAACTTGCAAAATTTGCTTACAGGAAAAAATAGCTATCATTGCCTTCCCAGACCAAAATAAATTATTAAATAAACGATGTGAGCTCACATGAAAACAGATTTCTACTACATTATTTAAAAATCGAAAACTGAAAAAAATAAAGAATAATAATAAAATGACCAAAATATTAGTTAGACTATAAAATCAAACCAAAAATCGGGCGAAAGACATAGCTATAACTGTTATATAACGATAAAAATATACTACGTTACTTAAAAATCGAAAACCAAAAAGAGTAAATAAAAATATATAGTATAATAAATAAATAATAAAAACAAGTAAAATAAATTAATCTAAATTAATCCAAATAAGTAAACAAACTTACAAACCGATTCCGATTAACTAACCGTTAGAAAATAACAAGTAAAGATAATCAATCCAAATAAATAAATGAAGTAATAAACAAATTAAAACTGCTCCCGACAAAATCATAGTTAGAATAAACTACAACAATAAACCCCAAAATTGAATAAATAGCTTTAATTATCTTCTCAAACCAAAACAGAAATATTAGATAAACGATATAAACAAATTTTTACTAAGTTAATAAAACACCGATTGAAATAAAAATAAATAAATAAATATATAAGATAAGAAATTAAAAAAAATAAAAAAATAAAAAATAAATAAAAACAAGTAAAATAATTTAACCCAAATAAATAAACAAATAAATAGACTACCCACAATGCACCACTGACCTGTATATATAAATAGCCGGGAAAAAAGAACAACACTGGTGGCCTGACGATTGCGTCTAGCATGAAATAGACTGTCGCCTCGAAGTATTGACTTCAATGTTTACTTTTATATATATATATATATATATATATATATATATATATATATATATATATATATATATATATATATATATATACTAATAGACATTAACCCTTTTTGCTATTGCTGTTTCTAACAATAAATACTTTCTTCAGGCAATGAAAATGTGAATTGTTTCACCATACATTATTTATACATATATTATTACTGTAATACTACAATGTGTATCAATAATGTATAGCAAAAGAATGGACCTTTTCATTAACAAAATAAACCATTTATTATGAAAACCGCGTTATCAGAAAGGGTTAATGTTTATTATTTTAAATATTAAATAGCTTTACACTGTTGATTTTTTTAACTGTGCAGTGAGCACTCTTTTTAATATAACCGTTTCCCAGATTAGATATACTTTATTGTACGTAATAACAATTTTAAATATAAATATTTCTATCTATAAATATAACGTATGAGCAATATATATATATATATATATATATATATATATATATATATATATATATATATATATATGTATGTATGTATGTATGTATATATGGGCGTGTGGGTGTGATGTTTACATGCTTAGAAGAATATATGAGTTTGTGTAGATCAGCGGGAGTGAAAGAAGTCTATGAACGTGTTTTTGATTCTATCCATGTATCTGTGTGGCTGTTGCTATGGTATGACCAGTAGCAGTATTTTGATTGACAAGTTCATAGTCTCTCGCTAAATTGCTAAGATTTCTCGTTGTACCGAAGTAGACAAAAAATTAAATCTTAAGAATGTTAACATGTGTAACTGCCAATGTGAATGAATGTTGCCTGGAATTGGGTAGCACGCATTCATATCGATGTATGTTCCCATGTGATTGCGTCTCTTTGTAAATGTCAGTATGATTTCATGGGATTTTCTCTTAAACAAATTAATGTCCCTGTTTTCCAGCTTTCATCCATTAGACTATATGTGCGCATCGATAGGTGTGTATGACTATGTCTGTAAAAGTTTTATTTTATTTGTTTACATATTTATCTATTTATTCCCTGGGAGTTTCATATCTGATACAATTATTCTTTGGAGTCTTCCGCAATTTTGTTTTATCAACATCTTAATATTTTTATGTATTAATATGAATAGTTTTGTTCTCGGGTATTTTTTTTAATGAGCTGTAATATTCTTGCTATTCTTTTGTTTTAAATTCTTCTTTTTTTTTTTACATTTAGTTTTATCTAAGTTTCCATCAATTACTTTTCTTTTTCTTGTTTTAGAGGCCTGAATTCAGGGCGGTCGGCGAGCTGTCAAATGCCTTCATCAAATGGACGGCGAGTGAGTGAGTCTGGATTAATCAGATATTTCAGAATTATCGAACAAAAGAAAATTAATATTCACACATACAACTTCACATTCAGTAAACCAATATTTAAAGCAATTTTTGCTTATCTCTTTCACTAACTCTCTTTCACTAACACACGCATTCATAATGCATATATTTATTCTTTTGTTTTCATCCCTGATTCATTCATATTGTTCTTTGTATTTCTTTCAAATTCTTTTAGTATACAGAGAGAATGACATATACAGTAACATAAAAATATGTAAGTGAACATATTTTTTATAAGTGTTGATATCTACGAAGGGAGTCACGGTGGAGTAATGGATAGCGGCTCAGATTGAGGAATCGGAGAGCCCTGTTCGAATTCGCGTCGAATCCATTACATTCGCTTACACGCTAATACCCTTGGGAAAGGCATGAATCCTCTTCTTCTCCTCCCAGCTATGGGTAAATAGCAGGACAGACCGGATTCTTTAGCTGGCAACTGGTCTACCGCAGAAAGAAATGGCAACCTACTGCGGGAAAAAAATCTGCCTCGTAAGTTATGTATCGAAAGATACATGATCGCCTACGCGTGTATTACGTATGGCACAGAACTGACTGAATCTGTGTATAAAATCCATCATATATATTTCCTAAATTTCTAAATAATTAATGGATTTAATTTTTAAATCTAGCATATTACTTCAAACGTTATTTTGAGTGCACACTCATAAAGTGGGGCGTAGGTTCCAGTCTTTTCGAAGAGTGCATTTCCTTTAATAAATTTTCTTGAGAGTGCAGGTCGGTAGACGAAATACATATATTTTAAATGAGATGAAGCGTCTACTCGAATACGGGTACCCACTAATAATTGAAGTTATGAATATGTATCGGATTAAAAAATAAAATCAATTCTTTAGAAATTCCTTCGTTTACTTTTCAGATACGAAACTGAGCAAACATGCCATCTGCAGAAAATCTGAACAGGCGTGCTTTAAAGGTAAATGGAACGCGGCTTCACTGTGCAGTTCCTCGTAGCCGAGCGGATAAAGCACATCGGATCAGACGGTGGTTTCGCCTGCAAAGAGGGCGCAAGTTCGACTCCTACTCGAGGGTACATTTCATAGTGTTTTCAGTTTTAGATGCCCGTAGATGAAATAAATACTATTTAAAATGAGACTGGGCCGTCTTCTCAAAAACACTGATGTTCGCCCTTTACAAGGCCCAAGAGCCACTCGATGTAGAGCGTTATAGAGTAAGATGCGCAGTGTATGGGGCTATGTGTGGAAGATAAATGTTGACCCTAGACTTGGCCAAGATTGTAAAGACCGTGAATGCATCCCCTTTGCGAGTCGGTTCCACAAAGCCATGGTTCGTGGGAAGAAGCTGCTCGGGTGGAACTTATATCTCACCAAAGAATGAGTGTGATTCGCTACAATAAATGGAGAATGGCTCATCTTAGGTGTGAAGGTTCCAACTGGTGGAACTAAAGAATGTAGTCTGAACATTTTCCATGGAAATAGCGATAGAGCAGCGAGTGGCTTGCAACGTTAGGTTTGTGGGAAATGGGTTGTCGTGGAAAATAATCCATTACCCAGATCCACCAGGACGCAGATACACTTTTGGAGCAAACTGAAAATTGAAGACTGTGCAGCTCCTGTCCATATATAGTAGTATTAATCCATTTTAGACCTGATCTGGATCTTGTAAATTTATGAGAGAACAAGAGGAGTCAGGTAATTATTGGAGTGGTACAGGTAAACGACCGTTTTCCAGTATCTTCAGCGATGGGTCGTATGTACAAGTTTCAAATTTGAGGTCTAAGTGGAGCTTAAGTCCCAATAGTCATTCAATTTCCAGTAGTCAGAGGGGCTTCGCTTTTTGGGGCCTCCGCCCAATAGAAAACTTGTCCTTTATATAGGCACCGAATCCGTGGCGATGGTGATTTTGATGGGCAGGTTTTTCTAAAAGAGTCGAGTAGTACGATTTCAAGATTTTGCAGTGTTGGATAGATCTATACCCGTTTTAGACAGAAATATGGGGGGTCAGGTTTGGCATCGAGAAGATGGGGTTTCACCACTGGAATGTTGGAACGTAAACCTCCCCCACATTGTTGTGGGAGATGGTAAACATGTGGTCTACTTTTGTTTTTGTTGGTTTTGATTTATATTCAATATGTTTATATTATTATCCGCAGAAATCTTTTTTTAGTCTATATTGAATGAATTGTTAGATCTATTGCAAGGACAGTTGTTTCATTGTGTGGTGCCAGACAATTTTCTTGCACGTTTATAAGTCTACCATTCATCCACGCAATGAATATTTCTGCCATTTCTCGCCTGGAGCCCCTGTAATTTATCTCGAGTTTCTCGACAAAATCCCCAAAAAAGTGTCTGTAATTTTATCGGTCCTATCATGGCATCTCCACTACAGTCCCATCGCCGTAACGTGTCTTCCCTGTGTCTTTCCTATAAATATCTTTATGATAAATTTTCTAATAAGTTCTCCCCATATTTTGTTTTATTCCCCTCCCCCCACGGACAATGAATTTTATATATGGGGACTAGTTAGGACTTCATGGAATTTGTGAGGCATTATGGTGGATGAAGTAAGAATGGTAAGTAAGAATGCGTTGTTTTGGTGTAAGGAATATTGTTATATGTTTGGGTCAACTAAGTATAACGTTAAGATAGAAGAAGACCGCCCTTTTTCCACATTCCCCATTTTGGCCTTGTACGAAATTTTGTATCATTGTACAAATAAATATCGCTCTCCTCCTTCGCATATCGACCACATGAATTTAAACCGACTACTAGATTGGCAGTTAGGTCCGACCGTTTTACCGCTGAAATAGCTAGATTTAACCATGAGTTCTATTCTAAGTGTTTTTTCTCGTACTTCTTGCCGGTGGAATTGTTTTACGGTTTCTTACTTACCTGCCACCTACGATCTTCAAGCATTCTTGAATCCTGACCTTTCTCATTACTAAAGTTTTCTCATTCTCTTTCACTCTCAGTAACCCCTTCTGTCCTACTGACTTGGAGTGAAATGATTAAAATATACTTATTTTTCAGCACAGTCTTCTTCATTGCAAATACACCCACAAATTTATCGTTTAATGTTGTTCATATATTTCATTAATTATTCAGGGGAGTTAGTTCTTGCTGTTTCGATTATAAGATTCCGATGGCTCTGTTCTCCAAACTTCGACATTGCGTCTAGTCTTGAAGCGGTTTTGAACATAACCAATTACCATATTTACATGATTTTAGGCGACAATAAGTGTAAGAGACTACTGGGTCTGAAACATAATGAGAAGACTTTAGAAGGAATAGGAAACCCAATCTTAAACAGGGGACAAGGGATAAACCTCTCCTCCTGTTAAAAAAGTATAGAGATGAAGTAGACTTTAGAAGAAACCGGAAACCTAATCTGAAACATGAAACATGCGATAAACCGAGGAGGAGTGGAATGTCCTTATACGTGTGTTGGGGTCTATGTTTCTGAATTAAGTTGTTTTTTATGTATGCAAACCTAATATATATTTACACATATCTAGAATTCCCTAATTTACGATGAAAAATTTCTCAAATTTGATACCCAATTTTAAATATACAGATTCTTTACTCGTCCAAAGAATGCAAAAAAACTATGCATCGATGGATAGAACGGTAACCATACTAGCTATCGTCAGCAAGTTATATTTTCCATCCGGTGTCTTTCTGTGTGAGGGATTCAACAATATCAATGTACACATGGACGTCATGTTGGGACTATTTTCCTATTTATTGTAGCGTACCCACGAACGATAATGGTTGCGTCCCCATTCACATAAATACAGTAGTAAATATTGTATGTTGGTCTGTATTCGAAGATTGGTCTCCAGCTGTGCTGGACAAACTGTCTGCCAGCGGGCAGAGAGGATCTCCAGACGAGACTATGTCGAAGGGCAGAGTCTCGTCTCGGGAAACAGCTCCCCGACCCTGTTTTATATTGGGTCTACTGGGAAATTTTGGCCGAGTCTACGGGTTCGGATATTCCAC
>OZ038478.1:83128649-83156149 GCA_964036315.1 Acanthosepion esculentum
CCCATGCATTTCGTTATCTAAGTTTCAATTAATTCCCCTTGATAACTCAAATCTCCAAGTGTACATGATCCAGTGGGTAAAAGTGCGGGTTGATTTATCCAAAATGTGACTTGACCTAAAGAGTTGTAATTTGGCCACAGCAAGGCGAACCAGGGGAAAAAAGCTTCCGGAATTAAGAGGCTTTCAAAACTATTTCCTGTGAAAACCCCAGAAACATTTCTTTAGGCGTACAATCGAAAATTTGCCTTCACGTTGGGCTGCAGTCGTTGTAAACGAAGGTGACTACATTTTTGATAAATAATATTGAATTGTATTTAAATTACACATGTTTTTATATCCTTTCTTGTAAAACGTAATTACTTTTCGTCTGGTAATATAATAAGAACATCGTATCTCTCCTCTCGCTTGCAACCAACCGTCAGAATCAAATAAACGGTTTTCAGCGCTAAAGCTGAATTAGTAAATTAAGGCTTCATAAGTCTCAATTAAGAGTTGTTACTATATTACATTTCGAAAATCTAACTATTTAGTTTTTACTTGAGTAGCAAGAAGAAAATGATAAGAATTTTCATAAAAAAATCAAATATTTAAACATTATAATTTCTGTAATATTTCTCATGAGATTATGTTGTGCCATATGCTAAACAGTTTTCTGTAGAACCTACGCTTAGCAAATGGCTGATGGACATCTTTCAGTTCGATCAAGAATCTTTTCCAAAAAGTCAGAATGTTTTGTGATTTAGATTTTTGGAAGTGAATTGGTCCAAGAACTTTTTAACTCTACCTCGTAATTTCTAGTCATTGTCAACGGGACATTTGTTGTTTTATTAAATATAATGTATTACACTTACGTTACCAGGTGGATTTGACAGAAATAAAAACGGCAAGTATATATTTCTGAGGGAAAAGAGTAATTACTGAGAAAAGAAAACATTAAATATAAAGTGAAATTGCCAGAAAAAAAATAAGAGAAAAAAAACCAAAAAGAAACAAGTGAAGTAAATTGAAATATCGATGCAATCTATTGTTCTACTCAAAATTCGGGCTGCAGCAATTTCATTTACATCGAAGTGACACTCCGGTTGACGGTGAATGACATTAAATTTCTCTGAAAATTTCTATTTCCTTTTATTTTCTTTTTAAAAAAACCAATTCATTTTTCCTATTCTTTCATAATAAAATCATAAGATAGAGATACATTCTGCGTGCACAATATATATATATATATATATATATATATATATATATATATATATATATATATATATATATATATATATATATATATATATATATATACAAATTCCACATTGGTTTTGCTTTGTTCTCCGTGTCTTTATCACAGAATGGCATATTTCCTTTCCGAAAGTTTTTACGAAGACTTATATTATTTTTCTTTCAATATTTTTTTAGTTAAAACCTTTCATTCCATTTAATCAGCATATGGATTTTTCTTTGCTTTTATTTTTACTTATGTCTATCGCATATGTAGTGTATTTGACCCCGGTATCATTTTAAATCGATTTCATTTCTTATGTATATTCTCGTTGTTCTATCTTTGTTTTTTTACTGTTAATTTCTTCTTCTTCTTCGTTGTTCTATCTTTGTTTTTTACTGTTAATTTCTTCTCCTTCTTCGTTGTTCTATCTTTGTTTTTTACTGTTAATTTCTTCTTCTTCTTCTTCTACATCTTCTTCTTCTACATCTTCTTCTTCATTGTTCTATCTTTGTTTTTTTACTGTTAATTTCTTCTTCCTCTTCTTCTTCTATTATTATTATTATTATTATTATTATTATTGAGTGAGCTAGTAGCAAGCCAGCAAAGTGACACTTGTGTAGAAATATCCGAAGTCCAAATATTATAAAGTTATATTATAAAGTTATTTATTATTATTAATAATAATATGCTTCTTTTGATTTGTGGTGTGTACTCATTTCTTTTCGGGTCCCAGTCAGAGACCTAAAACCAGAAATAGTATCATGACATTTTCCACTTAGCATTTTTATTGAAAATAAAATCACCCAAGCTCACCCACATTTTATATAGATAAAGTCCTTCCTAAGATGTGGGCAGTACTTGTGAGTACAATTTTTTGTATTTCTTTAAGGCATGGGCTATCAGGAATCCCATCAAAGATTCTATTGGAATCGTTTCCAATCAATCCGAGATCAACAGCTACAACTGGGAATGTTGATGTTCTCACGTGCCACATTTTTGACATTTCGATTCCAAGGTCCTTTTATTTTGATAGTTTTTTAAAGATCTTTAAAGATACATTACAGTCTGCAGGTTCTGCTATGTCATTATTATTATTATTATTATTATTATAGCTGTTGTTGTTTTATTGTTGTTGCTGCTGCTGGTTCTGCTTTTATTCCTTCTTTTTATTACTGTTAAGAATTATCACTTTTTTCTGTATACACATTTACATTTTCTTCATTAAAATCCTGTTTCTTTGGATATTATTGCCATCACCTTCCTTTTTGCTACTACTACTACTACTACTACTACTACTACTACTACTACTATTCTTACTAATATCATTAATACTATTATTGTTGTTCATTGCGATGGTGGTAGAGGTGTAGGTACTTATTCTTAATATATTCGCTTTCGCCTAAAATATTTGAATAACTTCTGTTTCCTACCTATTATCTTTTCCCGAGACCTAACGCTTTAGTCACTTTCAGGACTTATTGATATCCTGATTATTATGGCACTGATTATTATAGCACACATCGAAATCAATTAATTTATTAAAATTTAAAAGAATAATACTGCCCCTCACAAAAAGCAATATTATTTTTTGTTGTTTTAAGTTGGTTAAAATTTGACTTGTTTCATTTATTGACTATAAGTATAATCTGTGTGATCTCTGTGTAGTCCGTCTTTCTTGTTATAATTTTTATCTGTATTTATAAGTATATGTTTCGTTGGCCACTTTCATTTAGTTCGATCTTGTTTAACTCTCATTTATACATACATGCATATGATTTAATTAACTTTAATTAATCACCATTGTTTAATTTGCCATTCCTACAAGTGCTTATTCTCTGTTGGAATTTTCGTCTCATTTTGCATATCAGTTTCTATTCCCAAAACTACCAGTAATCTACCTATCAATATGTGACAGGATCCAATATGCCGACCTACTTGTCCATCTATCTATCTATCTGTCTATCTATCTATCTATCTATCTATCTATCTATCTATCTATCTATCTATCTATCTATCTATCTATCTACTTACTCTCCACCTTTCTGACCATAGTTCAATTACATTTCATTTAAACATACATGGAAACCTACCGGACACTATTCATAACATATTTGTTGACAACACAAATATAATAGCATCTTCTACATACAAAAAAAGACTAAGAATAATGGAAGCCTTATTAATAAAAACAAAAAATCAACACTTAATAATATTAACTATGAACATGGACACAGTATATTGACGGTGTTTTGAAAAATGAAAACATAAATACAAACATGCAACAAACTATTTCTTATTTAACAGTTAAAATATTGAATCCTTGAAAATCGCTAAATGTATAGCCGAAAGCGCTCGGATAAAAAGAACATTCGGACAGGTTTTATATAATTTATCATCTGAAAAGAAAAGAAATATGAGATCGCATGAGAAATTGTATAAAAAACTATTTGTCTGTCGTATCCAATGAAATGTGCATGAAAGAAGGATTGCTGCTTAAATACACAAATATATATATATATATATATATATATATGCAGAAATATAGTCTTAAAGTGTGCTATATTTATGGGGTAAAGTGCTCAATATCAGAGATAGAGCGTGTGTAAATATAAAAGTGGACATGGAAGTCAGCACTTAGAGGCGACAGTCTGTTTCATGCTAGTGCAATCGTCAGGCGACTAGTGCTGTTATTTTTCTCGGCTATTTATATAAGGGTCAGTGGTGCATTATGGGTAGTCTATTTTGGCGGTTACTTTTACCGGAAGTGGCTTATTTGTTTATTTATTTATGTCAAATTGTTTTGCCTGTTTTTTATTTGTTTTTTTATTTTTATTTTTATTTTTTATCTTATATATTTAATTATTTATTCTTTTATTTTGATCGGTGTTTTTGGTTAACGTAGTAAAAATTTGTTTATATAGCTTATTGTTGGTAGTCTATAATGGCCGTCATTACCGGAAATCGCTTGTTCGCTTATTTATTTGGGTCAAATTGTTTTGCTTGTTTTTATTTATTTTCATTTTTATTTTTTATCTTATATATTTGTTTATTTGTCATTGATTAAATCTGTTTGTTGAATTTGTGGTTTTTTCTGACTATTATTTAGGTGGGAACAGTTTTTAATTTATCTATTTAGGTTGGTTATCTTATTTGTTTTTGTTTTGTTTTGTTTTTTAAACGGCTAGTTTATCGTAATCGGTTGTTAGTTTATTTATATATTTGGATGTATTTAGATCGATTTAATTATACTTGTTGTTATTTATTTGTTACACTATATCTTTTTAGCTTTCGGTTTTTAAGTAACGTAGTATATTATCTTTTATTAATGTTTTTTTTGTTTTTTTTTTTTGTTTTTTTGTTTTTTTTTTTTATTATTATTTTTATTTGTATAACAGTTATAACTTTCGTCCGTTCTTTTGTTTTGATTTTGTTTCGTATATTAACAGGTGTGGTTTTATAATTTGTTTGGAGTAATTTATTTTGCTTATTTTATTGTTGTTTGTTTATATATTTATTTATTTTTCTATTTTAAGTTACGTAGTAAAAATTTGTTTTCATGTCTACATTTTGAGATTAGCTCGGATCTTTTATTTAATAATTTATTTTCATCTGGGAAGGTAATGATAGCTATTTTTTCCTCCAAGCAAAGTTTGCAGTTTTTTGATAGGTTGTTGTAGGCTGATGATTTTTTCCTTATTTTCCAAGATATTTTTGGTGTGGTGTGTGTTTTGTTTTTTATTTCCCAGATATACTTAGAAAGCATTGTGCTGTTCGCATATTTACTATTTGTGAAAGACATTTTGTGTACATAATTTCTTTGTTTCCATGGTCCTTCGGTTACTCCTATATATACTTTTTCTTCATTATCTGCTGATTTTGTCGTGGCTTGGTAGATTACGTTGTTTTGTAAACAATTACCGTTTAAGGGACATTCGTTTTTTATTCTGCAGTTGCACGTGGGTTTAATTTGTTCGTGTGGTTTGTTAATAATTTTTCTGTTGTGCTTTTTTATTATTTGTGCCATGTTCTCGGTGCAACTGTAGCTGATTTTTACTGTGTTTTTGTTGAATATTTTGTGTAGGGTGCTTGATTCCGGGAAGTGTTTGTGTAAAAGCTTGAAGAATATTTTTCCTATGTTTGTTTTTACGTTTTTGCTGTACGGTGGGTTGAACCATATGATATTTCTTTTTCTGTTGGTCTTTTTTGTGTTCTGTGGTGAGTATGTGAGTGTTGCTGGGAATCCGCTATCTTTTAGGGCTGTTTCGTAGTCTTTCTTGGCCTTGTTAAATATAGATTCATCGGAAGAATTGTCGGAAAGCCTGCGGTTAATCGATTTAGGTATCTGTTTAATTATAGAAGGCGGGTGGTTGGAGTATATATGTATGTACTGTGGTTTATCATTCGGTTTTCTGTATGGTTTGTGTGTGCCTTTTCTTATGTTGAAGGTGACATCATGGATAAAGAAAGATGGGATATTTGACACTACAATGGGAAGCTTTGACGGTGCAGAGACATGCGAAATCGTAGGCATTTACTTACTACACGAACTAAGCAAAATAATAGATAGAAATGACACAGGGCTCTACAGAGATGACGGTCTCATAATCTTAAGAAACTGCAACAAACAAAAGACTGATAAAACTAGAAAAGCAATAATTAAAATTTTCAAAAATAACGGATTCGAGATAGATATAAAAACTAACCTAAACGAAGTAGATTTTCTAGATGTCACCTTCAACATAAGAAAAGGCACACACAAACCATACAGAAAACCGAATGATAAACCACAGTACATACATATATACTCCAACCACCCGCCTTCTATAATTAAACAGATACCTAAATCGATTAACCGCAGGCTTTCCGACAATTCTTCCGATGAATCTATATTTAACAAGGCCAAGAAAGACTACGAAACAGCCCTAAAAGATAGCGGATTCCCAGCAACACTCACATACTCACCACAGAACACAAAAAAGACCAACAGAAAAAGAAATATCATATGGTTCAACCCACCGTACAGCAAAAACGTAAAAACAAACATAGGAAAAATATTCTTCAAGCTTTTACACAAACACTTCCCGGAATCAAGCACCCTACACAAAATATTCAACAAAAACACAGTAAAAATCAGCTACAGTTGCACCGAGAACATGGCACAAATAATAAAAAAGCACAACAGAAAAATTATTAACAAACCACACGAACAAATTAAACCCACGTGCAACTGCAGAATAAAAAACGAATGTCCCTTAAACGGTAATTGTTTACAAAACAACGTAATCTACCAAGCCACGACAAAATCAGCAGATAATGAAGAAAAAGTATATATAGGAGTAACCGAAGGACCATGGAAACAAAGAAATTATGTACACAAAATGTCTTTCACAAATAGTAAATATGCGAACAGCACAATGCTTTCTAAGTATATCTGGGAAATAAAAAACAAAACACACACCACACCAAAAATATCTTGGAAAATAAGGAAAAAATCATCAGCCTACAACAACCTATCAAAAAACTGCAAACTTTGCTTGGAGGAAAAAATAGCTATCATTACCTTCCCAGATGAAAATAAATTATTAAATAAAAGATCCGAGCTAATCTCAAAATGTAGACATGAAAACAAATTTTTACTACGTAACTTAAAATAGAAAAATAAATAAATATATAAACAAACAACAATAAAATAAGCAAAATAAATTACTCCAAACAAATTATAAAACCACACCTGTTAATATACGAAACAAAATCAAAACAAAAGAACGGACGAAAGTTATAACTGTTATACAAATAAAAATAATAATAAAAAAAAAACAAAAAAACAAAAAAAAAAACAAAAAAAACATTAATAAAAGATAATATACTACGTTACTTAAAAACCGAAAGCTAAAAAGATATAGTGTAACAAATAAATAACAACAAGTATAATTAAATCGATCTAAATACATCCAAATATATAAATAAACTAACAACCGATTACGATAAACTAGCCGTTTAAAAAACAAAACAAAACAAAAACAAATAAGATAACCAACCTAAATAGATAAATTAAAAACTGTTCCCACCTAAATAATAGTCAGAAAAAACCACAAATTCAACAAACAGATTTAATCAATGACAAATAAACAAATATATAAGATAAAAAATAAAAATGAAAATAAATAAAAACAAGCAAAACAATTTGACCCAAATAAATAAGCGAACAAGCGATTTCCGGTAATGACGGCCATTATAGACTACCAACAATAAGCTATATAAACAAATTTTTACTACGTTAACCAAAAACACCGATCAAAATAAAAGAATAAATAATTAAATATATAAGATAAAAAATAAAAATAAAAATAAAAAAACAAATAAAAAACAGGCAAAACAATTTGACATAAATAAATAAACAAATAAGCCACTTCCGGTAAAAGTAACCGCCAAAATAGACTACCCATAATGCACCACTGACCCTTATATAAATAGCCGAGAAAAATAACAGCACTAGTCGCCTGACGATTGCACTAGCATGAAACAGACTGTCGCCTCTAAGTGCTGACTTCCATGTCCACTTTTATATATATATATATATATATATATATATATATATATATGTGTGTGTGTGTGTGTGTGTGTGTGTGTGTGTATTTATGTGTGCGTGTGTGTGATGTAAATATAGATTTAAGGTATGGTATATTTATGAGTAAATGTGGTCATTGTCAGGGAAAGAGGGTGTATATATAAAAGTGGAAACTGGGAACATGATCGGATGGCGACTATTACCACCATTTGTGTGTGTGTATATATATATATATATACATATATATATATGTGTGTGTGTGTGTGTGTGTGTGTGTGTGTGTGTGTGTGTGTGTGTGTGTGTGTGTGTGAGCGCCAAATCCTTGGGAGTGAAATTGGATGAACAGAACAATTGAGTGACCGTCGATAGCTGTTCTAGCATCAAATCACAAGTCATCGTTACCGAGGTTTCGAGTGTGCCGGCCTTGTTCAGATTGTTAATCATGCTAGATAACACACCCTCTCCCAGAAACTGCAACTAAGGTCTGTTCAGCATAGTTGCAATATAAACCAAAGGTGGGCTCTATGGGTGTTGAACAAGCACAAAAATGCTTGTGGGAGTGCCTGAATTAGGGAGTGCCTAGCCCCCCTAGTAGACGGATATCGTCCAGTGACCAGCTATTATATATACATACATACATATATATATATATATATATATATATATATATATATATATATATATATATATATATATATATATATATAAATGTGTGTGTGTGTGTATTTCCATTTTTGCTCTTACATAAATATTCTTTTTAATTAAAGAATTTGATTTTGAACGGTTTATATACGTATGAGCAAAAATTAAAAATTTGCTTCCCTTGTGAAACACGTAAACTTGAAATCTAAAACGCTGCAGAAGCAGTAAAAAGGAACAGTTGAAAAGTTTTGAATTTACTACAACACATATACATATTCACAAACAACTTAACCCCCTGAAGATGGTCTCAGATGAGACTGAAAGTACTTGGGAAAATAAAAAGTATTTGAAAAAAAATTTTGGTATTTTTCTTAATCAATTTTCTAAGACTACCAAGAAATTAATCCGTGAACTTGAAAGGAAAACAATAAAAACTAATCGACATGATACGTCTAATTTTTTAAGCAAAACTGTATATATATATATATATATATATATATATATATATATATATATATATATATATATATATAAAAAGTGGTAATATATAAATATATTAACATTATAGTATTTTCTCAAGTTATGTACGTACATATTTACATATACATTTTTATATTCTTCCCATATATTTCTCTTTATCCTTCTCTTTGTATTGTGTAATTTTGTAATTATATACGCATACAGACACAAGCTTATTCACGCACACACTAACACAGACTCACACACAGATATATATATATATACACACACACACACACATATATATATATATATATATATATATATATATATATATATATATATATATATATATATATATATATATATATATATATGAAAATCTATTAATATATATTACAGGCATATAGAAACTTAACCGGATAAACATACGCACACACACACACACATATATATATATATATATATATATATATGTATGTATATATTGGAAATATTTTATTCTTAAATACAATTTTATAAATCTGTGCATATTTCATATGTGTGGGTCGCTTTTCCCTCATTTTCCTCTTACCTTCCTACTCTTTTTCTGTACGTCTTTCTGTTTGTCTGTCCGTCTCCCTGCTTCTACCTATGTAGACACGTATCCCTTCCTTGTGTTCCTTGCAGTCTTTCAATTACACGAATAGAATTCCGTTTTCGCTCTTCGTTTTTTTTTTTAATTTCCGATATTGATTCAATCATTTTTCCCAATTTTTTCTTTAAATAAAAGACATCAAAATGTCTTTTTCGAGGTGTGACAGCATCCCATTATATATGCAGATATTACCTAAGGCCAATTGAACAATGCAACGTTTATCAAATTGTGAAAGTTCAACTGAATATCTCAACAAAACAACTTAAGAATGATCTTTAGCTTTATTTTCACTTTTTTTTAAAAAACAAGCAAAAAAGAAAAGAAGAATGGACAAAGAATAAAATAACTGACCGATCTTCAGTTACAACTTCTTTTTTCGCAAAACTGTGACTTTAGCTCTGGACAAATTTAAACTTTCAAGTAAGTAGATTCTAAATATATTTAAAATGTAGGTGAGAAATTACTGTTTGATTAAGTTATAAGAGTTCTCTGAACTTAAATTTGCCTTTGTTTATTTGTATATTTTTGTTTTAAAATCAAACTGTAATCAAGGTATTTCTGTTAAAATATCTAGGAAAGTAAAATCCCTCCCAACATTATATAGATAGATAGATAGATAGATAGATAGATAGATAGATAGATAGATAGATGGACAAGTAGGTCGGCATATTGGATCCTGTCACATATTGATAGGTAGATTACTGGTAGTTTTGGGAATAGAAACTGATATGCAAAATGAGACGAAAATTCCAACAGAGAATAAGCACTTGTAGGAATGGCAAATTAAACAATGGTGATTAATTAAAGTTAATTAAATCATATGCATGTATGTATAAATGAGAGTTAAACAAGATCGAACTAAATGAAAGTGGCCAACGAAACATATACTGATAAATACAGATAAAAATTATAACAAGAAAGACGGACTACACAGAGATCACACAGATTATACTTATAGTCAATAAATGAAACAAGTCAAATTTTAACCAACTTAAAACAACAAAAAATAATATTGCTTTTTGTGAGGGGCAGCATTATTCTTTTAAATTTTAATAAATTAATTGATTTCGATGTGTGCTATAATAATCAGTGCCATAATAATCAGGATATCAATAAGTCCTGAAAGTGACTAAAGCGTTAGGTCTCGGGAAAAGATAATAGGTAGGAAACAGAAGTTATTCAAATATTTTAGGCGAAAGCGAATATATTAAGAATAAGTACCTACACCTCTACCCCCATCGCAATGAACAACAATAATAGTATTAATGATATTAGTAAGAATAGTAGTAGTAGTAGTAGTAGTAGTAGTAGTAGTAGTAGTAGCAAAAAGGAAGGTGGTGGCAATAATATCCAAAGAAACAGGATTTTAATGAAGAAAATGTAAATGTGTATACAGAAAAAAGTGATAATTCTTAACAGTAATAAAAAGAAGGAATAAAAGCAGATAGATAGATAGATAGATAAATACATATATTATTATTAATATTAATAATAAGAAGAAGACGAAGAATTAAAGAATATCAAACACTTAAAATCACATAGGTAATAATTTTTATTTCATGCGAGCTTTAAATAAATAAGCTTTCAGTCTTCTGTTTTTTGACATAGGGTTCTCACTCGATCTATATCCTCCTGGAAATTCCATACGGATTACCATATTCTATCATATATATATATATCGCATATATAGTGCTGATACTAATAAATCACTGCTTCACGTAAGAAAATGTATATGCATATGTAGTAATTATATATATATATATATATATATATATATATATATATATATATATATATATATATATAATAAAATATAATAAAAAGGCCCAAACACTAATATTCCATGGTTATAATTTATTACATTGGAATCGTAATCACGATCCAATTCATCAGACCTACAAATTCAAAAGAAATCGGAAAATATAGCTCCGGGTAAGAAAAATAAAATTTTAGTGGGAGTCTATGTGTGGGAGTGGGAGACAAGCAAGAGAAGGCAATGAAAGCTCTAGTGAGGGGTAACAGAATAAAGAAGAACAGGAAGGTCTAAAGGTGAAGGTGGAAATTAAAATTTAACAGAAAAAAGTTTCAAAGAGAGGAGTCAAATAATGGTTTAAATGAGTGAGATACAGTTGAATGTGAATTATTTTTCGATGCATAATTCGCTACCGAATCGCTGACCTACATTAAAATTAAAAAACAGACACCGGAAATGTGTGGTGACATTAAAACACGATATGACCTAAACTTAAAATCCAGAAGATGAGAGAAAGAAAAAAAAAAGTGAAAGATGAGGAGGTATTAAAAACGAAGGGCATTTATAAGATAACCGATGTGTAATCAAAAAAATTTGACAAAGCAAGTAATATTACCTACAAGTTACAAATTTAATATAAACATATAAAAATATACGAATATTTAATCTAGAAAGGACCTACCATTTATATGCCGAAAAACACATTCGTAGATACACACATACACAACAACATATCTACATGTGCATATATATATATATATATATATATATATATATATATATACATATACATACACGCATGCATACATATACACATACACACATATACACATATACATACACGTATGTGCACATAAACATATATACATAAAACCTTACACACCTCCATACATATACATACACACTCATTTAAACAAATATACAAAGTATCCATCTAACTATACATATACACATGCATACGCATATACATACATATATATGTATATATATTTATATACATGCATACATAAACATACAGACACACATATACAGACACACACACACACATATATATATATATATATATATATATATATATATATATATATATATATAAATTAAAAGGTAAAGGGTAAAAAACACACATCCATCCATATATACATTTAACATATAAAAATAGGTGGGTAGAATTAAACTAAATTGTACTTTAAAAAAACACTGAGGAAGAATACGTTAACAATATTAAAAACCCACGGAGTGGTTAACGCGTATATATCTCTTAAGTCTACATATTCACCTAGGTATATCAGAAAACTATCAGATTTTGTATATCAGTTATTTAGGAAAACTTTTTACCTACATACCCACATACACATATATCAACACATGAATAAAGTTTGCTAACACAAATTAAATGATCTAAAAAATACATAGAGCAGCACTCAAACACAGACAATGATATATATAGATAATCATAAGAGTCATTCCATTTAAATGGCATGTCCGATGTTAGTGATCCAAGATGGAACTGTTGTAGGTAACAACGCGTTATAAAACCGTGTTTATGTTTTAAAGCATTTTGTATGTCTACATTTGGAAATGATCTCACTACGAAGATTCAGCAACTCATCTTGATTTTTATCTTTAATAAAAAAAAAATTTTCCGCAATGCAAAAATCACACTTCTCGCGGAAGTTATTAGGGGGTTCTCGCTCTTGATAAGAATCTCCATTCGAAATGCGGGGTTAGTCACTAATCCACAAGATCCCAGTAGTGTTTGGATAAGGAAGTTTTTTTAAGGTCTCGATATTTGAAAGAACGTCTATGGTTGTATAGCGTCTGCTTCCAATTACCAGATTATCTATCTATCCATCTATCTATCTATCTATCTATCTATCTATCTATCTATCTATCTATCTATCTATCTATCTATCTATCTATTTATCTATCTATCTTCGACAGAATTGAGTCACTCTCAGTCACTGTGTGTTTATCCGAATCTAAAAATAAACACGCTAAAATTCACCTTCATCCCGTACCGTAAGCTGACGGCTTAGTGGGAGATGTTCGGACTGACGCAAATTCAGTCGGTTTTCGATCCTAGCTAGAGGCAACCGGACATCTAGCCACACTGATGAGCTGTGAAACAGCGAAACAGTCTGTCTGTGGATGACAAAAATATTAGCTCCTGAAAAATTAATTTCAGTTGAGCCCTCTGGTTTGAGGTGTGAATTTGTAAACAGTGACTATTTAAGCTAATACTGCACGACTCTTCGACAGAATTGAGTCTCTCTCAACCGGACGTCTAGCCACACTGATGATGCAACACAAACCACACTTTTTGAAGGGCCGAATACAGAAACTTGGTGCACTATGTACCACAATTTCTTCAAACGACCCTCTGCAGGTTTTGAATACAGAGTTTTCCTTCTCCTAGACCGGTTGCAATCCAAGGATATAGAATCCAGTCTGTCCTGCTATTTACACATACCTGGGAGAAGAGGATGATTAATACCTTTCTCAAGTGTATTAGCTCATAAGTGAGTGTAATGGATTCGATGGAGTCGAAATATATATATATATATGTGTGTGTGTGTGTGTGTGTGTGTATTTAGGCAGCATATCTTCATTCAACCATGTTTGTTTGAATAATTGACATATCCATATATTTTTTATTTTAATCCTCTTATGTTGAATAATAATAAACCCTAATTTGTAATTTGTAGACTCTACATATACTGTGCTCAATGCAATTGTATAACAATATATACAAAAACAGAAGAAACATCAAATATATGAAAAATCAGTACCTAAATGTTTCATGTGAGTGTAAAAGTTATAACGTTAATTTCCACAAACCTCAGTCGGAAAAATGCAATATGACTCTCATAAAAGTCAAATAATACTCCTATATATATATGATAAATATATTTTAATGAGTATTATATTACTTTTTACCTGAACATTTTACGAATCTTTTATATGCGAACAGCAGTGACATCTAAATACTTTTTTTCATATATATATATATATATATATATATATATATATATATATATATATATATATATATATATCTCAAAAATACATTTACACAATTTGGGGGCAGGGTCTTCACCAAAACAAGGACAAATTTCCATATAAGCATAACTGTCCTCAAATCCATCGTTGTTGAATTATTAAGTTTAAAGATAGTTTACGGTAGATGCCGCTCTGTTGGACTAGGTTACATTTTTCATTCATGTACATTTGTTGGTAGCCTTTCTTCATCGTTTTAAAGTGTGTATTAGTAAGTTAGTTGAGATGTGTTTCGTTTAACAATGGCAGGTTATTTTATATCATAATCAGTCAGATATGAGTTTTAGATATGGGTGGTAATGGACGCGAGGCTGCACGGCTGTATCAGATTGTGTTTCCAGAGAAATTCAACATTTGATGCTGTTTATTGTCATGTTGCTGAGACACCGCAAATTATGAATCGAGGAAGGCCGAGATCTATTCGAACGCCTGACCACGAAGAACATATTCTTCAGGCTGTCGAAGCACACGTCAAATGGCGCTAGGTCGTCATACATCATCGCATCTAGGGCACTCAAGAGCCGCTCTGTATCTGTAACATTTGCAAAGTGTGCAGAGTCTTTCGCCCTGTGATCATTAACCACCAGTGACGATGTTTTATTACCCAAGTGCCGATTCGTGGTTTGTCTCTTCAGTTTTGTTTTTGCAATGGAATAACACATTTACAGAACCAACTTTTATGTGCGGATCGGAATCCCTATGGTACAATACAGGCTAGACACCAACATCTCTTTACGATTAATATGTAGGGAACTGTAGGGGACTATCTGGTATATCCTTATGTGATCCCAGCAAGGAGCTATCTAGAGGGACTTTATTTCGAACACACCCCAAGACCTGATAAAGAATGTACCCCTGCTAATACGAAGACGTATGGTGTTCATGTATGATGGAGCTCCAGTACATTTTAGTCACATTATTCGCGATGCACTGGCTGACATCTACCAGGAAAGACGGATAGGTAGGAGTAGAGCGGTCCCATGGCCTGCATGTTCACCCGACCCCAGTCCTTTGGATTTTTATCAGTGAGGCCAACTAAAACAGTTGGTTTATGCAGCAGATATTAATAATTCAAAACGTGTCAATGAGACCTGCGAAGTCTTTCAACACCGTCTAGAAGTATTTGAAAGGGTCCACCAGTCAATGATCCGACGGGTGGATATGATGTGTGTCGAAGCAAGCGGGGGAGATTTTGAACATTTGTTATGAGTTGTTGTGTTAAGGTACAATGATGGCCTTTTGGACATATGCTTATATGAACATTTTAATTTGTTTTGGTGTTCTTGACACTCCAACTCTCTGTCTGTCTATCAGCCTATGTATTATTAGTATAAATAATATTTTTAGTGAGTTTCTCTCCTTACTTTTATTTTTCTTAAACAATGAGATTTCTCACAACCGGTCCTACTGAACAAAAGTAAATTATCTAGGCCGGTTGTTACATATATATATATATATATATATATATATATATATATATATATATATATATATATATATATGGGTCGTAGGATCAGCAATTCTTTGTAGCAGTGTAGTTCATCTTTTTTCTTTTAATTATCTTTATTTTATTTTAAATGTACTTATATCGTTCCTTTGTTTATTTCATTTGTTTATTTCTTGCTGTTCTGATTTTTGGTCTGTGAAATAAGGCTATGACTTTTATGTTATGTATATTATTTTCGTTTTTGACTCATGGTATTGTCATAGTGACACATGGTCTGGAGATAGCTTGAAGGTTTGAAATTAAGAGTCGCCAAGCAGTGATCATTCTTATTTTCGAACTTTATGGAATTGAAGCTTGCAATATGAAATTTAACTTCAAAAATTTACACAACAAAACGATTCCCGAAATAAAACTTAATCTAATCAACCCAGAAATAAAACTTAATCTAATCAACCCAGCGGAGAATATCACTGAATTTCAGATAGAAATCAATAACATATTCCAGGAAAATAAAGAGAATTATATAGAATGTGTGAATAGCAATATGGGCAGTTGTAATTAAAGCAACAGAAACAAGCGGAAAGGACAATAACAAAGTTATAACAGTTAAGACGACATCTGATAAAATAAGAGCAGAATTATGGTCTGTTATGGGAACTTACCCATAATAATAATGGACTATTCCGGACATTATAAATACCGCGCCTCAAGAGAGAGCGGAAAGGATTATTGTAAGAACATTGGAATAGTGATACTTGTCGAGACAACATAGTTCACTCTAACCAAATCTGATAGTCATTACTAATACTTCTACTACTTTGTATATATTTCTGTTTGTAATATATCTGTGTTATTCCATACCTGTGTTGGAGTTATTCTTCATTGGTTCTACCTTGGACCATCACCGTGGTACAAGGAACTTGGATCATAACAAGTGGCAACGAGGAAACCCCAAAGAAAAAAACGAGCTCTCTACGCGGAGGACATACCTTTTTTGCTATCCGCGGCGACGTGGAAACCATAAAAAAAACAAAAAACGAACTCTCTACGCGGAGGGCATACCTTTTTTACTATCCGTCGCACATAACAGTGTCGACGAGTAAACTAAAAAAATAAAAATAAAAGAAAACAAGTTCTACGTGAACATGTATACAAAAAAATTTTTTTTTGGACATCAATTTTATTGTGGCAACAAAGGAATTTTGGGGGGAGGCGTACACAGCTTACAGAATATCAGGTTACACTAAGGGAAAATACTTGCACAAAATTACGTTAAAATGGAAGATTTTAAGTCAACCATCGTTGAACTTATCAAAATCCAATTTGAACAGCAACAAAAAAACGAACAGAAACATCTTGAATTACAATAATTTTTGCTACGTGTAATGTCAAATAAAGGGCAAAATTCCGAGAATGAAACAGTTCCCTCACAAGACGCTATTTGGAGAACTATCGAAGATTTCACGTATGCACCCGACGAAGACAAAACTTTTGCAACTTACTTCCGAAGGTACGAAGATCTATATGAATTTGACTGCAGAGATTGGTCAGACGCAAGAAAAGTACGTCCATTACTAAGAACATTAGGCACATGCGAATATACCAAATTCGTAGATTATATCCTACCGAGGAAAACAAATAAGTTAACATTCAAAGAAGCCATAAAACTGCTAACAACCTTTCAGCCCTAATACCTCAGTATTCCACAAAAGATGGAAATGTCTGAACCTAACAAAAAAGGACAGCGAAGATTACATTGTAAACAAATATTGTGATGTCTTTAAATTATTGGAACTCAGCGCGGACAATTTCAAGTGTTTAATATACGTCCGAGGCCTGGTTTCAACCAAAGACGCGGAAATTAGACGCAGAACCCTTACAAAATTGGAGAGTGAACAAGGTTTGACACTTTAAAAACTGACCGAAAACTGCCAGAGATGCATCAGTGTGAAGAAAGACGCAAAAGTTATAGAAGAAGCTTGCATCGCGCACATATGTAAAGTACGAAGACAAACCAACTTTTCCTCCTCAGAAACAAACCAAAACAATTTTATCTCCTCAAAAACAGGTAAAACAAAATTTTCTACTTCTAAAAGTCAATATCAGAATAAAAATACCACCCAGTCCATGCTATTGTTGTGGGACTTGGCATTGGTATAAAGACTGTCCATACCGTTTTAAAACTTGTCTATTATGCAAAAAATAGGACATAAAAGTTCTAATTGTTGGACTAGAAGAGAAAGCAAAAGCAGAATAAGAATCACGAGGACTGACCAAGCGGATGAGTCTTACATATGGAAATACGTACAAGTAGAAATGAAAAACAGAAAAGTCAGACTACAGTTGGATGGAGAAAACTGAACAAACCTGCCATGTTAAAAACGGATAAAATTTCTAGGTCTGTAACTGGGAGAAAAATAAAATTTGAGGGTGAAGTGATTACAAATGTAACATTTAATGGAATGACGAAAAAATTAAAAATGTATGTGTTAAGAAATACAGAAAACTTATTCGGAATGGACTGGATGCAAAAATTAGAACTTTGGAATTTACTAATAAGTACGTACTGCCAAAATGTAAAAAGTTTATCAACCGAGGCAGACAAATTAAAAGAGAAACTAAAAGTGAGTTTCCCCGAAGTATTTTTAGCAGGTCTCGGAAGATGTAAAAAAATGTCAGCAAGTATAGAAATAAAAGAAAACGTTCAACCTATCTTCAAGAAAAAAAGGAGCGTGCCGTTTGCTTCAATAGAAAAAATAGATCAAGAATTGGCTAGACACGAAAACACTACACTGGCATATTGACAAAAGTAGAATACAGTCAATGGGCCGCACCTACGGTTTACGTTAAAAAGAAATCAGAGAAGATTCGAGTATGCGCTGATTTCTCAACGGGTTTGAACGCAGCGATAAAAGATTACCACTATCCTCTAAACAGCCCAGAAGAAGTATTCACTAAATTAAAAAGCGGAAAATTTTTTTCAAAAATAGATTTAAGTGAAACGTACCTACAAATTCCAGTCGATGAGGAAAGTTCAAAATTAATGTGCAAAAACACACACAAAGGATTATACAAATACCAAAGATTACCATTTGGGATTAAGGTCGCGCCGGCTATATTCCAACATACAATGGATACTATGCTCGCCGGACTAGAGTACACGATTGCATACCTGGATGACGTATTGATAAATAGCGAAAGTGTTGAACAACACTGGGAACACTTACAAGAGGTGTTTAAGAGAATTCTAAGCTATGGATTCAAGGTAAAAGAAAACAACTGTGATTTTTTCATGAAGGAAATTAAATGCCTGGGCCATATCATCGATCAAGAAGGAAGACGACCAGATCTTGAAAGGGCAATAGCAATAAAAAAAAAATGCCAGTTGCAAAGAACATAACCGAATTACAAAGTTTTCTAGGTTTAGTGAGTTACTACCAAGAATTCATTTATTTTTGGCACACTACGATCCGAAATTAGAAATAATTGTAGCATGTGACGCGAGCGCCTGTTGAGTTGGGGCGTGTATACTACATAAAATAATGAATGGGACAATAAAACCCATCGCACATGCTTCTAGAACACTGCTACCAGTAGATAAAAATTACTCACAAATTGAGACATAAACTCTGGGATATATTTTCGCAGTCACAATATTTCATAGATTTCTATGGTAGATTTTTTACTCTACAGACGGATCACAAGCCGTTACTAACAATATTTGGTTCGAAAAAAGGTTTACCGGTTTACACTGCAAATAGGTTACTAAGATGGGGTACAATTCTTCTGAACCACAATTTCAGATTGGAGTATCTACCAACGAAAAAAAATCGGGCATGCGGATGATCTGTCGAGACTTATACCAACAAAAACAGAGCCATTGGAAGATTCTGTAATCGCAGCCCTACGACATGAAGAAGATCAGGACAGTACTATGTTGTACAGTTCGAAACCTCCCCGTCACACTACAAGATATAAAAAATGAAACAATAAATGACTAATTCATAAATGAAACAAAAGCAAAAATAGCAGAAAAAAATAAGTAAATATCGGATAGCTTTTCTTTATGTGATAATGTGCTACTTAGGGTAGTAATTCCCAAAACAGGAAAAAATAGAATGAAATGCGGAGCTATGTATATTGGAAAAACATGGACCAGGACATTACACAGATGGTGGAAATATGCAAGGGTTGTTCATTAGCAGCCAAATCACCGCCAATCATCCATAAGCCATGGCCAGAGACAGATCGTCCGTGGTCAAGAATACATGCAGATTATGCAGGTCCAATTGATGGTTTCTACTATTTGATCATAGTGGATAGTTATAGTAAATGGCCGGTGGTGTTTCGTTGCAAAAATCCTACTTCTGAAACTACCATAAATTGCCTCCACGAGCTGTTCGCTCGGTTTGGAGTAGTGGATTGCCTAGTCACAGATAATGGAACGCAATTCACAGCAGCGGACTTCCAAGAGATTTGCGAAATTTATCAAGTCAAACATATAAATTGCCCGCAATATCACCCAAGATCAAATGGGCAAGCGGAGATATTTGTTAATACACTCAAAAGAGCGTTAAGAAAAGCATATGATGTGCCTACGGAAAAAGCATTACAACAATTTCTACAGGTATATACAATTACGCCAAATAACGCTACGCTATCGGCATTAACACCCGCAGAAGTGATGTTCGCTAGAAAAATCAGATCTGTATTTGATAAATTGCTACCAAGTCAAACGAAGCAAATAACACAGTCGTGCGTACCAAAAAGAAAATTCCACCCAGGAGAAAAAAGTTTTTTTAAGCATATAAAAATAATACATCTTACTGGGAGCAAGGTACAATTGAAAAGAGAATCAGGAATATGGTTTACATAGGACAGGGACACAAATTCTCACATAGAAGACACGTAAACCAAATAAGGAAGAGACTGTTACAGGATACTAACGGTCCACATCAGGAAGAAGTGATGGATACGATTTTCGATACATTTGATATAAAAAGGCCGCAAACAATGCCAGAACCACGAAGATCGTCCAGAAAAAGGAAGTTCACAGAACCTTTGGAAATAGATCCAAAGAAAAAAAATATTAAAAACCCCTGCTACGCAAAAGCTTCGGAAGGGGGTGTTACGGAAACTTACCCATAAGAATAATGGACTATTCCGGACATTATAAATGCTGTGTCTCAAGAGGGATCAGAGAGGATTATTGGAATAGTGATACTTGTCGAGACAACATAGTTCACTCTAACCAAATCTGATAGTTATTACTAATACTTCTACTTCTTTGTATATATTTCTGTTTGTAATATATCTGTGTTATTCCATACCTGTGTTCGAGTTATTTCTTCATTGGTTCTACCTTGGACCGTTACCGTGGTACAAGGAACTTGGACCATAACATGGTCATAAATTCTAAGAGAGATAACATTGCAAATTCAAGATTAAAGAATTTCTTTAAAGCGTTTCACCACAAACAATACGAGATGCCACTAGTACACCAGAGTGGGAGCGAGAATAACAATGGAGGAAAGGATGAAGAAAAGGACAGGGATAAAAGGTCAGGGCATCTGGAGATGTCGATTGACATTACATTTGAATAGTTGGAGATCATAGCTATCAGGGAAACAAGTAATAGGAAGTTAATTCCACAGAAGGGAGGTGCGAGACATGAGTAGAAGAGACGGCCACACTTAACCGTTTCGACAGTGAAAGGGTCGGACCCTGTTGCCAGCCTAGTAGCACGCTTAAATTCGTGCAGTCTGGGAACTAGCGGAAGTATCTCGTCGGAGCAGTTACCGTGAAAGTATTTGTAGAAAAGACAGAGGGAGATGACGGCACGTCTGTGAGAGAGCGACTGTAGACGAGATGCCAGATCAGGACCAACCACATTGCATATCCCTCTCTGGATTTTGTCGAGAACCTGGAGACGTACAGTGGGGGCTACAGGCCATATATGGCAGTAGTATTCCATGCAAGAGCGAATGGTTGATTTATAGATTCGAAGGATGGATTCAGGCGAGAAAAACATTCTGGCGTGACACAGGGAACATTGAGACACGACATATTTACGTGGTTGTATTGTTAAACACTCATCTTAGTGCTAAAGTATTAAACCTCGTTAACCGAGTAAATAATTTATAGAAGAAGAAGAAGAAGAAGAAGAAGAAGAAGAAGAAGAAGAAGAAGAAGAAGAAGAAGAAGAAGAAGAAGAAGAAGATTTAACGTTGCAGAAATGTTGTAGTAACGTAATGTTGTTACTGGGTTGACGAACGAGGATCTGAAATAAATTATTTACTCGGTTAACGAGGTTTATTACTTTAGCACTAAGACGTGTGTTTAACAATACAACCACGATTAACTTGAATTCTAAAATATGTAAAATATGTGTGTGTGTGTGTGTGTGTGTGTGTGTGTGTGTGTGTGTGTGTGTGTGTGTGTGTGTGTGTGTGTGTGTTTTAAGTTGCTCAGTGGAAAATGTCATGATGCCATTTCTGACCTTAGGTCTCTGGTCGGGACTCGGAAAAAATGTGTACACACCAAAAATCAAAGGAAATAATAATAATAATAATAATAATAATAATAATAATAATATTTATTTAAAATATATATATATATATATATATATATATATATATATATATATATATATATACGTTTTGATAATTTAGGTATTCTAATAATGATATGTCATCAAAGAATTTGATGGATTTATTTTCAGTATTCGATGAAACGAGTCAGTATTAGTTCTAATGTCGCGCGTCTGTAGACAAAAAATATTACATTTTGTTTTCCCGAACTGATTCATCACGAAAAAGAAGGAAATATTTTCATAAACCCGCTTTCAGTTGACGAATAGAGGGGGATAAAATTTTCATGAACGAATAAATCATGGTGTACAATTTCATAAGAATATCTTTTCTAAAATATTCCGTTTTCTCATTAAACCGGTTGCATTCAAACTCAAAGATTTACTCCCTCCGTTCCGAAATAGTTGTTCCAAAATAATTGTTCCAGTAGATAAAAAAAAACACCAAAAAGATCAAAAAATATAATTCATTCCCATACTCAACAGTAAATGAGTAATATTAGTGAATTGTCATATAAATAAGGTTGAAATATATCGAAACTGATATACATAAACAGTTAAATTAATAACAAAAATAACTTTGGAAGGTTTACTTTAACAAAAGCAGTTTTTGTTGCAACTCGTCAGAAATAGAAATGAATACTTCAAGTTTTCCTTCTCTTTCAAGCTTCTCATTAGACATGTGCCGGAGTTTATAGTTGTTATCGCCGTCAACTAAAATAACTTGTTCCATTGCTAACTGCAAACTTAGAAAAGTATTGTTAAGCTTCGACTTCTGAAATTTATTGAAGCTTTCTTCCACTGCTTCAATGAGCTGGTACACATTAATTGGAGCTTGCTGGTGCTGAATTGCTTGAATTGCATTAAAATAACCCAGATCAAGGACAGTGAGATCAGGACTATTTGGAGGCTGGCAAACTAATTCAATTTGCAAACCCAGACGTTCTGCAGCTAAGTTTAATTCATCTGCAACCTGTTTTATTGCACCACGCTTCAGGACACGATCTGTGGATATTTCCAGCAATGCTTGCAACACAGCACTACGTTCATTATTTGTGAATTCGTGCTTCTTGCAATTTCGTTTAGCATTTCTGCCAATTGGTTTCTCTTCTCCCATCATAATCTCTTGCCAGCCGGTGGTCTGAAAAAAATACAATTTTAATGTGGCGAAAAAAGTGATATAATTTGCGCTTCAAATTATTCTACCTGAATAAGCTAATATAAATACTTGAGGAACATCAATGCTAACCTGTTAATGTAAACGGAAAACAATTCGACTAAGAATTAGTATATTCCACATGAGATTTCCGGCTATGAAACAACTACTACGGAACAGAGGGAGTAATATTTTATAGATAGATAGATAGATAGATAGATAGATAGATAGATAGATAGATAGATATTTACAAGGGATTATGTGGTGGTGCGATGTTATTAAGCAATTGGAAATTTGCTCATCACATGCTAAATAAATATGTATATTATCCTTATTGATATTAATTTTTCATATGTTGAAAGTTTACTGTGCTATAAATATGATATGACATCGAAAGTGACGCGAATTATGTAAAGTGTTTGGTGATGAGAAAATACATTTGGAATTTGCAAATAACCAAACAGAGAAAAATGAAAGATTAAATTGAAAATATTGACAAAAAAATTGGCTTTAAAACTTAAGGACTTCAGATCATTTTAAATTGTTAAATGTAAGTTACGGATTCACTTTTTTTCAAGTCATTGAAAAGATAATTCACTTAAAAAAAAATCATTATAACCGACTAAAGACATCTGTAATTATAAAAAAAATAAAGAGATATAGAGAAAAAAGATTCTGAAATTTGGTTTTAATATGTTATACATATACAGCCTTGTGCAAATTAATTTAAACAAAACGAATAATTCTGTTATTATTCCTTTTTTTTCGTATTTTTCCAATACAACAAGAACTATTGCACATGTTAGTACTTCGTATGTCAATTCCACGTCAGATTCTCGACTGGATGTAAATCAGGAGAGTTATGGGGCCAGTCTATCGTACTTTGATTCCTCACTGGTCAGGCTTGCCAGTATGTTTGTGCAGCGTTACAATTTTCATATGCTTCCTTGAAGTAATGGCCATCGGAGAAAATGGCTGTAGGACAACTAATCGACAGTCGAGACAATAGTGTCTGGGCGTGATAAAAATCTGATGCAATCACGAATGACCAAACTTATGATGAAATTTGTTTGGCCTTCATCATACACCCCGAAAAAGATTCATATTACTGTACACCACTGCAAATATCCTAATCTGAGAAAAAACATAGAAATCGATTACACCCTTTCATTCCAGTGTGTCTAAAACTGACCGTATGGTGAAAGATAGGAAACTAAAGCGGCCGTTTCAATTAATTTGCACAAGGGTGTCTTAAAAAAATAAATGCAACGCCACCCACCTTCTTCTGTCCAACTGTTCCTTTGTTGGCATTTCTCAACTTCTCTTCACTAAAGTCTTCTCATTCTCTTCCACTCCCTGTAACCCATGCATCCTAGTGGCATTGTAGACTTGCTTGGGGTGAAATGATTAAAAAAACATGACTTTTTTTCTTTTTTTTCCTTAATTTCTACAAGACCTTAATTTCAATAATTGTATTTAATGCGTTTTCTGAAAAAAAATAATTTTAAAAATGTCTTGTCGCAAATGATCATGGCTACAGCTAGATTCCATGTTTTATGAATTGTCCTGATTTTGGGGAGCAATATAGCGGAATAATTTCCTAGGTACTCCTGATTTGGAATTCAGTGTGAGTCATAAATTAGCTGCCACACAAAGTCAGATAGTCCAGATTGATTGATTCTTTCGTATTCTACAACTTTTCAAACTATTTCAGGTTATTTAAAGCCAGAAAATATTTGGATTGTCAGAATTTTTTTGAGATGATAATGATTTAAGGAGACTGTTTTTATTAATTAACCCAGAGCTGGGGGTAGGAATGGTGGATTCATATATTTTCTAAGTATATATAACGAAGCCACCTGGATTTGGAACTTGGTTTTCCGATTAACAATTCTGACCCATTATATTTACACCACCCGCACATCAAAGTTTACACCACCTGGTATCGTAATCTGAAATAGCCCAAACAATTCCTTTACATTATTCGGACTGTTATCATCATTTTTATTGCCATATTTAAAAAAAGGCCATCTTCAGGTTATTGGAATTTCAAACTGAAACCTTTATTTCGTCCACCTGACTAGATTGTTCTAATTCCATGTGCCATGCCTCTTTTGGATGTCTCAGTTATTTCCCTTTAACTCAACACTCCAAGTTTGGTTTACCACTGCGGTGATATTGAACTCAACTCATTGGGTCTAGTCACTGGATCTAACCAACGTCTTTTTCCACTAGGCCATGTGTCATTGAAGACATCTGTTTGTGAATATCTCAATGTCTCAGCAATTTTTTTTATTATTATTGCATTTTTTACCAGAGCTTATATTGCATTTTCTTTTTATTAATTGCTTCTCTCTAGCATTCCTTATTACTGGTACCCATACTGTATTCATTTCTATGCTTGGTCGATTCAGGAGATTTATGTGGCCTAGCACATGTGATGATTCCTTACGTTTTCGTATTTAACAATCCGAATAATGTAAATAATGCAAGTAATCATAATACCTTATCTCAGAGATATAGAAAAACCATGTTCTTTATCTCGTAGTTTGAGAGAGAATAAATTTATGCCTTGGCCATTACTGTGAAACTGAATGCATCAAACCAGGCTGGTGTTTGAACTCGGCTCGCCTATTCTACTTTCCGCGGTGATAATGTTTACGTTACAAACATCTCTATTCTTACTGAATATAATTGATATTACCGTTTCTGACTTATTCTGATTTGATTCACGTTTCAGCTGAAAATATTCTATTATCTACGAACTTTTAATTTAGTGTAAAAATTTAAAACTTCCTTCTGATAAAACTGTAAAACTAATATCAAATTTCATGCCAAAATTACATTCTGTACGGCGTAATACAGTATATCCGTCTCAGAGTAAGTAGTAAATCGTCACAGGGTGTCAGATCAGGTGAGTGTGGTGGACATGCCAATGGTCCACCGCGACATATCCAACGTGAACAGTACAGACAAAATAAGGCGGTACAGCATCTTGTCGGAAATACCCTGCTCTCTGATTTGTAGAGGTAGGTCATTAATGGCAAACTTTTGCAGCTTTTGCAATCAACGTTGGTGTTGTATAGAAATATGAACCAATTACACCCTGTGATTTCTAATTAAGTGGTATAATAAAGGATCACGTGTATTGCAAAAAAAGCTTAAAGACATCAAATAACTCAAGAACAGAATAAAAGGTGTAAATTCAAACATTCCTCGTGTAAAGTGTGTCAAGGCACTACATTTTACTGTTGACCGCCGGTTTTTGTGCACCAATCGTGCTGGTGGGCAGGTGGAGACTGTTCAGTAAGCTCTGAATAAATGATTCCTCTCATGTTGGAGTTAACATAATTTTGACTCATCCTCTCATATTAGTGTTAAAATAATTTTCATTCAACCCTGTATTTGCTAGAAATACCGAGATGGCATTTTAAATTATTTCAAATTTGAAGCCTTGCCTTCAAATTGTTTATATTTAAAGGTGCATATGACTTTTCCGTGGTAACTGAATAATACAGAAATTTATAAATTCATTATTAGGGATAAAAATAGAAGCGCATCAAGAGAAAGTAAAACATTAAAATCATTTAAATTAACAAAAACATAGCATCGTCAACAATCTCACTTATATGAAATCTTTTCGACACCGTCTTGTTTCATAAAATGCTATTATTTTTTAACCGTTTTTTTCCTGTTGTTATTTATTCATCGCAACGATGAGTCGAGACCAAAAGGAGCGAAGATGTGCGTTCAGATATTATTAGTGTCAAAGACTTTCTTGGTGGTCTATGCTGGATGTGAAAATAAACTCAGATTTATAATAAAAAAAAGCATTAACAATAAGATGAATATCAAAGATTTAAAATCAAAACGAATAAATTTGAAAATGTATGAAATCCTGAAATGTTTGAAGAAGAGATATTTTTCTGGACAGCATTTAAGACATCTTGCAGAATTTATTTTATTTTATTTT
>OZ038478.1:83158649-83236149 GCA_964036315.1 Acanthosepion esculentum
CGATAGATAGAAACCGACTCATAGATAGATAGATAGATAGAAACCGACTGATAGATAGATAGATAGATAGATATAAATAGTCAAATAGATAAATAGATAGATTGGTCCAGATAAACAGAAATATACTGATAGAGAGTTAGAGCGATAAAGATATGTTGATAAAAACAGACAAATAGATAGATAGATAAATAGATAGATAGATAGAGAGAGAGAGAGAGAGAGAGAGAGAGAGAGAAAAGATAGATCGAGAGTTATAGATAAATCGCGACTGATAGATACATACATACATACATACATACATTTTTTTTCTATTTTTAAGCATTTCACCCGAAGGAAGTTGGGAGCTGCACTAGTATGCAATGGGCTACAGTGTGTCAATGTAGGGAAAAGACGGGTTACAGTGGGGATTGCGCAATGATAAAAAGAACGGAGAAGGATAAAAAGAAGAACGGGAATCAAGTCCTCAGATATCGATTGACATTACACTTATATTTTTGAAGGTTATGGTTATCAGGGAAGCAAGTAAGAGGAAAGGAGTTCCAACGTCGGAAAATGCGAAAGAAGTAGCTCTTCGCGTAGAAGAGAAGGTTACACTTAACGTTTTCGACAGCAAAAGGGTAGGACCGAGATGTCAACGTAGAAGCACGTTTAAATACATCGAGTCGGGGTACCAGTGAAAGTAACTCGTCAGAGCAGATACCATGAATATATTTATAGACAAGACAGAGGGAAGCCATGTTACGTCAGAGAGTAAGTGACTGGGGTGAAGATCCCTAGTCAGGACCGATTACAATGCATATTCGTCTTTGGATTTTGTCTAGAACCTCGGGATGAACAGACGGGGGCACCAGACAATATATGGCAACAGTATTCAACGCATGGACGAACGATTTGTAGATGTGAAGGATGGACTCAGACGAGAAAAAATCTTCTGACGCGACATAGAGAACCAACTTTCCTTGCGGTAGATGCAGCTATTGATTCAATGTAGCTGTTCCACTTCAGATCAGTGAAAAACACGAGATCAAGAAAGCTCAGTAAGTCGCTCTCGTGGAGATGACCATCAACCATGCTAATAGTCCGTTCTCTATGGTGAGTAAATGAGAGCAGTTCCGTTTTGGATGCATTAAAATTCACAAACCATTTGCTGCCCCATTCAACTACAGATTGGCGGTCATTTTCGAGAGCAACGGACAGGTTAACTTTATCAACAAGGCCGGATTTAGTATTGAGACAGAAGTAAATGGTAGTGTCGTCTGCGTAGATGTTGACTTGAGAACTGATGACGTCAGGAAGATCAATGATGAAGACCAGAAACAGTGTAAGACCTGGGATAGAGCCTTGAGAAACACCAGCGTCCGTGTGAAAGAAACTGGAAGAGAACCCGTTCAGGACAAGCTTCATGTTTTGAATTCAGAGTTGTCCTTCTCCTAGTCCAGTTGCCAACCAAAGCTATAGGATCCAGTCTGTCCTGCTATTTACACATACCTGTGAGGAGAAGAAGAGGCTTCATACCTTTCCCAGTGTTATTAGCATGTAAGTGAATGTAATGAATTCTACTGGAATTCGAACCCGGCTCTCCGATATATATATATATATATATATATATATATATATATATATATATATATATATATATATATATATATATATATATATATATATATATATTTGTGTATTTAGGCAGCAATCCTTCTTTCAAGCACATTTCATTAAAAACGACTGACAAGGTGCTTTTATTTAGTTTTTTATATAATTTCTCGTGCGATCTAATAAAGTTTTTCTTTTCAGAGGATAAATTATACAAAAATTGTCCGAATGTTCTTTTCCGAGCGCTTTCGGCTATACTTTTAGCCATTATCAAGGATTATATTTCAACTGTTAGAATTAGAAATAGTTTGTGTGTGTTTTATAAAGTGATTCATTTTTTTGTTTCAAAACACGGTCAAGATATTATGTCCATGTTCAAAGTTAATATTATTAAGGGTTGGTTTGTTTAATTTTATAAGCAAGGCATCCATTATTTTTACACTTTTTTTGCAAGTGGATGATGCTATTATATTAGTGTTGTCGACAAGTATATTCCGAATAGTGTCCGGTAGGTCTCCATGATATATATGGAGAGAGAGAGAGATATTGAGATTTCTTGAATATTTAGGCCGGGAGATGTATATTAATAAATATTAATATACTGATTTTCCCCTGTTGTGTAAGTAGCCCCACACAGTTGTAAAAACATAATTATACACTCTCCGTTTTTTAAATTTTTACGTACTTTGTATATTTGTGAATAAATATGAGGCCTGTGATGAGTAATTATTCCTTTTTCTTTAAGAACTGTTTGTAGAGGTGCGAAATGGCTTCAGTGACGTGTCCTTCCTACACCAGTAAAATCGCTGCAACTTCTTCTGGTAGTTTATCATACAAGCTAAGAAAAGATTTTCATGTCACTATTGTTGGCTATATTTCCAATCAAATCGTGCGATGTTTAAGCGTTTTTATGTACAACGTGAGAGTTCTAAATCTTAATGCGAAGGAAGGTGTAGACTTTAGGATTCATGAAGATTCCATTTTTTTGGCAAAAGCACGAATTTCTATCAGAAGAACTGGCCTTAACGTCGATAAGTTACTCACTGTCTGTGATGAATGGAAACGTTTACAGAAAATTTTAGTAGAACTACGGGCAGGGAAAATGAAAGAAAAACCTTTTTATGAAAAAGACGGAGGACCTCTTTGACGTAGCTCATTCAGATGCTTTGGGACAGATGAAAATGGAAGAGCTTAGGAAGTTCTTAATGCGTCAGTGCCAAAAAGGACGACCGAGCTCCATGGTTGGTGTAAATCAAAAATTAAAACAGAAGGAAGAAAGAACACTGAAGCACACTGCAATAGAAACTGTCAGGATAAAAAGGACTTATGAAGAAATGTTGATACTCATCTGTTTGCTATATGGAAAAAAAAACTGACGAATCAACATCAAGCAGCCAAAGCAGTGGTGTTGGTGATGATAGTGAAATTTCTTCTTTCATTATTTAGCAAATATCAGTAGAAATAACCGCAGCACCGGCAAACGTTCCAGCAACTCGAGGTACATTGCAGTTTTTTACACCCCGTCTAGCTGAAGATTTTGATAGGTGCAAAATCACTGACAGAAATCGGGTTTACATATTAATGGCTGCTGCAGAATCTTTCGGGCGTGATACTGAATACCTTGCAATAAATCGCACTTCTTTTCAACTCCTTAGAAAAAAATACAGAAGTTAGACATATAGAAATACAGCCTAAATTTAACGTAAACGACTGTCAATAATTAGCGTTGCCTTGGGATGGAAAGCCGCTCCCAGCATTCACATGCATTGAAAAGGTTGATAGACTGTCAATAATAGTACCTTTTCAGGGCAAGAAGCAATTGTTGGGAGTTCCTGAAATCTCAACATCTTCAGGAGAACAGCAAGCCATGACTGTTTACCAAGCAGTGAAGAAGTGGGGTGTATAACCGTCAAAATTATGACACTTTGCTGTGATACGACAGCAAGTAACACAGATCAAGCAAATGGTGCCTATATAAACCTAGAAAAAGTGTTCAATTGCGACATTTTAGTCTTTTCCTTGCCGTCATCACATTTTTTTTTAGTTTTTAGGAGCTATTTCGACTCACTGAGGGCACAACTTCTGGTCCTGACATGACGTTTAGCAAAAGATTTAGAAAAATCTGGGTGAAACTCAACAAGAAAGTTTATATAAGTGGTAGCAATGAAGTACCAGATGCTTTCTACTCTACCATTTTGGGATTTCTTGAAGACCACCTTTCTAGGCAAAAACAACAGTGAGCTGATTACCGAGAATCTTTTGGATTTAAAGATTATCTTCCTTGGCGGAATTCCGAAAAACGGGATATCGTTTCGTACACCAGGAGCTGTAAGTTATGCTAAGTGGGTAACAAAAGCAATTTGTGAATTCAAGATATACCTACTACTAGATGAATTTCCGTTATCGCTGGTAGTGCAATGAGGATTTTTAATTGCTGTTGAATGATAATTTTTTTATCTTCTAATGTCATTCTCAATCTTTTCTGCATTTCGTTTTGATTTTGTTTTTAATTTTTTTTAAACGAAAGACACTTTTTTTTTAACTCTGCATGCATTATTGCAATCATCATAGCAGAATGCTGGCATTATTTCCATAAAACTAACAATCTTTACAATAGCTTTTTCAATTTCAGTCCAGGTTCCATCACAATCATGCATCTCGTCGCTATCTTGTTGCAGATGTGTCTCGTTGTCATCCTTTTCGCTTATTCCCGTCATGTTTGCGTCATTACAAGCCATTAGGGTGTAATAAGCATAAGCAATTATCGAAAGCAAATTTCCTGAACAACAGAAATTTCAAATCAGTTTGCTGTTTGCCTCAGGGTTCTTGATAAGATCCAGAGACGGATATGCAATGTGATTGGCCCTGATCTGTCGTCTCGTCTGCAGTCGCTCTCTCACAGACGCGATGTTGCCTCGCTCTGTCTTTTTTTACAAATACTTTCACGGTAATTGCTCCGAGGAGTTGCTTTCGCTGGTCCCTAGACCTCATGAATTTAAACGTCCTACGAGGCTGGCATCCCGTTCCCACCCCTTCACCGTTGAAACTGTTAGATGTAGACGTCTCTTCTACTCCAATAGCTTCATGTCTCGCACATCTCGCCTGTGGAACTCTCTTCCTTATTACTGTTTCCCTGACTAATACAATCTCCAACGGTTTAAGTGTAGCGTCAATCGACATCTCCAGTTGCCTTGATCTATCCACTTCCCTTCTCCACATCCTTTCACCTTTCATTCCTATCTGCTCTCGCTCCAAATCTTCTGTAACCCCCTTGCCTTGATCGATCCACTGTCTTTCTCTTTCTCCACATCCTCTCCTTTACCACACCTATTCTGCTCTTCCTCCAACCTTTCTATAACCCCTTGCGTGATAGTGGCCTCCAGCCTTGCTTGGGGTGATACGCTTTAAAAAAAAAAAAAGAATTCAAATATACGCATCAAAAACATGTACGGATATGCTGGATTCCGGATATGAGGGATTCCGGACATGAGGGGTTCTAATGTATTTCTGAAATTTTTCATGTCATTTCTGAAAATTTTCAAATTAACTATTGGTAAATTCGATTCAGAACGTTTTAAACATTTGCTTGGTTTGCCTGGATGAGTCCACATAAATTTCTCTAAGAAAAAGAAAATGGGCGCGATAAGTATACCGCTTTTGAACGAAATTAATCGCTGCGTATATGATGTTCCAACTTCAAGGCGTTTGGAGGTCGCCTAGCAGTTTTCCGATTAAACTGAAATTTTGTACACGCCGTTTTTTTATATATTTATACACATATACATGTTTATATATATATACATACATATATATATATATATATATATATATATATATATATATATATATAGGTAACAAACACTCGTCTCGGAAAACCTTCGGTTTCTTGATTTGCCAAGGATCAAATGAATATCGAAGGAAAAAAGGTTTTAAAAAAGAAAGAGCCGAGAACATGAACGTCTGTCGAAAAACAATCGTACAACATAGAGATCCAAAGCCCAAAGAAAAAAAAAACCGATACGAGTAATCAACTAACTAAAAAGTGCTCAATACAAAAGTAGAGCAGACCTAGCCAGCTTTTCCTGACGATCCTCTTCAGTGAAACCTTGGTAGGTTGTCTGGCTCTCTAGGTTTGACTATATATATATATATATATATATATATAATTATTTATTTAAATATTATAACATAAATATATTATAAAATCACTACAAAAATAGCCATTTTGTTTCAACACTCCCGGTGTCTTATCAAGTGATGATATTGAATGTCGAATAAATGGTTTTAAAAAGTTCCAAATTCGTTCACGATCCTTCGCTAGGGGTAAACACTGTAACTTAAGGCAGAGTGACCAATCAAAATACAAGTATATGGTGATCAAGAAAACCCGACAACGAAGCAAGGTTATCAATGGGGGGTGAAGGGGGGTAGAGAGATATGATTGAGCTAGACGCAACACTTCGACTCCCTACACCCTAAATTTCTTTTTAGGAAAACCAGGCACCGACACACCAAATCTGTTAACGGAATTTATGGGAGGGGGATAGGTCAAAAAGACACAAAGAGAGAGAGAGAGAGAGGGGGGGGTAAAGAAGTTGTGATAATGTGTGGATGTAAATATATATGAATATGATCAAAACTAACAACACCCACAACACTAATAATTCAGAAGCGGGCATATATAAAATAAATTGCCAAAACTGTTCCTCACTATACATTGGGGAAACAATGCAGAAATAAAAAAAAATCATGTCTATGAACACAAAGGAGACATTATACTTAGCAGTTTAACAACTGCAATAATAATACACAGAAATAAATCCGACCACAATTTTGATCTAAAAAATGACGCACCCATAAAAAGAGAAAGTAATTTACACAAAAGTAAAATCCTCGAGAGTTTTGTCATCGAATACTATCAAAATATAAATCTATGCCCTCATTTTTTTCCCAATGTCACTTTTCCTGAAAGAATAACTGCTTTCCCAAGCCAACATACGCAACAACAAATATGATGAAAAATCAAAAGGAAAAAGGTTAAATACATTACTTCAGCCTTTGAAGATGTACAGCACAAACGTTCATCTCATACCATAACAATCTAATCACAATGAAAAAAAATATTGAATATTACTCGCTCACTTTACTTTTTGCCAGGCTTTGAATTTTGATACACTGTGTCCTTCACATGCTTTACTGACCTGTCAAATACCTTGAACGTTCATGAACGTTCTCAAATTTACAGTCCTTGATAAACCCTTGACATCCATCGCGTCATTATATAAACATATACAGCCTAATAAATCCTACATTGCCTTGATAATGCCCATCAGAGAACGAAATGCATCGGCTACGTATAGTTTTTACTCGAGTCTCTCGATATTCATATATATATATATATATATATATATATATATCAAAACATGCGGAGGGTCGTTTGGGGACCTTGTGGCACTCAGTGCACCAGGTTTCTGTATTCGTCCGTCCCTTCGAAAAGTGTGGATGGTCCTGCACGAAACCTTCACCACTATAATCAAATCTCATGTGTAGGCGTCGGGCTCTCAGTTTCTAGGAACTGATCTGCTTGACCCTCATACGTCGAATTCGACGGGAGTGTCGATGATATATATATATATATATATATATATATATATATATATATATATATATATATATATATATATATATATATATATATATATATATAAAGTGAACAATGAAGTCAACATTCAGAGGCGACAGATTTTTCATGCTAAACGCAGTCACTAGGATTAATTATTGCGTTTTGCATGAAACTGTCTATCGTCTCTTAGTGTTGACTTCAATCTTCACTTTTATATTTACATATGCTCTATCTCTTATATTGAGCATTTTATCCTATAAATATAGCATACCTTAAACTATATTTCTTTATTTATATATATATATATATAAAGACATTTATATTATGTTTAACGTTCTTTTTTTTTTTTTTATAAATACAAGTATTTAAGCAAATGCTCTGTTTTATAATAAACACTATTAAATAACATTTACCGGCCTGAATGTCCGAGAAATTTTCATAGAAAATTTTCGCTCTCCGACAGGAATCGAACCTGTATCCTATACGGAACCATCATTTCGCGTGATGTGCCTTAACCTTTCGGCCACAGACCAGAAAAAAGAAGGTTAAACATAATATAAATGTCTTTAAATAAATTGTCGGACTATGTCCAATTTTTTATATTTATATATATATATATATATATATATATATATATATATATATATATATATATATATATATATATATATATATATATATATATATATATATATATAATGAGTATAAGTATATGTATATATATATATATATATATATATATATATATATATATATATATACATATGTTTAAATATATATATACTTATAAATATATATATACATATATATGTATAAATATATATACATATATGTATAAATATGTGTATAAATGTATACATATATATGTATATATCTATGTATATATACATATATATAATCCGAGGATACCAGTCTGAAAGGGCGGTTAGCTAATCCCCATTGCAGACACCCGCGCAGGGACATTTTTGTTTGATCAATATCAAAAGAGCCCACCTGTGGTTTGTACTGCAACTAAGCTGAGCAGATCTTTGCTACAGAGCGCGTTATCTAGCGTGATCAACTGTGTGAACAATATATATATATATATGTGCATGATTAATAATTTACTGTGCATATATTTGTTAGATTTTATTGCTTATTTGGCTTTCTTCACTTTTATAGCGTCGCTTGTTTGCCTTCTCGTTTTTAAACCAAAGTTATTTTCTATTTTGTTGATCGTGTTTAATTTGTTTTCTCCCAACCCTTTCTGTTGTCGATATCACGATGTTTCCCCTTCGAACGCTTTGTTATGCTTTAAACCTAAAAAAAAGAACACAATATAACAATTATATAGATCTCCGTTGTTGATACTCGGCTCACAACTATTTACGTAAATTGTTCGATGACAAGATGTGATCGATAAAATATAATTTCATACTTCATCGATTATTTCCCTAAATCGAGAATTCCTGTTCTTTTTCTATGTTTCAACTTATCGTCCTTATCATCATAACTGCAGGAATATATATTTAATATTTAATGCAGTATACGCACACACACACACACACACACACATATATATATATATATATATATATATATATATATATATATATATATATATATATATATATATATATATATATATATATATATATATCTGTACGGCATTTATACAAGCAAAGGAAATATAAGAATAATTATAAAGCTAATGGTTCGAAAATCAAGAGATTTTAGTCAAATAGAACGCTTTCTACTATGAATAGCCAGAAATGGCAGTATTAAACAAAATTGATTTATCCTTGCATATATAAAAGGTTTACACCATTCTACCATATATGGAATCATCTGCAACCATTAATAGTAATGAAAACCAAGCACTGACCCAACAACAATTTCTTCAAAGAAATTCCAGATAAATATTCTCATGACATATATGATGGTCTTTTACAGGGAATATAGCAATCGCTAATGTTTAATGATTTTAAAATAATTCAACGATTTTTGCCCTGTCATCTTTGCTCAAATTTGATGTAGATTCCATGTTGCTAAACATTGGCCAGTGACAAAGAAGCTAGCTAGCTATCTAGCTAGATAGATATGCAGTGAAAGAACAATGGCTACCATTTGTCTACTTTTGTTCCAGACAGCATTTTATTTGGCCAAAATTTTGCATTTAAGTATAGTAAAAAAATTTGATCAAATTGGTTTCAAATGCATTTAATCAAATAAATATTTTGGGAAAAAATATGACTCTAATAGAATTTAGAATATCAATCTTTCTCTCTTTCTCTCTCTCCCTATATATATATATATATATATATATATATACATATATACATATACATACATATATATATATATATACAAATGCTTAGAGGTACAAAATTTATATACTATTTTAAAAACAAGGAATTTATTAATGGTAATAGTCTCTAAGGCCCTTTCAACCAACATCTCATCAGGAGAAAATCGTTGGAAAATTGATAAATTAAACGAAAAGAACAGCAACGAAAATGAAGAGCAAAAAAGGAGGGGAAAACACGCTAAAATGACATATAAGTATATATACTTATAACGAGGGGAGGGGAAATTGCGTGTAAATAATTAGCGAGGGACATATATATATATATATATATATATATATATATATATATATATATATATATATATATATATATATAAAAGTGGACATGGAAGTCAGCACTTAGAGGCGACAGTCTGTTTCATGCTAGTGCAATCGTCAGGCTAGCATGAAACAGACTGTCGCCTCTAAGTGCTGACTTCCATGTCCACTTATATTTACACACGCTCTATCTCTGATATTGAGCACTTTATCCCATAAATATAGCACACTTTAAGACTATATTTCTTCATATATATATATATATATATATATATTAAATAAAAATAAAAACAGACCACTTCCATGTAATAAATTATTTCAACACAGCCCTTTGAAAGGACCGCGGATCAACAGACTTTACTTCCAAAGTTTGAAACGAAAAAGGAAAAGAAATTTACACATTTTTGATGGGCAGTACTAAGCATATGTAATTTAACGAAGTGAGGAAGTGAGGGGGGAGAGAGACATGATTGAGTTAGATGTAAAATTTCTATTCTTTCAAATTTAATATTGTTTGAAGAAGTCCAGACATTGACACATTAAATCGGTTAACTTAACGGAAGTTATATATTGCTATAGAGGGGGAGAGGAGAAAAAAGACATAAAGAGAAAAAGAGAGAAAGAAGTCATGAGAGAAAGTGTAACTAACCTTCTTTGGAATGAAAGGCCCGAAATAGACGCTGTTGTTTTGCTTTACTTTGAGAGTTCATAAATACTATAATGTTTGATATAAATTTGAATGTTTAAACAGTCTATAAGGAATTTAATTATGTTTGTTAGCGATTTAAGTTTCTTTTTAAACTTTATTACAAACATTTTGGGGATTTAATATGAAATAGTCGATTAGAAAAATATTCATAGAATTTACATTAAAATACTAAAATTTTATTTTAAAATATAAGTTTGCTTCTAGTTGTAATTGATTATTAAGGTGATATCTCTATCAGTTTGAATTTTATTCATGAATTTAATTTGCGACTATGTATAGATTGGTAATTTCTCTTAAAGTTTAGTTTTTAAGTTAATATGGAGTGATATTTGAGGTAATATTAGAGATCTTGCTCTGTCATATATTGTATACACTTCTATGCAAGTTTCACATATACATACGTTTTTTTGCATGTGCAGTCAATCATACAGTTACACATGTACCGATATACATTTCATGTATTAATACCTACATATATCTTTTTAAATGTTTACGCATACTCACACACAAACACACACACACACACACACATATATATATATATATATATATATATATATATATATATATATATATATATATGTGTGTGTGTGTGTGTGTGTGTGCGTGCGTGTGTGTGTGTGTACTTAGTATTCCCTAAAAAAAAAAAAATAAAGTTTTAAAATAATATTAGGTGATGACTTTAGTATTCTATTATCAAAAATCTAAATATTTAACATCAATAATGATTATTAATGGGTAATACATTTAAATTCAAAATTAAATTATCAATTTAAAAAATTTTCCTCCATATTGTAAAGAATTTTAAATTCACAATTCTTATTGGAGAATATTAAGGGAGAAAATGGGGTAAAACATTAATAACAGACCTGTAAGTCCTTTTTTTAAAAAATTCTATATATACACACACACATCCGCCCACATGCTCACACATATATATACACATATATATCCATATATATATATATATATATATATATATATATATATATATATATAGATAGATAGATAGATAGATAGATAGATAGATAGATAGATATACATACACCCACATGTTCGTGTATGCAAAAAACATGTCAATATTCAAACATATTTACATTATTATATTTCACCCATATTATATATACGAACTCACAAATTCATATATTTATACATACATGCATACATACACAGATTACTCGCAATCACATATCTATTGCACGACACACATATACCCATATATACATACACCTATGCACACATACACATATATATATACACATCCACACATATACATGTACCCACATACACATATACATACATATATACACCCATATATACATACAACTACATATATTTTACAAATAAAAAAAACAAAACCCCACCTATATACCTACAAGTATATATACATACCTATCCATATCTATACCCGCCCACTCCAAATATGTGTTCACAATACAGAATTACAACAATGCATGCTTATTTTCCTATATAAATATATAATATATAAAAGCATATACATATCAAAAGATGTATCAATGTTCCAGTTCAATTAAATAGTTATATACATACAGTTATGTTTTCGCATTCATATGTGCATAGCAACCTTTCCAAAAGGAAAAAATAAAGACCATGTAATATTAGTCTTCCTATATAGTTACTTCTAAATATATTTCGTTAGATTGAGGTTGTTCTTATGTCGGCATTTAAAAATTAGTTCATTATGTCTGTTTAGTAATACATCCGGATCTTTATGCTTTATTATGAGGATCTTTTCTTTTAGACATAAGTCGCATCTGTCTCTGAAATTTATGGGAGTTCTGGCTCTCGAGATGATTTTTCAACTTTTTTCTGGGGTTAAGCCATCCTCCAACAAATCCCAATAATGCTTTGACAGTGCAGTTTGGTTCATTTTAAATTTATCTTTGAAGGACTGGCGATGGTTATATATATATATATATATATATATATATATATATATATATATATATATATATATATATATATATATATATATATATCTGACATTGCTTCTTATTATTATAAGACATCTTCCTTTAGGCTTCTTCTTTCTTCTATCTCCCATCTCCCTTTCTTCTTTTTTATCTTTTTAGTATTTCCTTTTCCGATTTTCTGTCCGTTTTTTTCCTCTGCTTTGGTTTTAAATTTGTTTTAGACTTTCATTTTATTTTATTTTATTACCTCGGTCAGCTTGAAAATTCTTACAAAGAAATTCTAAATTGTAAGGTGAAATGATCATTACAACGAGGTAATTTTAAATTCCGATGTATGTAACATATATATATATATATATATATATATATATATATATATATATATATATATATATATATATATGATAATGTTTGGAAAACATCTGCTTTTTATATGGATTTCACTGTTGTTTTTATTTCCCAGACATTGCGATTCTCCATGATTAATTTTCAATTGGATATAGAAAAACAATCAAGAGAGACAGTTCCATGTCAGTCATACGACAGTCCTTAAATCGTCTCAATATTTTCGTTTCTGTTCGTCCATCTTGTCTTCCTCTTTGTTATATTCCTGGCAGAGATTAGATTTCATTGATGAGGGCATTCCGTTGTTCTGATTATCATTTTAATCTGGGTATTTGATAGCACGTAATACCCGGTTCCCGCCAATATCATGTAGTGTGCAGCGTCGTCTTACCAGCGTTTGTTGTTTTAAAAATGAGCTCAGGGAATTCGGGACTATGGTGAGAATCCGGGTCCTCTGGGAAAATAAGGAGAGTTAAGAAGGATAGGGAGAAAAGGAAAAACAGACATAGATTGAGAAAGAAAGAGACAGATATCAACCATATTTTTTTATTTTTTTTTATTTTTGTTGCTGTTTTCTAATTAATCTGCCAGTTATTCGACATATCATCGCCACAACGCGTGGCCATGGAGAGATGTGTCTTGTGAAAGTGAAAGGGGTTGTCGTGAGCGGTATAGTTCGGCAATGAAATGGGCGCATGCGCAATGTCCGTCTCCAAGCAGCCTTTCTTTCCGTGCTTTCTCAATTTTCTTTTCTTTTTACCTGCCTCATTTCTCGTCCCTAATTTTAGCACCATATTATGTTCATATGCAATTTCTTCTATATTATCCATGCATATAATTATTAGTATTAACATGATAACGAGTGATATCATAGGTAGGACTTATTCAGGAAATACCATCAAATTTTTATTCACTTGCATTGTTGTTCATGGTCTACATTTGTGGGCACTTCGACGTGGTGCAATGGTTAGCAAGCTTGTCTCGCTAAATCAAATATGACTGAATTGTGTGTTCAATACTCACTGAGTGCACTATACTTTCGGCTTTGTGCCACAAATATGTTAGGCATAGAAAATCGCCGTAGTTCTCATTGGTCTATGTCATGATGAACAACTTCTAAAGGATATCAACTTCTGATGCATATGTTTTTTTTTATGTGCCATGTCCTTTCAGGACGTTGGCGATCATGGCTCACCACCTCCCTTGCAGCTCTCAACAAGGTCATTCCCTCTTCTACCTCCCCCAGACCACGGTCAGTCATCCACTTGAAAAAATAAAGAATATATTTAGTCTTTGTTCGCCTAAACGCTTATTCTGACCCTTTATGAAAAGCGTGTAAATTAAAGACAAATAAAAATATTGTTTTTATTTATTACTTTTTTCTTTTTTTTCATTTTTCTTTTTTTTCTTTTTTTTTAGCACTACCTGGGAATGACGTTCAGTAGTTTCGGAAATAATATAACTTCCAAAAGTTTTACTTCTGCGGAAATGTCGAATTTGATTTTATATAAATGCTGTAGCTCAATAATATCTTCGTTAAAATATATATATATATATATATATATATATATATATATATATATATATATATATTTTCGTTAAAATATATATATATATATATATATATATTTATATATATATATATATTCGTTAACATATATATATATATATGTGTGTGTGTGTGTGTGTGTGTAATTTGCCAGCAACTTTTCTTTTAAACATGTAGTATTGAATGTTAAAGACAACATAGTCTTGCATATTTTCTTTTGAATTTTCTCATATTCTCTAATGAGACTTTTTATTTGAAAATGATTTCGAAATAAGTATTGTCCGTACGATGACCTAGCGCTTTCGAAAATCATTGTTCATCTTCAGGGTCAATATTTTTAGTCAAGATTTTTTAAACAAACATTTGCCGATTATCTTGTAGCGTAATCATGTGGCTACTTTTTTACAAATATATATATATATATATATATATATATATATATATATATATATATATATATATATATATATATAGTCGGCATCCGTCCGTCTGGAGAGATGATGGAGTAGCGCGGTGCGGTACGAACGTGGTCGGGATATATGGAGAACTCGGGCTGCCCAGAAGTCTAGTTCCCCGTCTCTGCATTGCTAGCAGAGTCCAAAGGAGAGCATAAACCAATACAGTTTGGTACCAACGCGGATATATATATATATATATATATATATATATATATATATATATATATATATATATATATATATATATATATATGCACGATGAAGTAATGGATATGATATCGGCTTGGATTGAGGAATCGGAGAGCCGAGTTCGAATTCCAGTCGAATCCATTACATTCACTCACGTGCTAATACCACTGGGAAAGGTGTGAATGCTCTTCTTCCAGCTATGGATAAATAGCAGGACAGACTGTGTTCTATAGCCTTGGATAGCAACTGGTCTAGGAGAAGGACAACTCTGAACTCAAATCCGGAGTGGAGCCCCGAAGGCTGATGGACGGCACTTTGTGCTACCTTCCCGCAACTCCTGCATCCGCGTTGGTACCAAACTGTATTGGTTTATGCTCTCCTTTGGACTCTGCTAGCAATGCAGAGACGGGGAACTAGACTTCTGGGCAGCCCGAGTTCTCCATATATCCCGACCACGTTCGTACCGCACCGCGCTACTCCATCATCTCTCCAGACGGACGGATGCCGACTATATATATATATATATATATATATATATATATATATATATATATATATATATATATATATATATATATTTGTCATCCAGAGACAGACTGTTTCGCTGTTTCACGACTCATCAGTGTGGCTAGACGTCCGGTTGCCTCTAGCTAGGATCGAAACCCGACTGAATTTGTGTCAGTCAGAACTTCTCCCACTAAGCCGATGAAGGTGAATTTTATCGTGTTTATTTTTAGATTTAGATAAACACACAGTGACTGACAATGACTCAATTCTGCCGAAGAGTCGTGCATTATGTATGTATGTGTGCGTGTGCATATATATATATATATATATATATATATATATATATATATATATATATTGGCTGAGTCAAAGGTCGTGCACAATAGAGCTAGTTTATTAAAAGATTAATTACACATTATAATTTTATTTATTAGTTGTTATAGTGATTTTATAAGAGTAGCTTCGATGTGGCAAAAGGCTAAAAGTATGGGGCACCCTGTGAGGATCGTACGCACTACTCAGTCGTAACTGTTCTAGCGAGACAAGCTTGCTAGCCATACACTGCCTCGAGGTGCCCTAGTTGTTTAATCGTTATACCTGTTGTTCAAAATGTCCTCCTTTTTCAAATTATACTTCAATTCATTGCCTGCAGAAATCAGTAATATGTCGGAGTGTTTCCTCTGTGATTTTACTGCATTCATATTTAATTCTTCCTTTAAGTTCCTCAGAATTGGTTGGGTGCGTCTGATAAACAGCCGATTTCAAATCACACCTCAGAAAAAAGCCAAGGTTGCGAGGCCTGGTGAACTTGGTGGTCACTCAGCAGAACTTCTACCTCTACATTTGTCAAGGAAATTTTCATTTAGAAAGTCACGCACAATGAAAGCAAAATGGCGTGGCGCTGCATCCTGTTGAAAGAAAGTGTTCATTCTATTTGCTAATTTGCTAACATTACAAATGTACCCCAGTAAGAATGTCGATCGCATGTGAAAGTATGTTTAATGATTAATTAATTAAACCCAAGTGTGCGCGACGTTTGTCTCACTCGGTATATGTGTGTGTGCCTATACATACATACATACATACATACATACATATATATATATATATATATATATATATATATATATATATATATATATATATGTATGTGTGTGTGTGTGTGTGTGTGTGTGTGTGTGTGTGTGTGTGTGATGATAAATGAATAAAACACCTATCTTCACATCTCTTCAGACCGAAATATTTTAAGAAAACTTTTGGTCTGAAGTCATGAATATAGCAATATTCATGAAATAATATTTAACTGATATGGACTTTTAAGGTGTTTTCTTAATTTAACATTATATATTGCTCTGTAACTTACATTGAGCTTTCATTCGATTAATAACCTCCTTGTAATTATCACTACCAAATACAAATTGATATTATATATATATATATATATATATATATATATATATATATATATATATATATATATATATATAATAATAATAATAATAATAATAATAAAGGCTCAAACACTAATATTCCAATGTTATAATTTATTATATTGGGATCGTAATCACGATCCAATTCATCAGACCTATAAATTAAAAAAGGAAATGGGAAATATAACTCCGGGTATAAAAAACAAAATTTTAGTGATAGTGTATGTGTGGGAGTGGGAAACAAGTGTGAAAGTGAATTGTATAAAAGCTCTAGAGAGAACGGGAAGGCCTAAAGGTGAAGGTCCTGGACATTGATTTCTACCTTGGAAATTTATTTGCATAGATTTATATATATATATATATATATATATATATATATATATATATATATATATGGTATAATTTGCGGGATATGTTCATTCAAACAGCTTTGGTTGAATAATTTATCCATATGTCGATTACTTTTCAAGTTCGCGGATTAAATTTTTGGGAGATTTAGAAAACTGGGTAAGAAAAATACCAAAATTTTCTTTCGAATTGTTCTTATTTTCCCAAGTACTTTCGATTTCATCAGAGACCATCTTCAGGAGGTTAAGTTGTCTGTGTGTATGTACATGTGTTTCTGTGAAATTAAAACATTCAACTGTTAATTTTTTACTACTAATGCAGCGTTCGAGATTTCAAAGTTCAAAGTTCACGTGTTCTTTTGCTTTTTCCCATTAAAAAAGGGAAGTAACATTGTGGTTTGTTTTTTTTTTATACGTATATAATGTTTTTTGATAAGCTTTTAAGGACTTTGTTGCTATACTCATATTTGACTTTATTTAAAGGGCTTCATGGATTTTTAGTTTTTGCTTCTTATTGTTCTACGTAATATAGATGCATTTTCAGCTAAAATCCATCTTATCTGTGAGTGTGGGCAGGAGTGTTCACTTAAGTGCTAATATGTTGAGCTATGTTCGACTTTTTGTTAGCATCGTCTTAGTAAAGCCAACGTACGTATTGACATTTTCTTCGGAGATACAATCTGATGACATGATACGTCTAAATAAACATTATATATATATATATATATATATATATATATATATATATATATATATATATATATATATATATATATAGGTTACAGATTTATTTATATATAGAGGGAATATTTTGATGTACAAAGAATCCTTTCTTTGTTCACTTTTATGCAAGGAATTTTAATAATACTTCTCGTTAATTCTAGAGTTATCGGCCATCCTCTCGACATCTTCAGGTATAAAACATAAAAGATGGGATGATAAACACGAACCTCAGATAATCGGTTCTGTTAGGAAATGTTGCAGTTTAAGAATTTTATACTAGAACTCGTCATTGAAGAACTCAAAAAATCTATTGTTTTGAAAGAATATGTTTTTGTATTGTTGAAAAAAAAATTGCTTTGAGAATTTAGAATCACTGTTTTCAATTAATGTTATGTAAGATGCAACTTTCAGATGAACACAACAATTTTGTCTTCGGCAATAATGAACACTACAACATCTGACTTGCAATAAACGATACCCTGATGATGGCATTATGCGATGTCGAAAGTGTTCGGAACAAAAGAAATATGTATCAACACGGCGATTTTTCTCGTCCTTCAATAACGACACAAAGAAGCTTATCCGTGAATATGAAAGGATCCAATTGAAAATAAGTAGACAGAACATGTCTAAATTACTCAACGAAATATGTCTAAATATATATATATATATATATATATATATATATATATATATATAGAGAGAGAGAGAGAGAGAGAGAGAGAGAGAGAGAGAGTGAGAGAGTGGGAGGCAGAGAGACTATGATATTGCATTTTATATGCGTAGATTTTTACTATTTTCTTTTACTTATCTTATTACTAAAGATCGTGTACATTCGTCGTTGTTATTTTTTGTAATTCTCATCGTTCTAAGTGAATTTTCATATTCTAATTTCTCTGTTAATCCTTTTTGTAAGTAATTATATTATTTAAGAATTGAATTCCGCTACTCCACCCTGTTTTATTGTTACTCATTTTATATATCATTTTACTTATCATCATCGTAATAATAGTTTTGTTAATTTTCCATCTGCTCTTTTTTCATTTGTGTGTTTCTCCATATCGTTATTACTATTGTTTCTTTTGCAGTATTCAAATGTTTTATAATCTCTTATACTTTAATATTTTCAGCTTTCCATCTTCCGCAATGTAGTACTTTTGTTTTACGTAAACTTCAAAAGTAACTAAAATAGTTATTTACTTCGCACTTGCTATCAGTTTGTCACCTAAAGGTAACAGCTTTTTTGTACTTATCTATTTCCTTACATGTACAATATTTACATTATTAACATTTGCTGTAATATCTTCATCTTTGTTATCATTATCACAATTTTTCGGAGATTTTGCTCTCCGCCTTTATTCAGGTGTCTCTCGATCCAGTTATACCTTCAGGGTTCTCTCGATGTGAATATTTTATTTAATCTACGAGAGTAGATTATCGTTCCACACACTCCATGTCTCCGGCTGTATCATTTTCTTCTTATTTATATTGCCTGTTTTCGCTGAGTGTAAATCTGCATTACCTGACCCAGAGACTGAACCCACAATTATCATATCACCATATTTACACAAAACGAGGCTTCAGTCCACGAGGAGTTTGCACCATGTGACAAATTCTGAACCTAGTTCTTGAAGTTTTGAAACTTATGGTCTTCGATGTTACTTGCTGCTAATGGGTTTATTTCGAAAATCACTGAAGCTTAACAGGAACGACATAAACCGAAACGTTGTGATAACAACAACAACAACATCAACAACATTAGTCCAAATGTAAATAAAGATAACTCTTCATCCCAGAGTTTGAAATAGAAATTAGAATATAAACGTTTTACAAACACATTAACTCTACTGCCACAAGTTACTTTATCATCCATACATGATTTTAATTTTCTGTAACTATCTGGTTACACGCAATAAATAAAATAAACAAAACGCCTAGTTAGACTTTTGAATATGCTAAAAAAATACGTATTTAATTAACCGATGACAACTTTTAAATGGTCTTTGGCGATTAAATAATAAAAGAATGATTATAGTAATAAAATTGATCTCATGCAGAAGGTTACACTGAGAAAAATATATTTCCATAATAATTTTTAGGGTTCTGGAAATTCTGAAGCCTAAACGCGATTATCATTAAATGTTTAAAACTCTCTGTTCATTACAAAGAATTGCAAAATCCGTGTACACACTGATGTTTGCTCTCATTTTTTGCCTATTTTACATCTTTATCAATCCAATCTCAAATTGCGCAAAAAAATGTTCTTTGTACTCTGCTGAATCAAACACGAGTATAGCTTCAGCGTCCTGAGATAAGCGAAAAACTCCTTTTTTCTACAATATTCTTCACCCAGTACAAGGCCCAAGAGTCACTCATACTAGAAGGATACTGAATGAAGTATTTTTTTATGAGCAAGGGAGTGAAGTACACATTATGAGGATATGTAGGATAGATAACTGTTGACCATAGATTTGAAGAGGTTAGGATTGTGATGATCGGGGAAGCACCCGCTCGGGAGTATACCCACAAAATACCGGTTCTATGAAGAAACTGTCCTAATGAACTTCCATCTTACAAATGAAATACGTAAGTATCCTTGATATTGCCCCTATGTATCTTGAAATATATGTAATATACCTTATAAAAAGCACTCAACTTACTCAGTATTTTAATCTTATAGCAAGTTTTTCAGAAAAGAATTACATAATTTATGAATTATGAGTAAACCAACCAAGGCAAAGCAAAGGTTCAATGGTAGGCAATCCCGTCTAGAATTAGTTTATTCATCTCTATTCAATAATGTGCCGTTTACAGTACGTTCAGAGTTTAACCACAGGGAGTATTATAACATTAAAAGCGAAATAATTTGAAAGGGTAATACTGCTACAGAAGTAGGAAATAAACATTCATGAGGTAGTCAATTCTCGTACATAACAGCTGTAGTCGATTCTCGTACATAAACAGCTGTAGTCAATTCTCGTACATAAACTGCTGTAATCAATTCTCGTACATAAACAGCTGTAGTCAATTCTCGTACATAAACAGCTGTAGTCAATTCTCGTACATAACAGCAGTATCCAATTCTCGTATATAAACAGCTGTAGTCAATTCTCGTACATAAACAGCTGTAGTCAATTCTCATACATAAACAGCTGTAGTCAATTATTGTACATAAGCAGCTGTAGTCAATTCTCGTACATAAGCAACTGTAGTCAATTCCCGTACATAACAGCTGTAGTCAATTCTCGAATATAACAGCTGTAGTCAATTCTCGTACATAAACTCCTGTAATAAATTCTCGTACATAAACAGCTATACTCAATTCTCGTGCATAAACAGCTATAGTCAATTCTTGTATATAAACAGCTGTAGTCAATTCTCATACATGAACTGCTGTCGTCAATTCTCATACATAAACAGCTGTAGTCAATTCTCGTATATAAACAGCTGTAGTCAATTCTCGTACATAAGAAACTGTAGTCAATTCTCGAACATAACAGCTGTAGTCAATTCTCGTACATAAACATCTATAGTCAATTCTCGTCCATAAACAGCTATAGTCAATTCTCGTACTTAAAAAGCTATAGTCAATTCTCGTACATAAACATCTATAGTCAATTCTCTTGCCAAAACAGCTGTAGTCAATTCTCATACATAACAAAAAGGGGATTGTGACAAGCCACTCTCTGTAAGACAACCCACACTGAATGAAGAACTTTTGAAAAAGTATATTGAATTGGATGAGGTTGAATGCCCCAGAGATTTGTCGAAAATATAAGGCCATGTTCAACTGTCGATGGACATTTTATGTGAATTAGGAAATCTTGCAAAAATGGAAAATGTTTCCCCATGTGTTTTTGCTTGAGAACAGAACACGACATTCCACTAACTACAGCAGTCTTTTAACTAGGAATTACACTATTCATTTCTGTCTCGTACTCATATACGAAATGCAGCTGAATAGTTCATACGTTAACCAAGATACTCTTTTTTCAACATAGTCCACACACTTCTTCTACTGGCTTTGCAGTGCTTGGATCCAATTGGCGAAGAAGCTTTAATCCTGTTGCTCAAAAATCTCAACAGCAGATACAACGTCATATCACTGCAATATTGGTTCCCTGCCAGGTGATTTTTTTTCATGTTGGAGAACAGATAATAGTCGAATAAGACCAAATTAGGAGAATAGGGAGGGTAATCTACTAGTTCAAAGTCAAAATCACGCACAACAGCCATTGAAACCAAGGACGTGGACTAGAGAATTGTCCTGTCGAAACGAGACCGCCTTCGTTAGTTTTCCTGGTTGTTTGGTCTTGATAAACTTTCATAACTGCCTCAGCAATTTGGCATTTCCCCTCTCTATTGATGGTGTGGCACTTTTGAAGATAGTTAATAAACACGATGCCTTTTGCATTCCAAAATCTGAGGGCATCACCTTACCTGCAGGTTAAACAATCTTAACCTTTTTTGGAGCAGGCAAGGAGGGATGTTTCCATTACATGCTCTCTCTCTCTCTCTCTCTCTCTCTCTCTCTCTCTCTCTCTCTCTCTCTCTCTCTCTCTCTTAGGGGCTAAACCCTTTTTCTGCATATATTTGATAGCACCACGATACCAAATTGTGTACATTATCAAGAGAAGTCGCTACTTGTTAATTTTGATGTCTTCATTGAAGAGTCAGATGTCAGATTACCTGGGCGTCCTGGGTAAGACGGCGTCCTGGGTAAGACCATATCCCACATCCGCGTCCTGCATAAGACAATAAACTACACCCAACAGCAAGGCCTCTGACCAGGGGGTTTTGAGGAGCGTAGAACCACATCTTAATTGCTGTTGTTCCCAGGTCCTCCCTGTACCGTGGGGGTAGCACCTGCTAGGGTCCCATCTATGGGTTAAATAATTAACCCCCAAACTAGGGTGAAAACACTATGGAAATGTAAAAATAGTTTATAATACCAGCAATACATTTTTGTAAAAAATTATTACCAGCAATGATTTTTGAAGAAAAAAAAATGATTACAAGCAAAACATTATTATCAGCAATATATTTTTGATTAATAATATTACCATCAATGAATTTTTGGAAAAATATGGCCAGCAATAAAAATTTGTCGGCATTAAATAATTCATTGAGGCTGTTATGTCATAAAACAAAACAAACCAAATCAGTTTACCTGGAAATAAACAATGCGGGTATTAGAAGGAAGAGCTGAAATTAATGCACGCGAGACTTCACGGCTATAGAAACTCTTTCTCATAGTCAGCCTATCAACTTTTCAGCCCTCTATCGTAGCTGATGCAAAAACGCGATTGTATGTCAACAGAAAACGGAAGGACAGTTGATATCACAAAATAATGAATCTGTCCCAAAACTAAGATTCCGTTTACAGACTGAATATAAAAGGTGTCGTCTATAAGGAGCTACCGGAACATGAAAGGACCATGAGTGTAGACGTTTATTGGCGACAACGGGTTAACGAATGTTTACATCTAAAATGCTTTGATTTGAGAAACAGAAAAGACGTTCTTCTCTAGTATGATAATGCAATGACACACTCGGTAAAACAACCCCCCGCTACAAAAAATAAGAATGAGAGGTTCTTTCACGTCCTTCATACTCAAAAGATTTAGCACCTACAGATTTCCATTTCTTTCGCACACGAGAATATTTAAAACTAGCAGGCTTCGCCCTCATACTATCTGGTATTTTTTCGAGGGAAAATTAGTTTTTTTTTCTATGAGATTAATGTCCATTAATTATGAAATGTTGAAGGGGTTGTGGATGTTCAATAAATTTGTTCAAAGAATATAACTGTAAAGACAGAAGAAATTAATTGGTCAGGTGTGGAGGAAGGCTTGTTATAGGTAAATAAATATTTACAAATAGATGCCAGATTGTTGAAGGCCAAGTAAGATTTCAACGCTTTTCAGCACTATATAAGACAATATTCTTAAACGGAACTATTTTTGACATGAAAATCAAAACATTCCTTAAATAACAGTAATGAAGGACAGTTAATTAATGAAATATACCTTTCTAAAATCCCTATGCAAAGTGTTATCGCCTAGATTTAGATAATGTATAACTTAGATATTGTGACTTTAACGTGTAAATTACTATTAAGTAATTTGTACGTATTATTTATCATCTCTCAGTTGCGTCTCTGTCTTTGGGCAGAGTGTGCTCAGGAGCTTCTCCGTCAAAGGACAGAGGGGCAACTGAGAAAATAATACTGAAGAGGTGCCCAGCCCTGGGGAACAGCAACCCAAGGCCGCTCCCTCCCATTGCACAAGAGGGTTCGGTGCTCGCAACGAGTCCAGCGCAACCCTCGGTTGCGGGGGCTGTGAGCAGTTTTTGTCCCTGCCCGGGTGGACGTGCTCGGATCCCCACTTTAAAAAGTTCTTGTGTCACAACTCATTCTCGTGGGGGAATGTGTAAACACCGTGTAAATTACTATTAAGTAATTTGTACGTATTATTTATCATCTCTCAGTTGCGTCTCTGTCCTCGGACAGAGTGCGCTCAGGGGCTTCTCTGTCAAAGGACAGAGGGGCAACTGAGAAAATAATACTGACAGGTGCCTAGCCCTGGGGAACAGCTGCCCGAGTCCGCGCCCTCCAATTACACAAGAGGGAGGCATCGGTGCTCGCACTGAGGCCAGTGCAACCGACGGTTGTGGGGTCTGTGGGCAGTTGTTGTCCCTTGCCCGGGTGTACGCGCTGGGGTCCCCACTTTAAAAAGACCATGTGCCACATGTTGTCCTCGTCGGGGAACGAGTAAACACCGTGTAATTTACTATAAAGTAATTTAGATACTTACCTGCTGTAGGGATTCGACCCTACGCTGGTGATATCACGGCTACGACTAGCTTGGACCGGCTCTGGCCTGGACCAGCTATGACAAGCCGAGACCAGCTATGACTAGCTTAGACCAGCTCTGACCAGCTTGGTCAAGCTATGACCAGCTAAGACCAGCTTAGACCAGCGGCCCGAGTGAAAACACTCGGGTCCCTACGTTGAAAACCGACCTTGTGTCACAACCTGACTCAACGTGGGGGTCAAGTAAATACACTTACCTGGTGTAGGGATCCGTCCCTGGGCTAGTGGTATTACGGCTACGACTAGCTTGGACCGGCTCTGACCAACTATGACAAGCTTAGACCAGCTCTGACCAGCTTGGACAAGCTATGACCAGCTAAGACCAGTGGCCCGATTGAAAACACCCAGGTCCCCACGTTAAAAACTGACCTTGTGTCACAACCTGACTCAGTAGGAGAGGTCAAGTAAATATCTACTATAAAGTAATTTGTACGCATTATTTATCATCTCTCAGTTGCGTCTCTGTCTTTCGGCAGAGTTCACTCAGGGGCTTCTCTCTCAAAGAACAGAGTGGCAACTGAGAAAATTATACTGAAGAGGTGCCCAGCCCTGGGGAATAACTACCTGAGGCCGTTCCCTCCCATCGTACCAGACCTTGTGTCACATCTCGTACTCGTGGGGGAACGAGTAAACACCGTGTAAATTACTATAAAGTATTTAGGATTTTTCTTTGAGACAATGGGGTATTCTGGTGAATGTAGTAAGAAAGATTAGTAAGAATGTGTTGTTTTGGTGTTAGAAATATTTTTTGTACGTTTGGGTCAGTGCTTGTGGCTAGCTAAGTTTAAAATTAAGACAGATGAAAACCGTTCTTGTCCCCATCACCCCTTTTTTAGGCCATGAGCCACATTTTCTGTATTTTTAACAAATAAATATCGTAAATTACTATAGAGTCGGACTTTTAATCTCAGATATTCATGTGAGAATTGAGCTCCAATTTCACATTCATTCATGTGGAATTGGTAGAACGTTTAGAAACAAAGAACATCAAAATCTTCTCTATTTTCCATATTTCTTTAAACGAGGAATCGAAACATACATGTTGGGCTGTAGTTGTTGAAAAAGGAAGGTTCTGTATGAATATTATTTAAATAAATTTTCACCAACATTGCTACGAATACGTAACAACTTTCCGAACAGCCTAACACTTATGATGCTAACATGATGAATCATTTACATGAAACATGCACCTCTCCCGTAGGAATACAAGATTAATAATAGGCATCCGTGTATCTCGCGAGATAAAGGTAGCGGCTTGTTTGCTCAAAATTCAGTCCTTTGGTGGCAAAACTGGCGTGAACACTCCAGGCCACATACTCAGGTGATGATATATGGAGGCGGTACGCTGCCAAGTACATGACCCCCACCTCTCGGCTGTACCAACAATGAAATACTGGGCATTATGCGGCTTGGCTGCAGCAGTTGCAGAAAAGCTGACAGTATTGACAGCCAACCGCTATAGGGGCTTCACTCCGGATTTTCTGTCAAGGCAGAGAAGGTTCCAAATCAGGATTCCCTTTCCTCTAGCCTTCCCGGACAGACAAGCTACATCTACCCGGAGCAGCTGGTTATGAAGAACCAGTTGCCCGCCTTCACTCCGAGGGAGATTTTATAAACATTGGGAATTTATCATCACCAGCCCCCTGTATATGTCAACCTTCTGATTACATATAATGTACGTATATAAATACTACCTCCATCACGTGTTTTAGAATGACCCTAAAATCAAACGGTTTAACATATATATATATATATATATATATATATATATATATATATATATATATATATATATATATCAGAGATCAGCGCCACAGGGCATCGTCAGCAGTGAATACCACAACAGACTTTAAGTGCTCCCACTGTTCCAGACCCTGCTTGGGGTTGCGGAGCCACCTCCGAGTTCGCAGATCAGAGGCAGAAACAACGTCATCTTTCGATTCGAAGGACAACCGATATATATATATATATATATATATATATATATATACACGAGTTAAAAATAAATTAGATAGCAAGATGAATTATGAAAAAGTCGTACATAATAAGCAAACACAAATATCGAAATGTTAGATAATTGAGTAAAAATATAGCAGGAACAAGATAAATAGTTTCAAGTAAATATATAGATTTAGTAATGGTTTCATTTTAATTTGATTTATTTCTTTGCTTAATAACTATCCTTTACAGATTTATTTTTTAATCAAGAAAGGCGTAATACTACTAAAATACTGAGAATGAAAGTGAATGACAAGATATAGGACGGAACCGGAAACCCAATCATAAATAGGAAACAAGGGATATACCCTCTACTACTATTCAAAAGACCGAACCCACCAATCTACTCCTGTTAAGTGTTTACGCTCTAAAGATAAATCAGTAAGTGCATCCGGTAAATCATTTTTTTCTTTTTACTTGCTAAGTGAGGATTTATTATAATTTGAGGCGTAGACTTTTTAATTCTTCAAATATTTTGATTCATACGTTGGACTGCGAAGATAATTTAATACCAATTATTATTATTATTATTATTATTATTATTATTATTATTATTATTATTATTATTATTATTTTATTTCCTTTGATTTCTGGTGTGTACCCAGAGACCTAAGGTTAAAAGTGACATAATGACATTTTCCACTGACCAATTAAACACACACACACAGACACACACAGAGACACACACACACACACACACACATTTTACATTGATGAAGCCCTTCGTAAAGCGTGGGCTGTACTAGTGAGAATAATTTTTTGTATTTCTATTTCTTTAAGGCATGGGCTACCAGGAATCTCTTCAATGAATCTCCTGGAATCTTTTCCAACCAATCCCAGGGCTCCAACTACAACAGGGATTGTTGATGTTCCAATGTGCCACATTTTTGAGATTTCATTTTCAAGGTCCTTGTATTAGGTTGGTGCAAAAATAATGTCGTTTTCTCACATGAAGTTGAACGTCAAAAAACGACATTATTTTTGCGCCAACCTAATATTTTGATAGTTTTTTAAAGATCTTCAAAGATACATTGCTGTCTGCAGGTACCGCCATATCAATAAGGAGGGGTTTTTTTGTGACCTTTAATAACAATGTCTGAGTGGTTAGCTTTGATTGTTCTTTATTATTATTATTATTATTATTATTATTATTATTATTATTAGTATTATTATTATTATTATTGTTGTTGTTGCTGCTGTTGTTGTTGTTATTATTATTAGTAGTAGTATTGTTATTATTATTATTGTTGTTGTTGCTGTTGTTGTTGTTGTTATTATTATTATTAGTATTGTTATTATTATTATTATTTCCATGGATTCTATCTCACAGTGTTGTCTTCTGCGAATTATTTTAATTCTTTAAAAGATGCTAAGATTGATATGATGCATAATCTTTATCAATATAAACTTCAACATTATCATTAGAATAATGAGAGGCTGCATTCTCTTCATTTTTTTTTATTGCATCCCTTTGTCCACCATGTTGAATGCAAGTGAGTATTGTCAGTTTCACCACTGCCACCACTACTTTTAATTTTCTCGTCTCCACGGTTGCTGTTTTTGTTTTTGAGTTATAACAACCATCAACATGCTAACTTGATCTCAAAATCGACCGAGGAAAAAAAACCTTTTGTTTCACATACGTCGATGCTTGATTAGGCTCAACGAACCTCGAGAAAAAGCCCGATGCTAAAACGCAAAGAAAAATAAATACATAAAGAGCATATCTAAAACATTTCTTCCTTCTTTTTGGTTTTGGTTTTTGGGGGTTTTTTTTGTTTGTTTTTTTTTCGTTTCGTTTCCTCACTTGCCAATATTCTAATCCTCCCGCCAAACTTTCTGCGTGTTTCTTCTTTGCCTGACCGAGATCCCAATTTTCATTTTGTTTCGTTTGTTTTGTGATGGGACATTCTTTTTCTTTTAATCTTTTTCTTTTCATTTTTTTTTTCTTTTCCCATCATCTTATTCCCTCATTCCTGAATTCTTTCGACCGACAGATCAATCGAACGTTCACACCCATTCCAAACTTTCTTTACGCTCTCCTTTCATTCAATTTTTCCACAAACTTCTGTCGCTGCCTTTATACGCATTCTTCACGCTTTATATATATATTTTACCGCTTAAGATTATTTATAATTTCTTTTTTCTTTTAAACTCCTAATTTATTTTTTCTCTCTTTTACATTTTCTATCGCTTTCATTCTCATTTTGCTTGCATTTATATTTTAGTTTTTTTTTCATTCAGTTTATGAAATGACTCTTCTTAGATATTCATTCATTTTTGGTCCATTTATTTTATTTTTTTAATAATATTTATTTCCTTTTGTTTTTGCTCTTTTGTCATTTTATGTCCCTTTCGTTCTCTCTCAGATTCTTCGTTTTTTATTCACTTTTTAATCACTGCTTATACTTTCATTCTTTAAATTCATTCTTAATCGCTTCATCTCTACATTCATAGTCTTTATAAATATCCCGCTGTTTCGAATTTCTTTCTTTTCATTCATTGAGAAAACGAATGAAAAATAAATATCTTCCATTTTCTAAACTTTGTTGCTTTTATTTTCCTTCTTTCGTTCATTTGTGCTACCATATTGTTTAGATGTCTTCATGTTCCATTCATCTTTATTTTTACCGGTATCTTTCGTTTCTTTTTTTTTTTTTTTTTCATTTTTTCTCTTATACTGCTGATATTTGTTTTTAATAAGGGTCTTTTGCTGCAATTTTCCTTTTTTTTTTCTTTTGCAATTTTTCATTCATTTTTCTCTTCAATTAAAATTTTCGCCACGTCATTCATTCTTTTTTCCCCTATCACTCTTCCATATCTATCTTCCATTTGCCAATTCTGTCCACTTTACATTCCAGCGTTTCTTTCTTTCTTTTTTTATTTCCTCCTATTAAGATTTCGTTTATCCATTTCCTTGGTTTATTGTCATCTTCCTCATCTTGTAGATCCAAATTTTTTTCTGATTTTCCTCTTCCTTTTCGCCTTTCATATAGTTCTATTTATTTCTCATCTTTTTATTTACTTCTTGCTATACTAAAAAAAGAAGAAAGAAAAAAAAAACTTTCTTTTCTGTTCCGTCCTCTTCCATTTCCTTTATTTTTCTCATTTGCCTTCACTTGAAAACATACTTTTCTTTTGGTACTCTCTCTCTCTCTCTCTCTAACTTTCCCTCAATCTACCGTTTCTCTTCTCACCCTCTTATTTTCTCCTCAGCAAATCTGCTCCCCACCCCGTTTTACCCGCCTTTTTCTTTCGCCCCTCCCTCCACAAGGCGCTGCTCCTTCCCTGTTTGATAATTGACGTATGAAATACGCCGGCTGCAGAAAAGTGACATGCGCAGATATAACGATGTCATAAGTGACACGCAAAGGCGACCGCTGGTCTCTGGCGACACGCCGTAATCGGGTTAAGGTGTATTAGAACAGTATAAACATGTCCAAAGAGCGGGGAGTCTATCACCATTCGATACAGCGACGCACTGCGCCACAAAACCGCTTCAGCGCAGGCCACGTCGTCGTTGGCGGCTATTATTACCCATAATCATATTAGGAGAAAGACTGAGAGACAGATTAGAAGAGGCAATGGGAGAGTGTGTGAGGAGAGAGAGGGGGGGAGAGATAAAAAAGAGAGAGTCAGAAAACTTTAAGAATTATAGAATAAGCCGTTAAAACATTTTTAGAGAAAAAAAAAACTATATGAAATGTTTGAGAGCAATTTCAGCTTTATGAAGATTTTGAAAGATATGAGAGTGAAACAAATAACAGCTTGGTTAACGGGCAAGAGTCGATAGAAATTAACTAGATAATGACAAATTGATAGAATATAACGTTTTCGCGAGGACGAATAAGGCGTTGTGAAGGAGTGAGTTTAGCTGAATTGAGCAATAGAGGGAAAGGGAATAGCATAACGATAAACTGATTTAGAATTGAATAGAAAGAAGGCGATGAAAATATGAGAAAGAGAGACTAAAACAATTTTTAAATAATTCCATTGATAAAATTTTAGGTAAAAAGGCAGGAATTTATAAAATGCAGGCAGAAGTTTGGAATAAATATTAAACTGAAGATTAATGAGAGCGAAGATAGAGATACATACATGTTTGTTATTGAGTTTGGTAAGGCGTACAAAAACAGGATGGGAAAGTAAAATGGTCACTTGTTTAATATCGACTCAAATGCTCGTCTTCTGTCTCATGGAATCAACGCGATGTTGCTGGAGACTGTTTATCGGACCAGTTGAAAAATTGGCCAGTTAGTAAGATCTTCAATGAGCAACATCTCCCGTGTATTCGTAGGCTAGATCACAGTAAAGAATTTTGTTCTAAATCGGAATACATATATCCAACTTGTGATAAATAAGATTTCCATTCTGAAATCAGAGAGAATATACGAGGGTGAGTCAAAACATTAATGCAATTTGTTTTATTATATAAGAAAAAATATTCAAACACATCGTACATGAAGATAGAACCATACATCACAGGGTTCACACCTCTACCTCTCAACATAATCGACATATCTTTCAATGGTTGAATGAGAGCATGTATAGCAGCTTCGTAAAACTCACCTGGCTGCTAATACAGCCAATTCTATACCGCAGTTTCCACATCATCATCACTACCATAACGTTTGCTCATCAATGTCTCTTTCATTAGACCAATGAGATAAAATGTTGTGTGTGTGTGTGTGTGTGTGTGCGCGCGCGTCTGCGTGTGCGTGTGTGTGTGTGTGTGTGTGTGAATGTTTATAGGGGTTTCTCCTTCGGCAACAAAGAATTTGATTATTGTTCTTTGCTCCTGGCGGACTTTCAGCCGGACAGCTAATTTCAAAAGAGTTCATTTATTCATATATGTGGAAAAAAATGAGATAATTAAATATCACAAGTGCATGTGCTTTTATAGCTGTACGAAATATCGAATAATTTCATTGAGAAATATTTTCATGGCAAATGTTCTGATGGGCTGTTTTCCTTAGTGCATCGAATGCATGAATTTAAGCGTGTTACTAAGATTGGCAACTAGGTCTAACCATCTTAATGTTGAACTAGTTACACTCAACCGTGGGTTCTAATCTAATAATTTATTTTCTCGCCTGTGGAAATTCATTACGATTTATTGCATCCCTGCCATCTACAATCTTCAAAAATTTAAATCCAACGTCAATCGCTACATTCTGTCTTCCTGAATACTGTCCCTTTCTCCCCGCTTCATCTCAGGCGCTTTCACCCTCTAACCTCCTGTGTCTTACCGGCATTATCACCTTGAATGGGGTGAAATTATGAAAAAGATTCACCTCCTATGACAACAATTTCATTAATTTTTATCTCATCCTTGTAAATATTAAATAGAGAGTGTATATGTGGTTTATTCAGTCGCTCAATTACTAAACTTCCTATTAAATACTGCCGGGTTATACGAGCAATATTAACGATAATTTTCATTTTCACATCCTCTTTCACGAAGTGCGTGGATTTAATCATACGAGTAGGAAAAAAATCAGATTTATGCATAATATTAACACAATAATGCTCACCGTCCTATTTCTGGGATGGTGGACATTATCGTTATATAGGTAGAAATCTATAATTTATACCGACGTTTTATAAAAAATAGTTCCAGAATTTATCAGAACACTAAAATAAAAAACGTTTATCTTTTAGAAATGTATAATTAACACAAGATTTTTAAAATTAAAATCGCATTTCACGGTGGTCATGAAAGTTTAATCATCATTTAACAATAAATGTAGTAGATATCCCCGAATACCTTCAAAGGTAGTAGATATACCTGGATAGCTTCAAATATAGTAGATATCCCTGAATAACGTAAATTGTAGTAGATAGCCCTGGATGACTGCAAATATAGTAGATATCCCTAGATAACTTAAAATATAGTAGATATCTCCGGATAACTTCAAATCTAGTAGATATCCCAGGATAACTTAAAATGTAGTAGATATCGCTAGATAACTTCAAATGTAGAAGATCTCCCCGGATAACATCAAATGTAGTAGATATCCCTGAATCACTTAAATGTAGTAGATAGCCCTGGATAACTGCAAATATAGTAGATATCCCTAGATAACTACAAATGTAGTAGATATCCCTAGATAACAACAAATGTAGTAGATATTCCTAGATAACTTTAAATGTAGTACATATCCCTGGATAACTTCAAATGCAGTAGATATCCCCGGATAACTTCAAATGTTGTAGATATACATAGATAACTTCAAATGTCGTAGATATTACTCGATAACTTCAGATATAGTAGTTATCACTGGATAGCTTCAAATGTAGTAGATATCAACGGTTAACATAAAATATAATAGATATCCCTGGAAAACATCAAATGTAGTAAACATCCACGGATAACTTCAAATGTAGTAGATATCCCTGGATAACTTCAAATGTAGTAGATATCACTGGATATCTTCAAATTTAATAGATATCCAGACATGACATAGAATATAGTAGATATCCCTGGATAAATTCAAATGTAGTAGGTATACTTGAATAACTTCAAATGTAGTAGATATCACTGGATAACTTCGAATGTAGTAGATATCCCTAGATAACTTCAAATATAGTAGATATCCTTGGATAAATTCAACTGTTGTAGATACCCCTGGATAACTTCAAATGGAATAGATATCCCTGGATAAATTCAAATGTAGTAGAAATCCTTGAATAACTTCATATATAATAGATATCCCTGGATAACTTCAAGTGTAATAGGTATCTCTGGATAACTGCAAATGTACGAGATATTCCTAGATAATTTCAAATGTAGTAGACATCCCCGGATAACTTCTAATGTTGTAGATAACCCGGAATAACTTCAAATATAGTAGATTGCCCTGGATAACTGCAAATATAGTAGATACGCCTGGATAAATATAAATGTTGTAGATATTCCTAGATAAATTTAAATATAGTACATATCACTGGATAGCTGTAAATGTAGTAGATATCCCTGGATAAATTCAAATGTAGTAGATATCCCTGGATAACGCCAAATGTAGTAGATATCTCTGGATAACTTCAAATGTAGTAGATATCTCTGGATAACTTCAAATGTAGTAGATACCCCTCGATAACTACAAATGTAGTAGATATCCATAGATAACAACAAATATAGTAGTTATTCCTAGATAACTTCAAATGTAGTACATATCCCTTGATAATTGAAAATGGAGTAGATATCCATGGATAACTTCAAATGCAGTAGATATACCCGGATAACTTCAGATAAAATAGATATCCCTGGATAACTGCAAATGTAGTAGATATCCCCGGATAACTTCAAATATAGTAGATACCCCTAGATAACTTCAAATGAAGTAGATGTCCATAGATAACTACAAATTTAGTAGATAGTCCTAGATAAATTTAAATGTAGAACATACCCCTGAATAACTGCAAATAAAGTAGATAAACCTGGATACCTTCACATATAGTACATATTCCTAGATAACATCAAATGTAGTAGATATCCCTGAATAAATGCAAATATAGTAGACATACATGGATATATTCAACTGTAGTAGATATCCCTGGATAGCTTCAAATGTAGTAGATATCCATGGATAACTTCAAATGTAGTAGATATCCCTGGATAGCTGCAAATGTAGTAGATATCCCTGGATATGATTCAAATTAAGTAGAAATAACTAGATAACTTAAAATGTAGTAGATATCCCTGGATAACTTCAAATGTAGTAGATATCCCTGGATAACCTCAACTATAGTAGAAATCCCCGGATAAATTCAACTATAGTAAATACACATGGATAACTTCATTAAGTAGATATCCCTCGATAACTTCAGATATAGTAGATATCCCAGGATAACTTCAAATGTAGTAGATACCACTGGATATCTTCAATTTAGTAGATATCCGTAGATAACTTAAAATGTAGTAGATATCCCTGGATAACTTCAAATATAGAAGATATCCATGGATAATTTCAACTATAGTAGTTACCCCTGGATAACTTCAAATATAGTAGATACACCTAGATAACTAAAAATTTATATCCCAAGGAAACAACAAATGTAGTACACATTCCTAGATAACATTAAATGTAGTAAATATCCCTGAATAAATTCAACAGTATTAGATATCACTAGATATCTTCAAATGTAGTAGATATCCCGGGATAAAGTCAAATGTAGTAGATATACCTGGATAACTGCAAATGTAGTAGATATCCCTGGATATCTTCAAATTTAGTAGATATCCCTAGATAACTTAAAATGTAGTAGATATCCCTGGATAACATTAAATGTAGTAGATATCCCTGGATAAATGCAAATATACTTGATATACATGGATAAATTCAACTGTAGTACATATCCCTGGATAAAATCAAATGTAGTAGGTATCCATTGATAACTTCAGATGTAGTAGATATCCCTCGATAACTTCAGATATAGTAGGTATCCCAGGATAACTTGAAATATCGTAGATATCCCTGGGTAAATTCAACTGTAGTAGATATCTCTGGATAAAGTCAAATGTGGTAGATACACTTAGAATATTCAAATGTAGTATGTATCTCTGGATAAAATGTACTAGATATCCCTAGATAGCTATGAATGCAGTAGATAACCCTCAATAACTTCAAATGTAGTAGATATCCCTGGTTAACTTCAAATGTAGTAGATATTCCGGGTTATCTTCAAATATAATATATATCCTTCGATAACTTCAAATATACTAGATATCCCTAGATAACTTGCAAGGTATAGATATCCCTGGATACCTTCAAATATATTCCATATCCACGGATACGTTAAAATGTAGTAAACATCCCTAGATAACTTCATACGTAGGACATATACCTGGATCTCTGCAAATGTAGTAGTTATCCCTGATAACTGCAAATGTAGTAGATATGCTTAGATATCATCAAATGTATTACATATTCGTGGATAACTACAAATGTAGTAGATATCCCTGCATACCTTCAAATGTCGTACATATTCCTTGATAACTTCAAATGTAGTTGATTTCCCTGGATAACTTCAAATGTAGTAGTTATCCCTGGATAACTTCAAATGTAGTGTATATCCTTGAATAACTTCAAATGTAATAGATATCCCAGGTTAACTTCAAATGTAGCAGATATCCCTGGATAACTTCAAAAGTATTAGATACGCTTGAATAACTTCAAATGTAGTAGATATCCCTAGATCACTGCAAATGTAGTAGATATCCCAGGATAACTTCAAATGTTGTAGATATACCCGGATACCTTCAAATTTAGTAAATATCCCTAGATAAATACAAATGTAGTAGATATCTCTGGATAACTTCAAATGTAGTAGATATATCCAAATGTCTTCAAACGTATTAGATATCCCTGGATAGCTTCAAATATAGTAAATATCACTGGATAAATTGAACTGTAATAGATATCCAAAGATAACGATAAAAGTAGTGCATATCCCTGGATAACTTCAAATGTAGTAGATATCCACGATTAATTTAAAATATAGTAGTTATACCTGGATAACATCAAATACAGTAGATATCAATGGATAACTTCACATATATTAGATATCCCTGGATAACTTCAAATGTAGTCGATATCACCGGATACCTTCAAATATAATAATTATCCCTAGATAACTTCATATGTAGTAGATATCCATGGATAACTGGTAATGTAGTAGATATCTCTGGTTAACTTCCAATGTAGTAGATATCCCTAGATAACTTCAAATGCAGTACATATCCCTGAATATCTTCAAATTAGTAGATATCCCTGGATTACTGCAAATGTAGTAGATATGCCCTGATACCTTCAAATGTTGTAGATATCCTTAGATACCTGCAAATGTAGTATGTATCCCCGGTTACCTTCAAATATAGTAGATCTCCCTGGATAACTTCAAATGTAGTAGATATCCCTTGATAACTTCAATGTAGTACATATCCTTGGATAAGTTCAAATGTATTAGATATATCTGGATAACTTCAAATATCGCAGATATCCCTGGATAACTTCAATTGTAGTACATGTACCTGGTAAACTTCAAATGTAGTAGATATCCTTGAATAACTTCAAATGTAGTTGATATCCCTGGATAAATTAAAATATAGTAGATATCCCTAGATAACTTCAAATGTAGTCGATATCCCTGGATAACTTCAAATGTAGTAGATATCCCTGGATAACTTCACGTTACTACTGACTGGCGGTCTGTTATCCTTCGGGTATGCTACTAGAAGAGATAGATTATAATTTAAATGTGTACATTTAACATAATAAAAATCTCACTCTATATTCATGTTCACCACCAAGTGGGGGTAATGTCTACAGACGTTACCATTAATACCGATTAGTCAATTCCATTATAAATGGTTGTAATATCCGACATTAAATAACCTGACAATAATTTGACATTCGCAAATGAATATACCGATATTACTGTCATAGAAAATGTTCTTCTTCATTCATATGTAGTGTGCCTTTAATACGTAGACGATTATGTCTCTCCACGATTTTCTGTCTTTCTCGCTCTTAATAAATTTTGTCTTTTTATTATCATTGCTAAACTTTTTCTGCCATCATTTACTCAACGTTATGCTTTGTTTTCGTTTTTCCATCTATTTTTCAATCTGTCCTGTTAATATCAGAGCTCACATGCTATATGTTCAAGAAACTGAAATAGTCACCTAATTCTAGATATAAATTCCCTTTTTGTTGACAGTTTCTATAAAACTTCGTCGTTGCTCACCTGATCGGTCCATGATATTCTCAGCATCCTTCTGTAGAACAGCCTTTCTATATCTTCACGGGTCTTCTTTCATCTCTGAGGAGATTTTCCAGCATTCACTGCCATACGAGGATTGTTATTACGTAACTGTTCAGTAGACTTTTTTTTCTAACGAAATTTTTCTGTTTAACTTTTCTAAAAACACCATCCAGAATATGGAGAGTGTTATATAGGAATAAAGTGTCGCTGCTGACACTAGTGTTTGAACACAGATCAACAGAGAGGAAGCACAGGCGATCCCATTTTAAATAAGTAGATCACGTGATTGTAAATGAAATGTTTATATGGGAATTAGCGTGGCGTCTAAGTGATCGCTATACGGATTGCTATTCGGATCACTATTCGGTGGTTACTATTCGAGCGAGTATTATCGAACAAGTACTATTAGTGTGAGTAATATTCGAAGGCGTTTTGACACCAGTATTATTCAACGGCGTTACTATAGTTGTATCTGCGATTACAAAGTCTCTACTACAACGAGCATTACAATAAGTGGCAACGAGTATTCGTTGGCATCACAAAAGTGGCAACAAGTGTTCGTTGACATCACAAAAGAGAGAACGATTGCTTTATATCATTTTACAGTTCAAGAATCAAATAAAAACATTCACATATGCTATACCTTTTTTTATACTTAACTCATATCGATAAAATTTAACAATAAAATTATAAAAATGTTGTTTTAAAAATAAAATTAAAAATTAATTTTATAAATCTGTAAATTTGCTAAAAGTATAATGCCTAGGATTATCATGAACAAATTCTATTTCTTTCTTATATTATAAAATAATTTTTCCTGTGATAAAATATGAATTATAAAACATCATATTTTTTGAGGCCCTCAATAGAATTTACGATAATTTATACTACTGCAGAAATTGTTATTTCTGGTTTCGGACGGATCCAAATACATGACAATTTAAACTTTTTAAGGCAATTCAATCCGAGCAACGCGGGAGTGCCACAAGCAAGCAAGGGGTTACAGAGGATTGAGAACAAGTGTAAAGAGGCGTGTTTGAGGAAAGGATACAGAGAATAACGGGGAACAAGCTCAGGGTGTCAGATGTCGATTGACATTGTACTTGAATATTTGAAGATTATAGTCATCGGAGAAGCAAGGGGAAGGAGGTTTCATAGAAGGGAAGTGCGGGAGAAGAAGCTGTTTGAGAAGAAGAGACGGTTACATTTAACCGTTTTGACAGTGAAATGGTGGGACTGAGATGCCAGCCTGGTAGCTCGTTTAAATTCATTTAGTCATGGAATTAGTGAAAGTAGCTCGTCGAAACAGTTGCCGTGAAAATACTTGTAGAAGAGACAGAGGAAGGACACGGCACGTCTGTGGGATAGCGATTGTAGATTAGGTGCCAGATCAGGACTATAAAAAAAGTTTATTTTATTATAATTAAAATCTTTAAAGATATTGTGTGTCAAAATATAGGAAACGAAAATGCAACATGAAATCGGTTTATTATGGGGCTCCTCCCATGATATACCTGGCGGTCTGCATGACATACCTCCCTAAAAGTGGATAAAAGAACGTGGTCTGGGGGAGGTGGCAGAGGGACGAAACTTATTGAGAGCTACAAGGTATAAAAGAAAGTGGAGAGCCATGATCGCCTACGTCCTGAAAGGACGCGGCACATAAAAAGAAAAAAAAGAATGGGGCTCCTCTCGCGAACTTGTGGGTAGAAGCAGAAATGCCTATTATACCCGGCCTATGCCACTCAGGTATTCGGACGAGCTACAACCCTTCCGTTTAGTTTGATGGAAAGATATTGCATTCGAGATGAAATCTCCAGGGACGACACTCATCTACTTCAATTTCGCGTCGAAAGATTGGATCCCTCTCACCTTTAAGTTTGTTTCCTTTATTTTTTCCTCTTTTCGCATTTCCTTTCATTTTTTCTTCGTTGTTTGCTAGTTTTATCAGTTTTTTTTTCAATTTTTCTTTTTTTTTAATATGCCTCTCTCTCCCTTTCTCTCTCTCTCTCTCTCTTCAATTTTTCTTTTTTTTAAAATGCCTCTCTCTTTCTTTCATTTTTTTTGTCGACTATTAAAACCTTTCTCGACGGTACTTAGAATAGATCGATTACGTCACCTGCAGAATGGTATGACCCAGCTTGATAAAAAAAGGGCAACTTCCGAGAAGATAATTGCTGAGATGGGTATAAATCCCACCAATGTCTACCGTTGAGACTATATTTTCCTATCTACTAATTCATGGTAATTTTTGTCCTATAAGACTTCTATTCGGATCTAAACTACACAACAAATATGTCGTCAGATTCACCAACATAACCAAATTTTCAATCATTTGTCCTTTTAATGAATTATTATTTTTCCTGTTTGCTGAAGTGTAAGTGAAAATAACGAACCCTACTGGAACTCTGCTCTCCGATTAACTATTCCAAGCCATTATCCATTATAGCATCCACACATCCAAGATTGCAGCACCTGATATTCCGAAGCGATTACCCATCTAAATACCGACCAAGCTCGAAGTTGCTTAACTTCGTTGTTATTATATGATATGGCCGTAAGCTTAAATCTGAAATTGTCCTTGATAGTAAAAGTATTTGGATCTTTCATAATTTGATAAATTAACATTTCAATGCCTGGAGGTAAGATTTACTTGTGAAATCTGTATACATATCCTATTGGCGCCAGTCTAAACTGACATCTTATTTTTATTTTATTTTATTTATTTATTTATTTTTTGCATATATGTAAATTATTATGGTAAACTTTAATTTTGGAAAGTGATGATCTCACTGAAATCTGTTGGAATATTTCCAAGTTTCAATCTGAAATCAAGAAAATACGAGCTTTAAGAAAAATACTCGCAAGATATGTAAAAAAAATGTATCACTTTAAATAAACATATATAAACAACGCATATTTTTTAATCTTATTCACTTTTTTCTTATCCTTTTTTTTAAATCAGATTAACTTAGTATTTTTTAATATGCCAAGAAATATTGTTATATCATATTGATTTGAAAATGTTTTTAAATATGGAATTTTTTGTTTTAATATTTAAAATAGTGTTTGTTTAATGAAAGCTGAAATCATGCAATCACAGAGACATGGAAAGCGAGAGAGGTGAATATAAAGAAGGATAGAAAGTTTGAGGTCGAGAGAAATTTAAATCATGACGCGCCCGATGGACGCACGATTCACAGACTTTTAGTGTTATATATATATATATATATATATATATATATATATGTGTGTGTGTGTGTGTGTGTGTGTGTGTGTGGAAGTGAGAGAGAGAGAGTGGGAGAGACAAACAGACAGATAGATAGATAGATAGATAGATAGATAGATAGATAGATAGATAGATAAGAAGAAGAGAGAGAAACAAAGAGGGATGCTATAGTAGTAGTGATAGTATTGTTAGTAATGGTGATGATGGTGGTGGTGATTGTGGTGATGGTGACATCTCAGTTATTTTGTAATGTTTTTTGTCATTTATTTATTAGTAAATTATATACAATTTATTTTATAAGCTATGCAATACAAGCACTTATAATATATTTCTTTATTATTAGTAATTATATATTAATTGTATTTATGGATAAACATATTCGTTTAATAAGAGGATTATGGACATTTGAATATAGTTTCCTATTATTAAACATGAGAGAGAAAAAGTCAAAGAAATTTCCATTGAAAAGTTATGTCGTAGTCTGGTGAATTACGTGGTGTTTCCTTGGGCTATAAACGCTTACAAACGAAGATTTTACCGTTGTTGTTCATAATAGGAAGAGTAAAAAAAAATAGAAATAGCAGGATGTCCCAGTATGGTATAGATATGCTCTGGCGCCCACGAACCAGCCTTGACGTATGGGTAAATAGAAACTAACTATGAAGAATATTGATAAACCGTATCGGTCGTCAGTCGGGTCAACAAGGAGCACGATATGCAGTTAGGATCCAGACTGAGTTCGAAAGTCTGCATCTGGAACAATCTACGAGAACTAGAGAAAAACCACGCCGAGAAGACAGACCTTTTTCACATATATAGGGCATCATGTCCAGATGCGGTTTATCAATATTTTTTCATTAAAAGAAAAGCGCACTGTTGAAACTTGACTACTGCATGGAATAATAATGCAAACACAAAATGTACTGAGAATAAAATGTATTGAAACAAGAAAGTGTACACAATATTTACATATAGTCTTTTGTATATTTCTGGGAAGACCGTTCCTGGAGAATGTGTTGACTAAGTCGCAGTCGGGCAGAGTCTCTAGTTGAATCTCTTGATTCGCCTCCCTTTCTTCCCGGTACCAACCATATTTATATAGTCAGTACTCCACTATGCAAATTAGGTGGATCCTACCACAACACGCACAAAAAGAACAATAAATAAATGCTCTAGGGAAGATTTTATTGAAGTAAAGATAACCATTTCACACGATAAATCCGACAACGACAACAACTACCAAATATAAAACGGCTTTAATATCTGGCGAGAGAAACACCCCTCAAACAGACCAGGCATCGATGTCAACAAACTAGCCAATATCAGGTGTGGCATCATCAGAAAAAAAGAATAGCTGACATAGAACTTGAAAGCATCCGAGAAAACTTCAAAAATAGATTAAACGTTAAAATCGAGGGGCTAACTTCCACCAACCCAGAGGAGACACATGCAGAGGAAGAAATAGAATCCAATTGTAATAATCCCTCTGAGATACACAAGCAAATAGAGGAAGATAATGAAGAACATGAGAGAGAAACAGAGATGAGAAAAACATCCGATATAACTGGGAAATGTCTTTCGAGGATCGGCCGACAATTCCAAAAGTTAGAAAGAACTATCAAGAAAAGGAAACCAGGCAATATACGAAAAATAAGGGACGAAATGGAAAAAAAAACAAAAAAAAAACGATACACCTGACAGAAATTAATCATCTTACATACACAGCCTCGGCAACGATCGCAGAAACAATAGATGAAAAAATAAAAACATAATGTAAACGAAAAAGAAAAATACCAACCTGGAAAGAAATGATAGAAACCGAAATAAAGAAACTACGAAGACAATTTTCATTTCTAAGTGAAGTAGACAATGGCTCCAAAATGAAAGAAAGAAAAAGGAGACAATTGAAACGAAGCCTTGACATAAAGAATATGACTAACATAGCAAAAGTTCAAGATAAGCTGAAAGAACATTTTCAAGCGAAGGCACAGAGAATCAGGCGTTACGAGAAAAGCAAACGGATTCTTCTGGCAAAACAAGAACTTCAAAGAAGATACCAAGAAACTATATCGAGAACTAAAATAGAAATAAATGGTCCACCTAATATCCAGGGAGTTGAGGAGGTTTGGTGTGGGAAAACTGCAAAATGTGCAATGAAAGAGCTACATGCATCAAGCAACAACAGGAAGAATACACATATGAAGAGTGCCAAAAATGAACGGAAATCAATATTAGTAAAACAACCGCTGCCATCTGCAAAACCAAAAACTGGAAGGCACAAGGAATAGACCGAATAGCCAATATTTGGATAAAAAAAACTCGCAGCCACCAAGACCTCGCACGGGCATACAATGATATAATCATAAAAACTCAGAAAAATGCTTCAAATGGCTCACGCAGGGAATAACATACCTACTCCCCCAAAAAAGAAGAGACGCAGAACCCGAATAACTATAGGCCCATCACCTGCCTACCAACTATGTAAAAGATCCTCACTTCTATCATAAACGAAAGGACATACAACTTTCTTGAGAAAAACAATTTACAGCCAGCAGAATAGAAGGGATGTAAACGAGGAAGTTACAGGTGCAAGGACCAACTAATTATCAATAAAACAATATTGGAAGAGGTGAAAACAAAGAAAAGAAACTTATCGACAGCATGAATTAACTACAGTAAGGCGTTAGGCAATGTTCCACAATCATGGATAAAGAAGAGCCTAAAAATATACAGAATATGCTGCACAACGTTCAAATTCTTAACGGATCGCATGAAAAACTGGAAGAGTACACGAAATCTTACCCTTACAAACAGGTCATTAACATCGAGACCAATCAACATCAAAACCGGGATCTTCAAAGGAGATTCCTTGTCACCACTACTCTTCTGCCTTGAATTAGAGCCATTCAGCTGCCTACTGAACAACAGTAGCTACTGATACAAGTCACGGAATGGCAAAGTGAATCACTTATTCTATATTGATGATCTTGCCAAGGATGACAACCAACAGAAAAATCTACTCACCATTGTTAAAACCTTCAGCGAAGACATTAGGATGGAGTTCTAAATCGACAAATGTCCCAAAGCCACCTTCAAAGGCGGTAAACTGACGAAAGCTACGGATTTAGACCTTGGTATCAACAGCAAGAGTAAGGAACTAGACCAAGTTGGTATATACAAATACTTAGGAATTAATAAAGGATACGGAATATAACATTCAATTGTAAAGAAAAGATCCGAAAAGAATATTATTGGAGAGAGCGTTTGATACCAGAAATCGAGCTAAGTAGGGCCAATAAAGTTAAGGCTTTCAACACCTTAGCTATACCCGCAATAACATACAGCTTAAACATTATTAAATGCAAGTTGAATGATATTAAAAGATTGGACGCCAAGACCAGAAAAGTGCTTACCCAAATGAGGATGCATCACCCGAAGTCTGATGTTGACAGGCTGTATGTACCAAGAGTTTTACGAGGCCGAGGTCTAATCTAACAAAGAAGCTGCATTGTTGAAGAAACAGTTTATTATACCTAAAATCTTACAAAAAAATCAAAGCGAATGCATCTACGCCAAAACGATTAAAACAGAAAACAAAATAATTTGGCCAAATAAAGTTATAAAAAAGTAGAAGGACAAGGCGTTACATGGCATATGCATAAAAAGAACGAAAGAATCAGATCTGGACCAACAGAAAACATATCAGTGGCTGAGCGCACCGAGCTGAAAACTGAGACAGAATGTCAAATTCTTACAGTTGAGGGTCAAATCCTCCCAACCAGAGCCTATCATTGTGCCATAATCAAGGATGGAACTAACCCGAAATGCAGGAACGCAGAAAATATGAAGAAACAATCGACTATATTATCTCAGGATGTCCGGAACTGGCAAAAAAATGTATATACCCACAGACATAACAAGCTAACGACATATTTGCACCGGAAGATATACAAGAAGAAACAAAATCAAAACCACTGAGAGATAGTATGAGCACCAACCTGACGCAGTTACCAAAATAATGATGTAACTATCCTCTGGGATATGCCAATACAAACTGTCAGTGAAATAAACGCCAACAGACCTGATATTATAAGAAAAGACAAGAAATTCAGTGAGAGAAATACTCCCATAAGAATTATCTAGAAATTGTCCAAATACAAGGGCCTGGATAATCGAGACTAACAGGATGTGGGAAACGAAGACTGAGACTGTACCAATAGTAATCGGAAGTGTGGGCCTCGTGAGAAAAGGAACGGACAATTTTACTAACAGTGTCCTAGGTAACATCAACATACAAGTTTCCCAGAAGATCGCTCTACTAGTAACATCCCATATACTAAGAAAAGTGCTATCAAATAAACGACAATTCTCCTATAGGGCCTAAGAAACATAGTTTGGACCCAGCTCTACAAGATACAAAGCAAGAAACATAATATACACAAATGATAATAATAATGATAATAGCATAGCCTTGACATGGACATTCCACATTCACTCAACATCTAACATCAACACTTAGAGGTACAAATGATATACAATTATGGTTATAAATGACACAAATAAAAAATATATCGGATCGATCGTCACGCGGTCAATAAGTCCCGTTTCCCTCTGTATTAAAAAAAACGGTGCTGGAACAAACCCTTTAATTGCTCGCCTAAAGATACATCCCAAACTCAAGCCCTTTAAATTTAATAACAATCAAGAATTCAAGAATAAATACAAAAAGTGGATAAACAAAAGGTATAAAGATTTTTTTTTTCTCAGGAAGGTTCACCCTGTACAATGCTAGTCGGCCACTCCAGATAGAGGGTTACGTCAAAGGGTGTCTAGGAGAGGAAGATAACGGTTGACTTTAGACTTGAATAGGCTAATATTATAGTGATCGGGGAAACATCCTCTAGGGAGTCTGTTCCATAGAGAACTGCTTCGCAGGAAGAAGCTGATTGGATGGAATACGGAGGGAGAGTGGGTGATGTACGCATTTCATCGTTCATTTAATAAACGATCAGGGACGAATCCATTCGCAAAGTCCAGCAGAATATAGTAATAATATTTAGTAATATTTAGAATATGGAAATAAAGATCTGTAAGCAACTGCAGAAGCCACGAGGGAAATAAAATATAAATATAAAATAGATATATAAATTCATGGTATAAAAGCAGATCTTATTTGATTTTTAAATCTATTGTTTGTATCTAATTTATTTGCTTGTTTTTTTTTGTTTCTTGTTTATGTTTAATTGTTTTATTTATTCATCATAATTATTTTATTTATTCATCATTTAATTATAATTTGCTTATTTAATTATTGTTTTTCCCTAATTCATAATTCAGTTGTTACTGTATTTGAGTAATAATCTCTTAATGATTACAAAAATTGTAACTTTACAGAATAATTATTAAAATTGAAATAAAAACATGCAAATTAAAACAATGTTGATTATTATGATTTATAAAAAATTTTCAAATGTGAAACAATTACAATCATGAATGAATTTCAGTCTTAAAATTGTCTGTCTGTAACCTACTTTTCTATAAGTATTATTTGAATTTTAAATCTCATTTTTGTATCAAATTTATTTACTTTCATGGATTTAGTTTATTTGTTTCTTATTTATATTTTATTCGTTTATTTATCATTTACATGTAATTTGCTCGTCTGTTTATTTAATTGTTCGTTTGTTTCCTAATTCATAATTGAGTTGTTGCTGTCCGAGTGTATAAGAATAATAATCATTAATAATTACGATCTTGTAACTTTACAGAATAATTACTAAAATTAAGATAAAAACATGTAAATTAAAACAATACTGATTATGATTTTAAAAATGTTTTCAAATTTGAAACAAATAAAATATTGAACGAATTTCAGTCTTTAAAATTTAATGAAATCTAACATGATGTTTAATTTCTTTAACAAAACATTCAGCAACATTTTTTTTCCTATCGGTTATTTTTTTTAAATTAATATGAAATAATAAAGTTCTGTATAAAATCCAATTCTGTTTATTTGTTTTATAAAAAATGTATTTTTTAAAAGTTTTCTAAAACCAATTTTTGTCTTACAATTATTCGTTATATTATGATGACTGTCAGTTTCACTGCATGGACTACTTTTTGACGTCACGTTACTATCGAGCAGGCCTTCTCTCTCGGTGGTCACGACTGAACCTAATTCTAGTTTATGACGACAAATTCACTGTCATTACTATTGTTAATTATAGCTTCAATGTTATCGGTTGAACTACAGCTGAAAAATTATGAATTCTAAGAAGATTAGTGAATCTAACTTGCAAAAGAACAATTGGTTTTTAAAATATTTAGTTACAACATCAATATATATCCTCCTCCTCGTCCTCTTTCGCCCCTTCCTCCATCTTCTTCTTCTTCTTCTTCTTCTTCTTCTTCTTCTTCTTCTTCTTCTTCTTCTTCTTCTTCTTCTTCTTCTTCTTCTTCTATATGCCGTTTCTCTTCCGGACATCGGCGATCATGGCTCTCCATAATTTCCTGTCCTTTGTAGCTCTTAATAAATTTGATTTTTTGTTATCCCTCCTAAACCGTGTCCCACCATCTATTTCCACAAAACTCGTTAGGTAATTTATACGTTTTTTTTTCCTCTGTACCACTTGCCTTCAAACTGTCCCGTGAGTATCAAATTTCCCAAGCCTTCCTTCCTCCTTATGTGCTTTAGAAATTTCAATTATCCCTTCCTGATGTTATATGTGTGCCTTTTTTGTTTTTATTTTCTCTAAAACTTCGTCGTTGCTCACATGTTCATTCTACGGTATTCTCAACATCCTTCTGCGGCTTTCTACAGCTTCAATTCACTTCTTCATATGTGAAGGGGATTATGCAGCTGTCACTGCCATATAAGTGAACTGATACTACGTAACACTTTTCTTTGTTTCTAACGAATTTCTCCTATTTCTTAATAATTTTCTTAGCTTTTGGAAGGCATATTTCGCTACCACTACGCATCTTCGAATTTTAGTATCGCGTTTCCGTCCTCTGTTAAAACGTTTCCCCAGATATTTAAATTGTTGTATTTGTGTGATTTTGGTATTTCCAATTTTTTAATTTGAATGTTGGGCTTGTTCCGTTTTTAGACCATGCATTTTGTCTTCCTGCAATTGATATTTAGTCCTGTCCTTTCGTTTTTTTTCATTACCTTTTGTAAGAGTTCTTGCAGTTTTTACCATCAGTGCATCTACTATCAATCTTGTGCCATCCGCATCCTAAAGGTGCCTTTTCTTTAATAATATATTGTGCTGCAATTAGTTAACATTCAAGAAAAGTAGTCGTTTCTCCATTTATAAAAAATGAAAACTTTTCGGACGAAATTTCAACGTGAATGAAACAGATTCGACTGATTGTTCGTTTTTTACGGCTTACCAACCCTTTTTTAGGTTATTTAAAGCTAGGAAATAATTTTACTTTGTAAGAATGTTTGTTTAGCTAATATTGATTTAGTGATAAAAGTCTAACTAATTAACCCATAGCTTGGAGAAGAAGAGATGGATGCATACCTTTCCCAAGGGTATTTGCGCGTAAGTGAATATAATGCCGATTAACAATTCTGTGTCGTTATACATTACTTCTCCCGCGCATCACCTGGTATTCCTAAGTGCCAAACCATGTAGGTACTGACCAGGCTCAACGTTGATTAAATTCGATGGTTGTAAGGGAACCGGTGTTTCAACGTGTTATAGTCATAAGCTGTGAAGAAAATATATATTAAAATATTATAAAGCAGAGTGTTAAATACAATAAAACGCATCAGCTAGGGGAAGTAAATTTCCTCTCCTTACAAAGGATGATAACTCAAAATACAATGGAGTTACTTCCCTTGTGTTTGAAGAGGGCGCGGCACTTCTTAATGAACATGGCGACAAACTGACTAACATGTGGAATTCATGGTTTTTTTCCAAACAAATCCTTGCTGTTCTCAGATAGTGAAAGAATAAAAGTTATTTATTATATGTTAAAATACACTGGTCTTTAATTTTCATTCGATCTTGCTCATCCCAAAAGCATGGGATATAACAGCCTGGATTTTTAAAAAATGATAAAATCACCTGGGAACAAAACAACATACAAGGCCACTACGTACACAATTTATTATAATTAAATTAACAATATGTTGGTGATTTCTAAGCGCACCTTAGATGTGACATAATGCCAAAAGTATGGGGCACCCAGGGAGAATAAAAAATTAGCATTTTTATATTTATTTGCTTATTTTTATTTGTATGTATTTTTATTTATTTGTTGTTTTGCAAGTTTTATGAACTCCACATCGTTTCAGCACTAAAAAAAGTATATAAATATTTTCTTTTTTGAAAAAAATATCTAACTGGCGATAAATGCGGAGATTTGAAAACCATGTTGAATGTAAGACATAGTGTACATGCAAGTCATCAACTAGCAATAATATTCTCAGTGACTGATCAAAGAAACAGTGTATATTCGCTACGAATCTTCTATGGGCTTCTTGCAGAGGACAGGATGACTTCTCCCAGATTAAGGTTGCGATGTCGCCAAAAGGGCATAATATTCCATATGGATTATATTACACCAAACGTTTTATTTTTCATTGACGATCACATAAAAATTATTAAAGCTCAGCTATATAACTTTTACATGTCTACCGTATTTATCAGCTTTTGCACCATCGAATTCGTTCATTTTCTCATTTATTGGATTCCCTCTAAAGTCTACTTCAATTCTATGCTTCTAACGTCTCCGCCTAAACTCTGAAATTCTATTTACTATTTCTTTCTTTTTTTTTCTTCAATAAGGTATTGTTTATCATCCGGGTCACACTCCTCCCCGGTCTTTTGAACAGGAATAAATGTTTATCATGTTTTTCTGTTTAATCAAGTTCCTTCTAAAATCTTCTCATTCTCTTTCAGTCATGGTATTGTCCAGCGTCTTAGTGTCGTTGTCGCTGAGGGTGAATTGATTAAAAAATATGTAAATGAAATAATTACATATAACAACGGAATCTTAATTGAAGTAAGCCCCATTCCCTTGGAATAGGGCAATCAGTTCTTTGATAACAAAATTCACATTTTCTGGGAACATGATATCATGAAGTCGTCAGAAGACAGTGGAACAAATCGGTCAATAGGCAATGCCGATTCATATATATATATATATATATATATATATATATATATATATATATATATATATATAAATATAAAAGTGGACATGGAAGTCAGCACTTAGAGGCGACAGTCTGTTTCATGCTAGTGCAATCGTCGCCTGACGATTGCACTAGCATGAAACAGACTGTCGCCTCTAAGTGCTGACTTCCATGTCCACTTTTATATTTACACACGCTCTATCTCTGATATTGAGCACTTTACCCCATAAATATAGCACACTTTAAGACTATATTTCTGTATATATATATATATATATATATATATATATATATATATATATATATATATATATATATATATATTAAAAGAGAAATGAAGGCCCTATTCTGTGTCCCTTCGTCGAGGGGTAATGGTTAGTTGACGATTAACATTGAGTAATGAGTTCGAATTTCTTTATATACAAAATCAGGCATCAAATAAACTAACAAGTTGTACTGGTAAATCATCACTTACCTCCCCTTAAGATCTAGGAGGTATAAAAAAAAAGCACCATGTTATACCCATCAGTGGACGAGTAGTCAGATTAAAGTGCAATAAAGTTTTGGTATAATTTTATTCACTGATTCTATTTTTACTACACAAGTATTGACAAGCCGTAATAGTAATAAATCTAGCCTATGCTAATATTCCTATAGATAATTGTCCAGTTGAACTTTATACTACACACATGGAGATTAGAGTTGGAAGATTTTGCTTGATCCAACATTCATTTTTGAATAATGTTATAAAGGTCAACAATCGAAATACTAGTTCCTTACATGGGCGCGAAGACCGACCAATACGAGAGTTTCACGATTACCTCTTTTGTATAATAAAATGTTATTATTTTTTAAGACCCAAGTGGTACTTCTTTCTTTATTTGGTCTTCTTTCACATTTCATCTTCACAGTTCTGTATTTATTTGCTTCTCTGTGCTCTTGTTTTATACAAATATGATCTTTTACTCAAGACAACAAATAAGAGGCACCCAATGAGGATCGAACTCATTACTCAATAGCATTGAACAACTAAGCCAGCTTGGTGAGCATTAACCTATATCACGCTGCCCTCTTCGGAATCTTTGATTGCTTTCTATCTCTATCGGATAAACTCTCAAATTCTACTGTTATTTCCCAGTTGTCATCCTCTTATAGAAACTGCTTAACTTTCTCATCATTTCCATCACGTTTTACTCTTTTTCTCTGTGCCTTTCTGACTCTCAATCTCTGTCTGTCATTCTCTCTCTCTCTCTCTCTCTTTTTCCCCAATTCGATCGACTCTCATGAAAATTCTTTGCCTCAAAGCAAAACCAGTCACTTTCCAGGTTTTGTCGTTTAATTTAAAATTAATTCTCTCCTCTCGCTTGCATGTCCGTGTCAGCCGCCATAGCTGCCAATCTACAAGGTGAGAAACTCGGCCTGACACAACAAAACACAAAGATACACAAGAAAACACCACAGAAACAAAACAGCAACCGCCCGAGGACACGACAGTGGTCGCAAAGCGTTAAAAACACGACTTAAACCCTATTTCTCTCATCCCTCACACTTCTACCCTTGTTCCTCTTCTTCTTGTTGATGACGGTCTTCTTCTTCTTCTTCTTCTTCTTCTTCTTCTTCTTCTTCTTCTTCTTCTTCTTCTTCTTCTACTACTACTACTACTACTACTACTACTACTACTGTTGCTGCTGATATTTCCACCAGACCCATTTATTTAATGTACATTTTTATCACTTCTATTTCTTTGAATTGTTGTTAGCTTTCTTTTCTATGATTTCTTTGACTGTTTCTCCTTACGCGTGTTCTTATACCTCTTCCTACCCCTCCACTTCAGCATGATTATCTCCCACCTTTCTTTATTTTGCATTCTTTCTTCATTTTCCAAGATCTCCTCTTTATCTTTCTCTTACTATCACGCTCTGCTCTCGCGGTGAAAGTTGAAATAAAGAGAAGTATCTACAACAAAAATATCTGTTAGGTGGGCAGTCGAGAGACCGATTGATCGACCGACAGACCAACCTCCCGAAAGAAAAAGTAAGCTATTTGGCGCACACTGGGATGAGAGAACGACAGACCATGCCTGGCAGTGGTGGTTTGGCACTCGTGGTAAGTGCAAGGGTGCACACTAAGTGGATTCTTAACGGGAAGAGAGGAGAAAAGATAAAGTGAGAAAAAGAAAAAAAAAGAATGATGTGAACATTGAAAACAGTCGGGCAATCATAGGCTGATTAGACATGCGAATGAGAAGGCGACGCGAAAATAAATGGAAGCTAGATATTTATTTCAGTTTCATTTCGAGCAATTATTTAAACAAAATAAGGTCCTTCGGATATGATGCGGGAAGATGTACTATTGCCACCAGCTGTTTGTGGGTAGGGGAAAGAGGGCAAACGGTGGTCGATCGCTGGATGCTTGATATATTTGCAGTCTCTGAGCTTTTGAATGTTTTTTCTGCATCTAGATATGACTGCATGTGTATATACAGCGCTTGGAAAAATTAAAAATTAAAACAATATAACAAATATATATATATATATATATATATATATATATATATATATATATATATATAGCAAATATTTATGTATAAATATCTAAATACACAATGAGAACGCAATAGATAAAACTTCACAGATAATTCTGCTGAAAGTTGGTTGGCTGTGGCGTGGGAGAGAATTTTTCTCTCCTGAATCAATCTTATATATTTATAAATTTACTATTCGTCCATTATTTTACTCTTGCTTTATATTTAGAGATTCTTAATAAAAGCCAAAAAAGTATCAGCAATATTATTGGTCCTGGCCTGGTGTCTTGGCTTCAATCACTTATCCACCGTCGTAATGTAGCTTCAGGTCACTTTTCTGTAAATACGTTCATAGAAATTGTTCGGATTAACCCTTCGCTACGGTACCTAGATTTTATGAATCCAAGCGCAGTACTATTAGGACCTTGAATAAGTTCTCGCTTTTTTCCAACAGGTGGCGTTCACAGAGCTGCGTGCGTGTAGATTCAGATGGTAACGCGTCTGTAAGGAAGTACTATAATCAAGCTTAAAATTCAGTGTGTCATTTCGCCGAATTGTAAACAACTTTGTTTTTCATACCGTTAAACATGTCGGATTTCTTGCCAAAGAAAGTATATTTGCGCGGAAATTTACTGCACTAAATTATTCAAAAGAAATCTGCAGCTGAAGCACACAGAATTCTTGTTGAGATTTACGGCGACCATGCTTTATCAGAAACAACATGCAGAGATTGGTTTAGACGCTCCAAAAATAATGATTTTGATGTTGAAGATGAAGATGAAGAATGTTCTGTCGCAAAGAAAAAGTTTAAAGACGAAGAATTGGAGGCATTAATCATGAAGACTCATGTCAGGCGCAAGCTGAATATGCAGAATCCTTAGGCGTTGATCCCACAACAGTTTCAAAACGTTTGAAAGCATTAGGAGTGATTCAAAAGCAAGGACATTGGGTTCCGTACGAGTTGAAGCCGAGAGATGTCAAACGACATCTTGTCACGTGTGAACATCTCCTCCAACGACAGAAAACGAAATTTTGTTTGCATTGTATCGTGACCAGCGATGAAAGGTAGCTACACTACGATAACCCTAAGCGTAGAAGACCGTGGGTTAAGTTCGACAATGCATGAATATCGGCAGCAAAGCAATGATGATGATAAATTTACGAATATGTCAAGATGGAATATGTTGCAACCATTTGGTCATTGATTCTTTTTATATATTTAAGGTGAAATTTTGCTATTTTATGATCCTTTATAATGGGAAGGTATGTGTATGTGTGTGTGTGTGTGTGTGTGTGTGTGTGTGTGTGTGTGTGTGTGTGTGTGTGTGTGTGTACAAATGTGTTTACTAATTCCTCGTAGTGAGACAGTGTGTATGTATGGAGAGGGAATATGCACATATATCCACACATGCTGACAGAAACACACGAAAATAGAAATAGATATAAGAAGACACAGAGGTCATTAAAAGATAAGAATGCTGATAACTACTTCATCATTTCTCGAGCCAATCGTAATTGTTTTATAACACTTCACGCAGAACTTTTCACAGCTAGTTCATGAAAGACATTTGGGTCACTAACACAATCAAAAGATGATGTCTCATATCGATATTTAACATCGAAAAATATAAAGGAGAATAAATTAATTATTTTAAATAATATGTGGAAATCTCAACCCTTTGCCTGATGACTGTCACGAGACCGGAAATACGTTTAGCAAAATTATGGAAAATAAAGCATAATATTTTTTTTTAAAATCCACATTACAACCAAAAACGTTTGCGGTTTCTATCGTCTTTTTAATATACACACTTTTCTCTCGTTGGAACTACTATAACCTCTTCCTTTCATATATATATATATATACATATATATATATATATAATGTTAATATATTTTTTGTTTATACGTTATTTTTAGAATCGGTGGCCACATAAATCTTTGAGAATTTTAGGGCAATCAGGCCAGTAAATGTTGTTAACATTGTTTATTGTAAACAGAGGATTTACTTGAATATTTGTATCTCGAAAAATAACGTATAAACAAAAAATATATTAATATATATATATATATATATATGTATGTATATATATATATATATATATATATATATATATATATATATATGCGTGTGTGTATATATATATGCGTGTGTGTGTGTATACATATATATATGTGTGTGTGTTTGTGTGTGTGTGTGTGTGTGTGTGTGTGTGTGTGTGTGTGTGTGTGTGTGTGTGTGTGTGTGTGTATGCATATATTTATGTATATACAAATATATGACGGTTCCCTGTAGGATACAGGGTCGATTCCTGTCGGAGAACACAAATGCTTCTGCGAGATTTCTCAGACATTCAGGCCAGTAAATGTTGTTAATACTATTTATTATAAAGAAAGCATTTACTTAAATATTTGTATCTATAAAATATATATATATTTAAATAATTGTCAGACTTGGTCCATTTCATTATATATATATATACATATATATATATATATATATATATATATATATATATATACATATATACCAACGGAGAGAGGTGAAACATCGACATAGATATCTACAGTAAGGTAACCCTGTTTCATAGCTGATTTTCGTAAAGAAATTCTACTTGGTGAGTTTTCAAGTTCGTGTAAATTCTAGGAAATTGTTCACTGATTTTCTCGTCAGCTAGACCCAAGCCACAAGAAGAATTAGCGCAACAGATACATCCTTCAGATCAATGTGGTCATCGCGTAAAAATAATCTATTTAAAATACACACACACATACACAGATGTGTTCATTTATATGATTGCGTGCATTTGTGTGTCTGTAATCCATTTAGTATCTGCCTACCTCTCATCAACGAAGTTGAGATGAGGTATAAGGGCTGTTTACCACGGGTTTCCCATACGCACGTACAGATGTTCCAAGGACAAACTACCCAGTCACTCCGAACACCCTAGGACTGACGTCAGTATCTACCAACCATCCGTCTTAAATGCAATGACAGCCATACTTCCGTATGGTCATACTTCCGTATGGTCATACTTCCGTTTTGTTTGCAATCATGTTTTCAGAGTGAATAAGCGCAAATATTATATCTACAAATGTTGGACTAAGAATGTAGAATTTATCTATTTAGAATTTATAACTGTTATATTAGTTTCTCTATACTTATGTAAGTGAGGAATCGAACTAATTCATTTCATCGACAGTTAGCGTTCTTTTAAGAATTTTACAAAGCGATGAATGTGGATTGTTTAAAACAATGTGGAGAGAAAATATACCTGGGAAAATGAAATGAGTCACCAACCCAATAATAATAATAGATAATAATTTACTGTTTAAGAAATATTTCCAGTTTATTATATGTTCTATATATATAAAACGTGGATGTCTGTGTGTCTATCTGTCTGTGTGATACCTTTCACTGAAAATCCATCCAACCGATTTTGTCCAAACTTGGCGCATACATTGTACAATTTAAGAGATATGTTCGTAGCGTAACAAATCAATAATTTTTAAAAAATCAATAATTGATAAAACCGATCAAAATCGATAAATTCAACTTTTTCCTCTGATTTCGTTAGCTAAAAACGGCGAACAACGATCAAAACAAGTCGATTTCAACACAAATTTTAAATTAAAATCTCCCTCAATTGTCAAGCAATATAATAAAATCTTCACTCAATTGTATTCAACAATAAGTTGATTGTTTAACTGTTGTTTAACTTGATATAGTGAAAATGTGCATAAATAGCGAAAAATGGCGATTTTTCTGTTTTTTTTTTCTTTTCTTTTTTTTCGTTGATCTATTAACCAAATTTCATCAAAATTAATAATTGCTTGATAAATGTTTCCTCTTTTACATCTTTGGTAGCACACTGACAAATTAAATTTCAAAAGCTCCAAAATAATTGTGGTCTGAAGTGGATCTTCATGTTGCCTGTTTTACCCCTTCATTCCCTTCGATTGAATAAATAAAGACTACTTCTGTAAAGACAGTAACTGCATTAATTCAAAATGTTTTTTTTTGTTCCATTACATTCATTTACGTGCTAATACCCTTGGAAAAGGTATGAATCCTCTTCTTCTCCCCTTCCAAGCTACGTGTAAATTGCAGGCGAGACCGGCTTCTATAGGCTTGGATGGAAACTTGTCTACTACAGAAAGAAATGACAAACAACTGCGGGCAAAAAAATCTGCCTCGTCAGTCGTGTATCAAAAGATACATGATCGCCTAAGCGTGTATCACGCATGCCACATAACTAGCTGACCGAAGATAGACTCTGTTACATCTAAACATGATTCTGTTTTTGCTCCATTCTAATTGAACACGTTTTCTGATCGACCAGCTGGCTATGGTTACTAGTATATAAATAAATTTAAATTGATAAATTGTAAATACTTGTGGAAATATAAACTGAATTATATAAAATGTGTGCCATGTAGTTGATAACAAATTATGAAGAAAAATACAAACATTCAATAAAAAATGAACATGTTTTCAAAGAAAATCATACACATTTTGAACTAAGAAAAGCAGAAACACTTATTCAGTAAGACGCGTTTAGATTCGAGAGTCATGGGGTTATCATTCATTTTGGACATCATGTTAAAGATAGCAGCCTTCTACTAGTGTTTTGTGTTGTTAAACTGTAGTTTTTTTCCTCATCGCAAATCCGTAGACATGAGAAACCAGGACATTCCAATCAGGAGACTTGAGAAGAATCATTTAATCGCAAAAAGTGTTGGTCAACTACATCTTGTTCATGTGCGACCTGAGAGAAAAGAGAAGGGTCTTGAGAGAATACGTTCGAACATCTCTTGATGGAAAATAATTCTCACGCTAAATAGCACCTCTATGTAGACGATGGCCTGTGGAAGGAAGTGAGGCTGTATGATTTAAAACTTCTAACTTGTGAAGCCCATCACAGTTGCTTATGACGTGAACGTGTAGATTGATGCGAAGGAAACTTTGAAAAGACGTGTCGTTCTACCTGAAGTCTTCGCCAACATCAACATACTGGCTATCTTCGACATTACGCCTTTTCTAATTCTACTTCAGATTGGAATCTGCTGTACCAGTGAGTCTGAAACGGCAATAGGAAAGTTAAGATTTGGCGTCTGCTACCAAAAATTACCTCCTATCATCTTCCATTTGTTGTTCAAAAAATGTGTAATCTCAAACGCATGTAATTATATGTAGAGGATACGCGTGTTTGAACAAACATCCCTGTTTTAACAGCGAAAATTATAATAAAGTAACTTCGACTTGATAAAGATTATCGAATGCTCTGAAAGACATACATTTACACTGTTTAAACCGTCATTGGCGTTTACTCAAAAACGGTTATCCACGAAATATAAACATTAAAGTAACAGAAATATTATAGGATCATAAATAGCATACACACTCATACACATGCATGCATACATACACACAGACATATATATATATATATAAACACACGGAAAAAATAATGCGTATGGGTAATATATGCCGAAAAAATATGCTGAAAAAATAATGCCGAAAACGTTTTGTCGTTGAAAAAAAAAACAACTGACGACAGAAACATGGTAATTCCTGTGTAGCGAAGGAGCCATCTTTTTAAATCAGTTAATTTATAATATTTATGCTCTGTATATTTACAATGAGCACTGTCTTGTAAAAAAAAATATAAATAAGAATACCGGATTATATATCTTACTGTTCTTTCTTTTTACTATAATATATATTTACTATAATATATATATATATATATATATATATATATATATATATATATATATATATATATATATATATATATATATGTGTGTGTGTGTGTGTGTGTGTGTGTGTGTGTGTTTATTTTCAGTTGTATGGATATGAGTTTGTGACGTTGTGTTTCACGCTTTTGCGACCATCAGACAAACTGTTTTATTTTTTTAAAATTGAATCTATTCATGTTTGTTTGTGTTTGTTTATGTTTGTGGGTTGGAGGGAGAAATTCTCTCCCGTGTTCATTTTGGAATGATAATCTCACATATACATACATACAGAGAGGTGTACGCATTATAGTTAACACAAACACATCCATATAAACAACCCGAGATTAGGCGCTGATACACATTCATGTGTTCGAGTACATATATACACAATTGGTATTCTATTACAGGGTCACAAACTCATATCCATACAACTGAATATTTTAGCTCTATCACTGATATTGTGTACTTTCCAATAAGTACATATATATATATATATATATATATATATATATATATATATATATATATATATATATATATATATAAGGTGAATTTTGGCAGAAGAATGTTTTCAAATGTTTTGTTAAATAATATAGACTGTTTGTGATTTTTTTTAAATTAAATATTTCAAATTTCCGAATAATTTGTTTTGTGTTATAGATAAATTTGCAAAAATTCATATTAACTTTATTTGATTTCTTTCTCTGTGTACTTTCGAATGATGCTACATTCGTTTTCAAGGATTGTTTTCTGTGTACTTACTTTTATTTCCGACATTCTTACGATGGAATCAATTCCAAGTCTCTTAAGGTGACGTCTTATAAACGGTCAGACTGAAATTTGCGTGTGTTTGCGCGTGTGCTTTATATTAAACACCCTTCAATATAAACTCCCCTTTGAAGAAATACACTTGGTTTAATGCGGGCTGCTTCTCTTTTATCACAACATCCTCCAGAATTTAGAGTCTTTCTTTGCACTGTGTCCTGTATAAAATGTTAGTGTTACCCGCTAAAATTTGCGTGATGTTAATATTGTTTATTTGTCATATGCAAATTGAACAATATATATATATATATATATATATATATATATATATATATATATAATTAAGTTAAGAAAAATGTGGTAATCCGTATAGGTAGTCCCAAGGAGGATGAAATCCTGAGAGCTCCATGTAAATTCAGAGCTAATAACTTAAAGAAAAACAGACCACTTTAAAGCTCCATGTAATAATTTATTTCACCATAGCCCTTTTAAAGGACGTTGGATCATCAGACTACAGTTCCAAAAGGTGAAACGAAAAATGAAAAGAACATTTACACTTTTGACGGGTAGTATTAAGTTTATGTAATTTAACAGAGAGGGTAAGGAGGGGTGGTGTGAGAGACATGATTGAGTTTAGAGAGGGTTTATTTTAATATTTCTATCTATCATACTTAATATTAGGGGATAAGGGACCAGACATTGACCTATTTAATCGGTTCACTTAACGGAAGTGATATATTGAAAGGGAATTTTATATATATACACTTGATTTAATGTTGGCTGCTTCTCTTTTATGACAACAACCTCCAGAATTTAGAGTCTTTCTTTGCACTGTGTCCTGTATAAAATGTTGGTGTTACCAATATATATATATATATATATATATATATATATATATATATATAAAGATATATATATATACATATATACATATATATATATATATATATATATATATATATATATATATATATATATATATAGTGTGTGTGTGTGTGTGTGTGTGTGTGAAAGAGAGACAGTGAGAGATCTGCGTGTATCCTCATGTATCAGTGTGTGTATCCTCACACAATAAATTTATGTATTTGTAATTACTTACATTTTTGTAATTATAAAAAACTTTACGTCATTTTTCAGACATATCTTTACAGAAAATAACGCCCACACATATATTTATATATATATATATATATATATATATATATATATATATATATATATATAGATAGATAGATAGATAGATAGATAGATAGATAGATACATACATACATACATACATAGGTTTAAAATGTATACGTGTGTAGATGAATCAGTTACACAAGTCCTTTTTACGCATTTAAATTTGGATAGAGGAAAAAAAAGCAATTTTTCATTTTTGATACACAATTTTCGACATGCGAAATTACATATTAGATTTGGTGAATATTGTTTTCTTTCTGTGAAGTGTGAATATTTAAGTGTGTCAGAACATGTTAAGGGAAGAACCTACTGTACAAAGATCAGAGCTTCAATTATTTACAGTTCACTGGTATTTTTAACCTTATTTTCAGTAAGTGGGCAACACGTTATGTCTTTCTCTCTTTCTTTTACACACAGACACACACACATTGAAATATTAAAAATATTTATGTATTTTTCAGCTAAACATTGTCAGGATATAATATAAAAAAATTCGGGGTTAAATTGATAAAAATCCACAACGTGCAGCAAAGTATAAAAATCTGTAATGTAAAAATGATTTAGATACACGCACATTCAAATATTTTCCTGCCTACAATTCAGAAAGTGTTGCTATATTTTGTGTTCATCTATACGTGCGCGAAATTCACTAAGTATATATATATATATATATATATATATATATATATATATATATATATATATATATATATATATATATATATATATTAATGAATATACGTGTCCGATACCAGATATACTCACCAGCTGTAGATTGCGTTTGGCATGAAACTCCGAATAAGGCAAATGATGTGGGTTATGTATATTCATTAATATATATATTTTTTTATAGTTCTGTTATATAATATTGAGAAATTTTTATATAACACCAGTAGTTTGTGTGTAATACATATATTTATATATTTGCATAGTACTTATACAATATGGTAATCCGTATGGAATTTCCAGGAGGATATAGATCCAGAGAGAGGTCTATGTCAAAAGACAAGGCAAAATTATCATTAATTAAAGAACATCAAACACTTAAAATCCCATAGGTAATATTTTCTTATTTCATAACAGCTCTAAAAAAGCAGCTCTCAATCTTCAAGCCCTACAAACAAATTTGTCTTGAACATTGAGAGCTGCTTTTTTAGAGCTCTCATTAAATAAACATTATTACCTATGGGATTTTAAGTGTTTCATATTCTTTAATTTATAATACATATTTACACACACACACACACACACACACACGCACATATATATATATATATATATATATATATATATATATATATATATATATATATATATATATTGGCAACATGTTTTCATTAAGACATGTCTCGTTAAATATTGATATTATTATACGGAATATATACAATAATTCATCTCTGCCGCCACTTAAAATTAGACCAGGTATATGATCAAAAAACTGAAGATATCATGTTGAAGTTATAAAAAGTTGAAGTTTTAAAAGACGTGTTCAATATCATCAAAAAGCTGAAAAGGACATGTTCAGTTGAAAAGATGAAGTTGAAAAGGACATGGTCAGTATTATCAAAAAGCTGAAAAAATTGGTTCAATAATTAATTACTGAAGAATATGAGAGAAGATACCTAAAAACACCAGATGATCTAATGAGATAATAATTAAGGCGGACAAACCGGCAAACACAATGCCCACTTAAAATTTGAGTGAAGATGTAATGATGAAAAACCAAGTAGCAAGAGGAGAAAAACTCCAATCAATTGGTTTAATCTCCCCTACAATAATAACGTTAAAAATAGCGTGGTAAAAATATTTCTAAACTTAATTGATAAACATTTCGCCAATTAACTAGAGTTGAGTATAGTATTCAACAAAACCAAATTGAAGTTGAGCTATAGCTGCATTAAATGTATAGATTAAATTATGAAAAGCCATAATAGAAATATATTGGAGGGATGTGATATCAATTAATCCGGCGGATGTAACTGCAGGGTAAAAGAGGAATGTTTCTTGAACGGAATGTATTTGGTTTAGGCTTTTTATAAAGCTAAGTCTAATGATGGTGGCCAGTGTAAGTACTACATAAGAACCGCTGAGTATGAATGGAAAAAATGCTCCTACAATCATAAAATGAGCCAGTGCAACAGAAAATAAAAAGGTAGCACCGCTCTTTCTACCTACTATTCGAACACCATTACCAGCGCAAGAGAAAGGCTAAGTATCACATGGTTCAACACAATTGTTGTAGCACGCCTACGGACAATAATGGATATGTCCTCATTCACATAAATACAATAGTAAATAATGTATGTTCGTCTGCAGTCGGAGATTTGTCTCCAGGTGGGCCGGTCAAACTCTCTGTCTCCGTGCAGAGAGGTCCCCAGACGATTCTCTGTCGAAGGGCAGGGTCTCGTCTTGCGAAACAGCTACCCGAGTCCGTTTTAGACGCAGTCTACGGGGAATTATTGGCCGGGCCTACGAGTTGGGATACCCCACTTTAAATTCGGACTTGTGTCACATCTGAGTGCGCGGGGCGGTTGGTATCCTGCAGTTGGAGATTCGTCTCCAGCTGTGCTGGTCAAACTCTACGCCTCCGGGAAGAGAGGATCTCCAGACGAGGATATGTCGAAGGGCAGAGTCTCGTCTCGGGAAACATCTACCCGACTCCGTTTTATACGGGGTCTACGGGGAATTTTTGGCCTAGCCTACGGTTTCGGATACCCCACATTAAATTTGGCCTTGTGTCACATCTGTCCGCGTGGAGCGGTTGGTAGATATCCTGCAATTGGAGACTCATTATGGAATTCATTTGACTCACTTCTAGCAGTTGATTACGTCTTCTACGCGCCATTGGCGAATCTTATATGTGTTTTTCTTGTTCTGAGTATTATCGTTCATTACCAACCTTCGTTTGACTATTCTTTTCAGTAACTTTCCCTAGGTTACAACATCGATGAAGGCTATTGTGAATGTGACATTAGTATAACAAAATGTTGTAACAAAACATTCGTGCGCACTGCTATCGTAAATGTTCAAAATTCAATTGCATTTAGCGACAAAGGAAGAAATGAACTTTCAATGAAAGGCAGTGATGGTAATGACCATCTGATGAAGCGTATTGCTAAACAACTTCTTTAAGAAAATAAGTATCTTCTTACAAGAACTTGCTTATTTGATTCAAAAGAGTACAAATGTCAGTTCTATGACATTTTCACGTCACCTGAGATTTGAGTTTGGTCTGAAATCATTTAAACCGGTTTGTAAACCACTACAGTTACGAAATCAAACGTCTGGCATTTACTAAGCAACTCGGAAAGCTGAAGACTGATACCAAGTTATGTTTTAAGAAGAATCGAATCTGCAACAGTTCGTTATACGCAAAAGAAATAGAAGAACTCCTGTTAGTTTATTTGATGAAATATATACAGGCTATCCAGCTAATTCAGTTTTCGAAACACCCACCAAGATAGCTGATAGTAAATGATGTCCTAATTAAAACAGTCTATTCTTTTTTGTCTCCAGAAACAACGATGAATGATGCAAGTTATGTGGAACTACTGCCGGAGAAGCTGGATCTGCATATGCACCATCATTAGGGCACAATATTTATTTTTGATAGTACTCCATGTGTCCAGTCAAAGTTCGTTCAAAGTTTTTTTTTTCAATGGGATTAGTAACCTAGAAACAACCAAACTGAACAGTTATGGGAAATTGTCAAAATCAAAGTTGTAGCAAAGCAACCTTCAAAGACCGAATCACTAAGAGATACTATTAAAATAGTTCAGGCCACACTTAAATATTTGTTAAATACTGTAGATTCAAATTGCATTATAAATGTTTATTCAAAGTTTATCTAAAAAGCCATGTCTACATCTAAAATGCTAATATACGCTACTTCAGATTTTAAAATAATTCAGCAGCAAATTAAATACAGAGCTATTTTTAAATGGATGAAATTGAAGAAAATATTATTTAGAATAATGAATTTCCATGGTTTTATATATCATTTGTTTAGTATTTCTGTCATCATGTCTAATTGTCTTGGTGTAAACAGGCGTAAGATAATAAAATATTTAAAGCATATTAACATTATCTCAAATGCCTCAACTAATTCGGATTTGCAATCTTTAAACAAATCTAATGATTGGCTAATGGTTCGTTAACCTGTTTTAATCAATTTGCCAATACAACAATAGAGAAAACAGAATTATACATTTCTTGTCTCAGAAGCAAGTAAAATAACAATTAAAGCAGTAATTTAACACATTATTTTCAACGATTATAACCAAATCGAAAATTACTCGGGGGTTAATAATACCATAGATCTACTTTAATTTTTTTAATTGAACACGAGATAGGTATTTGCGTGCTGATAAATGATGCTTATCATTGGATTGTTTTCTTCTTTTCTTGTAGGTATATGTAAAGGAATATATTAGTATAAATTAGATTTTTTGATGTGATGTTTTATCGTCTGCTCTAACAATATTTTCATTCTGTTACGTCTTTTACTATGCGCTATAAAATTAAACATATTCTTTGATAATATATTTGGATAAGGATGTAATATCAATTCAATATTTTTTCATATTAATCTGAATATTATAGTTCACACTAAGGAGTAGGAATCTAAGGTTTGTTATGGGAATACTAGTTGTGTTTATATAGAAAACAGGTGACTCTTGGTATATTTATCCCGGAACAATTTTTGTGGACTCGAATGTGAGGCTGAGTAATAAATGAATAACACAAAACGGTATATAAAACAAACGAAAACGTAAAAAAGTATAATAATCTGCTCAAACACGTGTACTCAGTAAATATAATTTCTCAAAAGAAAAGGTATTCCAATTTTTAGACATTTTGTCAAATTTCATGAAGGAATGCTTATGTTGGACAAAACAATATGAACTCTGGACAGTTTATCCACACTTTCGAGCACAATAATCAACACATTATTTGAAAATTGGAAAAATACAATGAAAAAAAATAGTTTCGGTGTTTTCTATTCAGACTTGTTTGAACATATATATATATATATATATATATTAATAACTATATATAATACCCGATGACAAACATGAAACTCCTAGTGCGTGGGGAATTATTTCTATTTATTAATATATAATTAATGGCGCAAATTACTACGTTAATAAAAACACCGATCAAAATAAAAAAAATAAATAAATAAATAAAAATAAAATAAATATAAGGTATAAAAAACAAAAATAAAATTAAATAAAAACAAGCAAAATAATTTGACACAAATAAATAAATAAACAAAAAAACGACTTCCGGTAAAATATCTGCCAAAAATGACTACCCACAATGCACCAATGACCCGTATATATAAATAGCCGAGAAAAATAATAGCGTGAAACAGACTGTCGCCTCCAAGTGTTGACTTCTATGTTCACTGTTATACATATATATATATATATATATATATATATATATATATATATATATATATATATATATATATATATATATATATATAGATAGATATATATATATAGATATGTATGTATTTGTATATGAACACATACACTTACATTTATTCATATTTATCCCTTTGCGTATATATATATATATATATATATATATATATATATATATATATATATATATATATATATATATATATATATATATGTATAATTAAAAGAACAGTAAGATTTATAATCCGGTGTTCTTAGAAAATTTTATTTTTAAAAAACAGTACTCGATACAAACAGTAGAGCAAAATGTTATAATTATTTTCTTTTTAGAAATATGATTCAATCGCGACACAGAAAAAATCCATGTTTCAAAACTGAAACTAAATTTATAAATTTAATTATAAAAATTAAACTTAATATCCATAGTCTTGTTCCATTGTCAAGCGGTGTTAGGAATAAACTTTCAAAGAAATTTACTTAATTTATAAGCGCAGACATGTTGATATTATGAGTTGTTTAGGTTAAGGAAAATCTATTTTAATTTAGGATTTGTTAGGTTTTAATTTCCCTAGACAGCTTATGTATCCATTATATATTACTTACATAGGTTAAGTTTAGGTGGGTTGGGATGCCTGCTAGCAAACGTATACTTCCGTTATTCAGTAAGTCGTTTGGGTTTTCAGTGATAAAAATTCATATTTTTATTCATCCGCTTAATTCATATTTTTATGCAGAAAGATTTTTTAAAAGTGACATTTAAATATATTTTTAATATTTAAATTTTATTAAGTAAATTTTATTCTTATAGATTAAAAGTACCATTCGACCATCTAATAACTAATAGACTATACGGTAGTTTTACAAATAAATATATTAGAATTTTATTACTAATTAAAGATCAAATATAAAAAATGTATGTTTCATCTCTATTCTTTATTTTATTTTTTTCAAAATCAATTATTAATTAAGGAAATATTATCAGTGTGCCTACAAATAAAGCTATTTCATTTCTTTGATTTAGTAAATTTTTATTTTTCAGAAACTTAATAATGTATAATTCTTCATGTATGAACAGAGGACATGGGTCATTTATGACCTACAAACTCTAGCTTTCTTATTAATTTCCATTTTCTGCCTAAAAATAACGAACCATATCGGCCAATGTAAAATACAACCCAATATAAAAATCTCAAAATAATAGAATAAATTATCGGCTGGTGAACTATCAACCACTAATCCTTTAGCTCTTTCTTTTCTTATATATATATATATATATATATATATATATATATATATATATATATATATATATATATATATATATATATATATATGAAGAGAGAGAGAGAGAGAGAGAGAAAGAGATGCACACGGATTTGAAAATGCAGGAAAGCATTCTTCTGTCTTTAGATATCTCTTTCAACCACCAAAAAATCAGAAGAATACGTTGATAATAAAAATGGAACCACGATTAAAATACAAATTCTAATAAACACAAATGTTGAGAAGTCCGTGCTTTGCTAAAAAAACTGAACGAATAAATCCTCTATTAGGTTGCACAATCCTAGATTATCCGATACCCGAGTTATGCACGCGCTGTGTAACACGCATACTACGATTATATATATATATATTCTGCGAAACCTCTCGAATATTCAGACCGGTAAATGTAATTAATATTATTTAATTAAAGACAGAGCAATTATCAATTAAGCTGTATCCTTAAAATTAACGTATAAACAGAAAATATCTGAAAATATTTGTCTGAATTAATCCATTGCATATAATATTTTGTCATTGTTTACGTTAGGTGACGTTTCGTAGCAGAAATGAATGATCGATAAACGTCGTCGAATGGGAGTGTTTATAATCAGTAATTTGAGTTGTGATAAACCGGAAGTCCTTTGTGGCTAAATCGGTTAACAGCACGTCAGGCTAAATGAGGGTATCTGCTTGGGATGACATGAGCAGGCATCATATTTTCGGCGAATATTCAGTCCGTTAAATATAATTAATGCTGTTTAATCAAAAACAGAGCAATTACTCAAATACTTTTTATCCATAAAAATAACGAATAAACAGAATATATATATATATATATATATATATACATATATATATATATAAATAATTGTGCTACTGTTGTGGTAGGATCCACCTAATTTGCATAGCGGAGTACCGACGATATAAATATGGTTGGTACCGGAAGACAGGGAGGCGAATCAAGAGATCCAACTAGAGACTCTGCCCGACTGCGACTTAGTCAACACATTCTCCAGGAACGGTCTTCCCAGAAATATACAAAAGACTATATGTAAATATTGTGTACACATTCTTGTTTCAATACATGTTGTTCTAAGTACATTTTGTGTTGCATTATTATTCCATGCATTAGTCAAGTTTCAACAATGGCGACGAAGATGAGAGTTACACATGAACAAAGTTCTTGATATTAATTTCCCTGAAAATGTTACTATAGAATTTTGAACTAGCAAGTAATAAATATGGTCGCGTCTCTCTATGTAGGGCAGGCCCCAAGGCACCACGTGTAGAGAGAAGTCATTTATTACACATGATGCGACGTTTATGTAACAACTGCTGAAAATTACACACAACTTTGCCACATCTATGCGAGTGAATGTAAGACTTTAACTGGACTAAGAAGCCACATATCTTGTTGTCTATATTTGATTTTCGATCAATAGATATTATTGCTCGAATCGTAGCCATCGCACACACGCAGGACATATCTTCAAAATGTTTTATAGACATGTTCATCTTAGTTACACACAAAAAATATTATTCATTTAAATTACACTCAGCTTCGCTAGCGACCTCGATGCAATCTCAGAAGTGAACGCATTAGATATTTCCTGAATATATTGGCCGTTACCTCCACGATTGAAGCCTTCGGCAAGTTTTTCATAATATGTGGCGACTGTTTATTCTCCCTCTTGACAAAGCTCCAGACGTAATAGTTCATAGGATTCAAATGAGGATCGGTAGTATGTCAGATGGTGGAGATCGTGGAATTTCTTGACGAGACTCTTCTCTTACCAATGTATCCAGTATTTGTATGTGCGTGATAGAATTAACCCTGAGGCGATGCAATATGAAATATAAGGCAGTCGTTGATCCCGGCATACTGGACTATAACAGACAAAGTGAAATTGATGCTCATCGCTGTGCGTCCCTCTGTACTCTCTACACGGATGCACCGTAGCGGTCCCTGTTTTGGGGTTTTTTTTTTAATTGCTTAACCAGTGAAACTACCGGCTGAGATCAAGAATTTCTTCCCAAATGTGTTTCTTGATAGAAATCCAACCATATCCCTTTTTAAACATCAAAGAAACCATTACTCTAGCCAAACAAGTGCATCGATTTGAAATAACATTTAGAGTAATAGGGAATAAAACAAAATTCAATTTAAAATTAGTTTACGTGTATTTATGTTTCGGCTATGGAAATGAAGCAAGCAGATAAGGATACGTACAAATATCCACAATGCTGCATAACCAAATTTGTTTTTAGAATAGGACAATGGGGCTTATATTAAGTTCAAACTTAATGTAATGGAAGGGAAAAATACAAATATCATCCCAGTCCTATCCCTCGGTAAATATGTCTTCTGGTGTCAGCTTGGGCTCCCTGTCAGTTGCTGCCTTTCTTTCTTTCTTTCTTTCTCTTTTTTTGTTTTTGTTGTTGTTGTTGTAGTTTGTGTTATTTGTAATAGGAGTAGGTAGGCTTTCCTACCGTCCTGTCAATACTCCACCCCCTTCTCTTGGACAAGAGTAGAGGCTCACACCTTGTTTCTTGTATAGGAAGGGGTTCCCGGAATTCTCCTTCTGTTTCTTTCTGGCCTATGTACTAGTGCTGCCATGTTTCACCCTTGATGTGTGCAGTCTGTGGCATTATCTCTTCATTCCGAGGGTACACGGTTGACAGTTTTCTGGTTGCTGTTTCCGACTGGTAGTTAGGAGCCCTAGCTTTTGCGTAGCGTCTTAAGCGGCCGCTCTGATCAATAGTTGCATAATACCGAGGTGTCTGTAGTGCCATGTCGCGCATGGAAAGGTGTCCCTGCATTCACCTCCGGTGGGCAACCCTGAGGCCACATTATGTTGCAGGTTGTGCCAACGTCTCTCTGTCCACCTCACGGTCGATAACCGTCTGCCTCTTTTACTTCAGGCCTTCTCATCTTTACAACCACAATTTCACATGATAACTAACGACGATTCAAAAAGAATACCTAAACCAGCACTTAAAAATCACCTAAACCCTTTAACAATTCATTTTCCAACATCCGTGGCATTAGAACCAATTTCTGTAGTGTGGAATCTTTCCTCATTGCGAACTGCCCGGATATACTGGCTTTGTGTGCGACCAACCTTGATTCGTCTATCCCCTCCTCTGACCTCTCGATCACCGGCTACCTTCCCCTTCTTAGAAAAGACTCTCAAACCCACATGCATGGCCTTGGAGTTTACGTTAAGAACCATCTCACGCTGGCTAGAGAGTTGTTTCTTGAATCTCCTGACCATTCGTACGTGCCGACGGCTATCTCTTCTCAATGCTGTAAGCTACTTCTTTTTCCTTTATCGCTCACCATCCTCCCAAGACTGTAGTATAACTGATTGCATTTCTAACAGCATTGACAAGGCTCTCTATCTCTCTCTCTCTCTCTCTCGCTCTCTCTCTCTCTCTCTCTCTCTCTATCTCTCTCTCTCTTAAAAAGTGGCTTAAAAACGCTACTACTGACCTTGCAGGCATTCAAACCCTTAATTTTTCAATTTCTCAATCCCTCACGCAGATAGTCGACTTCCCCACACGTTTTCCCTACAACCGGGACGGTGAAGCTTCTCTTCTCGATCTATGTTTTACCTCCATCCCCGAGTTCTGTAGCGCCACGCAGCTCTGCCCTCTTGGCAATTCTGATCATGCTGTAGTATCTATCAACATCTCCTTCAACTCCACACCCTGCAAAGAACCTCCTACGACTAGAGCCTCGTTCTGCTATCAACGAGCAGACTGGGACTCGTTCCGAGATGTCTCCTGGGATGTTGTCTTTACGCTCCCCGTTCAAGAATGTGCTTCCGAGGTCTCCTCCTGGGTTAAAGCTGGAATCGAGGCTTTCATCGCCTCAAGGAAATATAATGTCAAATCGCGCTCCTCCTCTTGGTTCTCCGCTGCTTGCTCATCTGCCATTGCCCATAGGAGCCACTTCTTTCACATATATCGTAGCGAAATGTCTGACTGCAATAGACGTCTCTTTGTCTTTGCCCGTAACCAGTGAAAGCGTGTCCTCAATGAAGCAAAATCACTATTTGCTGCTCTAATGAAAGAACGTATTTCATCTCGCAAATTCGGCTTTGAGGATTATTGGCGCCTCTGACAGAGCGTACTTAACAATAGTAAACCATCTATACCTCCTTTGTTCAACCAGTTCGAGTTCTGACCTCTTCTGCCGACAAGGCTGAATGCTTTGCTCGGAAATTTTCATTCAATTCAACGCTCAACTCTTCCGGTGTATCCACACCCGATTCCGCCCTTAAAACTCAGGCTCTATTGAGCGAGCTACACATGACCCCGTCATCGGTATTGGGTATTATCTCTAATTTAAACCACCACAAGGCTAGTGGTGGAGATGGGATACCAGCCATTGTCCTGAAGAAATGTGCGCATGAACTCGCCCCTGCCCTCTCCACATTATATAACTATGAATCTTGTTTTCCCGACTGTTTGAAGTCCTCATCCATTGTTCCTGTCTTTAAGAACTCTGGATACTCTTCTGACCCTTCTAATTACCGTCCTATCAGATTCCTACCCCTCTTTGGCAAAGTCTTCGGAGCTTTAATCAACGCCGAATTGGTTAAGCACCTTACATCCAATAATCTGCTCTCAGACAAGCAATATGGTTTCCGCTTTGCTCGTTCTACAGCTGATGTGCTTACGACCATCACCGAAATTGTTTACCAAGCCCTTCATAATAACGGAGAAGCTCATGCCGTGGCTCTAGATATCTCTAAAGCGTTTGTTAGGGTTTGGCATGCCGTCTTTCTTTGCAAGTTTCAGGGTTATGGAATTTCTTGTCGATTGTTTGAGTTAATACAATCATTCCTGTCAAACCGTGTACTGAAGGTCGTTCTCAACGAATTCTCATCCAGCTCCTATCCTATGAATGCAGGTGTTCCCTAAGGCTCCATCCTAGGCTCTACTCTGTTTCTTATCTTCATCAACGATCTTCCTGACGTCATAGATTCCCAAGTGGGCATCTACGCGGAAGACACTACAATTAACTCCTGCTTCAAAAACAAATTTTGTGTCGTTGACAAAACTAACCTGGCCGTTCGTCTCGAAAAGGACCTCCAATCGGTTGTGAACTGTGGCAGGAATTGGCTGCTTAATTTTAAGGCCTCAAAAGCAAAACTGCTCTCTATTACTCATCACAGATAACCATCTCTACCCCCCCCCCCAATTAGAATGTCTGACGCTCAACTTCTCGAGAGCTCCTCTTTGTGACTACTCGGTCTCACATTGACTGCTGACCTGAGATGGAACAAATACATTGAGTCAATAGCTTTGTCCACCGCAGGGAAAGTTGGCTCTCTGTGCCGCGCCAGGGAATTTTTCTCGTCAGAGTCGATCCTTTAAATCTACAAATCAACCATTCGCCCTTGCATGGAGTATTGCTGCCATATATGGTCCGGTGTCCCTTCTGTTTGTCTCAAGGGCTTCTTGATAAGATCCAGAGACGGATATGCAATGTAATTGGCCCTGATCTGGCATCACGTCTGCAGTCGCTCTCTCACAGACTTGCCGTCTCCTCTCTCTGTCTTTTTTACAAAATACTTTCATGATAACTGCTCCGATGAGCTGCTTTCGCTGGTTCCCAGACTTCATGAATTTAAGCGTTCTACTAGGCTGGCATCTCGCTCACACCCTTTCACTGTCGAAACCGTTAAATGTAGCCGTCTCTTCTACTCCAATAGTTTCATGTCTCGCACCTTTCGCCTGTGGAACTCCCTCCCCTTTTCCTGTTTCCCTGATAGCTATAATCTCTAGCTATTCCAATGTAATGTCAATCGACGTCTCCAGATGCCTTGATCTATCACCTTATCCTTCTAGTCATCCTTTCCTCTATCATTCCTATTTGCTCTCGCTCCAACTCTCTGTAACCCCCTGCGTGCTAGTGGCTGCCCGCCTTGCTTGGGGTGAAACGCTTAAAAAAATGTCCCAACAATAAATGTGTGTCTCTTTAAATAGGTAAATAAAATTTGCTTCATCAGACTGGTCTCCCGTGACCAAATTGGTAAGGGCACGCATCGTCTACAGAAGGGTAGATGGATAAATTGGATAAAGGCTCGATTCAAGTTGTCATTATTTTCACTGTTTAAGAAAATTTAAAAAAAAGACAGACAGTAATTCAAAGACTTGTACGTAATAAAAATAACGTTTATAATAAGAAGAAATAATATTTTTAAGAATATTGTCTCACTGGATATTATTAGGATAAAGGATTTTAATGATGCACTGAAAATATTACTTAACTCTCCCTTAAATATATATAATTAAAAATCAACAGTTACTATACTTATTGTTATGGGATCATACCTGTAACGACACAATGAACTCTTCCTGATACTATAAAGACTGCGCCTCTCAAGAGAGACGATAGAACGAAGTGGAACGAGTCGAGACGGAACGAGGCCGAGACAAATATAGTTCACTCTAAATCAGACAGACAGTCATACTAACACCTTCAACTTCTTGTATTATTATTCTGTTGTAATATATCTTTGTTATTCCTACTCTTGTGTTCGTGTTGTTCTTCCTTGGTCCTAACCTTGGACCATAACAGTGGTGCGAGGATATTGGACCATAACACTTATACATTTTGTAAGATTCAAATTTCACATCGTTTTTATCTGTGCCTCATCCTCAAGTCGCTGACGCAGCAAAAATGGTGAATATGATCTATACCTAGGTAAGAAAACGGCATTTCTGCAAATTACATAGAAGTTTCAAAAACATTTTTAGACACCCACAACGTGTCAATGTACCTTTGGACGTACACTGCCTTGTAATTTTACAGTAACAGAAAACAGATAACAAGATCCAGCAAGATAATAGAACGTGCACTAGTCATCTAAATTAGGGATTCTCAATTTAAAAAATGCGAAAAGAGATATACTTGTATATTCAAAACATATCGTTATATGTAAAGAAATATGTCTGCAAAGACAATATTAGTAAAAGATATGGCAAAAGGAATGCCTTTTTATGCCAATGCGTTTCGTTCCATCGGAAAGGTAAATATGGATAGGTTTCTCAGTAAGATTTAAACATTTTGCTTTTTGATACGGATTCTCAAATTACGAAATACGTTGGCATAAAATACACACACACACACCTACACACATACATACATACATACATACGTATAAGTGTGTGTGTGCGCGCGCGCGCAGAAGTGGGAATACTAGACGTTAAAGTGGTATAAATTGATATAAACAAATGAAAATATATACACATCTCTTTTGATGTAAACTTAATTTTATTGTTAACTTAGGTTAATTTTTTGGGCTCTGTTTTGAATATATCGTATCATTCAATTTATCGCCCAATTATATATCCTCAGGAAAATAAACAACAAAAGTTACTCTCATGGTATTCATTTAATCTTGATTATCGTGTAACGCTGTAATATACTAAGCTACAATCGCTTATCCAATTTGAGTAGCTTCATTAGCTGTTTAACAAGAAAATTTTACTTTGGCATGAGGACATAAATACTGCACCCCTTAGTAGGATGGGACTCACTAACCCAAAATAAACAAGAAAAATATAACGAAACGAGATACATTACACAACATACCAACTCCATTACAACTACAATTGAAAAGAATTTATATAAGATTAACATTATTTGATTTTGTTTCTTTTGGTTTGCTTTTTTTTAGTCGGATTACCACAAGCAAGGCAGTAAACTTGAAAAATAATAAGACACTTAATGAGTACAAAACAAAATAATAATAAACAGCAAGCAGGAATTTACTCTACTGTCTGTAATGACGACCAAAATAAATGCGTAAGAAAAATAGCCCAAGGAATTTAAATAAAAGTTTGCATGAACACAGAAGAGATATTTTACAAAACAGGCCACTCAGTGCATTATCCGTTCACCGTAATGAGTCTGAACATAATTCCGATTTAAAAAATTCTACTTTAATTCAAAAAGGTGGAAATATCTAGAAAGTGTACTGATTGCTAAATCAACCACGTTAAATTCGAGTACAGGTTCTAACAGTTCCCCTTCCTTGGCAAATCACCTGTTATCCCAATATGGGATATTCACAAAAACAAAAGAGTAAGGAAACTGAATGAAATGGCTAGACTGTGTCAAGACACATATGACAATATTTAATACTCAATCTACACACATATATATATATATATATATATATATATATATATATATATATATATATATATATATATCAAGTATGTGGTGCGGTTTCAATTTATAATACGCAAATCATTCATAAGAAAAGCAGATAATGAAGTTAATGATATGGCAAGAATCACTCTCGCAAACAATTTTGAATAATAAAATACATCAACCTCGTACCGTTAATGAATGGTATGATCCTTGTTTATAAATTACGTTTTTTTCAGCTCTTTTTTTTTACTACTAGCTTAGCTTTCAATCGTTTCATACGATCGTCTTCAGGTAGGGTAATTTTGCAAGATTTGCGTATTATATATATATATATATATATATATATATATATATATATATATATATATATCCGATGCGATGAGAAACGCACTGAAAGCAAGTTGCATCTTTGTTGTGAGTAAAATGGTTTTGTCTATATTATAAAATTATAATAAATAAAAATATATATATATATATATATATATATATATATATATATATATATATATATATATATATATATATATATATATATATATATATATTATGATAAAATTGATAGACAGTACTTGTCCATATTATTTAACAAAATATATTTGAGAGAATTCTGGCTACTTAAATATACCTTCGCCTCCCTGAGGGTACCCAAGTTCAAATCATACAGAAGAGCGCATATTTTCATTAATACGATTTTTCGAATATTCAGGTCGGCAGAAGAAAATAAATAAATATGCAGTTTAGTAAATAAACAGAGCATCTACTCAAATATATTTATCTATTAAAAATAACGCTGAAGTAATATAAATATATATATATATATATATATATATATATATATATATATATATATATATATATATATATATATATATATATATGGGATGAATATGAGTAAAAGTTTGTGATTTTGCTGAGTGATATTACCTTCAGCATCTCGACTCCAGACTATTCTAAGTGGACTCGTCCTACGACTCTTCAGAGTGCATCAACAATTTACTACTCATATTTTTCAATTTTTTTTTTTTATGTAACCTTTTATTTATTTCGTTTTTTCTTTTTTATGCACTTTCTCTTTTGACACACTTATCATTCATATATATATATATATATATATATATATATATATATATATATATATATATATATATGAATTACATAAAAATGAAACTCAATTCGACCCCATTTTTATGGCCATTTCGGTCCTCGGGTTAAATTTCCTGGAGATTTTTCAATATGAAAAAGTTTGATAAATATATTGAGCTCTCTTTTGTGGATCAGTTTTAATATTTTATATAAATAGGATTCACTTGGATTACTTACCTACGGAATTTTACCCATATATATATACCTACATGCATACATACATACATACATACATACATACACACACACACACACACACATATATATATATATATATATATACACTGATAGTGCAATCCTATGTTTTTAATTATTTTTTTACATTCACCTCCTTCTATGTGCTGTTTCCTTGTTTCCTTCTATGACGTTGGCGATCATGGCTCTCCACAATTTCCTGTTTTTGTAGATATTTGTAAATTTTCTCATTTCGCTATCTCTCCTTAATCCTTTTCTGCACAATCTCGTTATGCAGATTATGCACTGTTTTTATGTCCCACTTGCCTTCAATATATACTGTCAGTCTTAAATTTTCTAAGCCCTCGTTATGGGCTTAAGAATTTCGACCGTCTGATGCTAAGTGTCCTTTTTTTCCATTTTCTCTAAAACATCGTCATTGCTCATGTGTTGTCCATGGCATTCTCATCATTCTTCTGTAGAACATCATTTTTTTTGCTACATGTCTCTTCTTCATCAGAGAAAAGATTGTCCAGCATTCACTGCCATGCACCCATCTCTATTTTTGTACATTATACCTAAAATATATCGTAAAATTGGTATATACGCCACAGCTATTATTCGAACAATATTTAATCAGTACAAAACAGTTTAGAAACATATTCACGTATATTTTGCATGCATTGTATTAAGATTTTAAACTTTCTTTACAGCGAGAACATATACATAACATATTAATTTTAAGCATTGAGTATCCCTATATTTTCTTCTGTATTTAGACGACCAAGCTAGTTACATTCCATCAACGACGATCTGACTCCAAACTGCCACCAATCAAGATGAACGGAGGTCCTCTCGGGGAAGCACTGTGCCTTGAAAGACTGTAGGGCCTCAAACTCTAACTGCCCTCAAGTGGAACTCGTACATACGATCCATTGCTGAGGAGGCAAGTAAAATTGTCGAGCTCCCTGTACCGCTTTAGTAAGTACCTGATTCCTCCTGTTAACTTCTAAGTTTACAAGAGCCAGATCAGGCCAAAAATGGAGTACATTTGTCATATTCAGGCGGTAGCTG
>OZ038478.1:83251149-83278649 GCA_964036315.1 Acanthosepion esculentum
AAAAATATTCTACTTACCTCCCAATCTTTTTAAAACCCCTTCCTTTTGTCTTTCCATTTGTTTCACCATAAAAATGTCTTTACTAATTATTCATGTTGCTATGTTGTTGTTGCTGCTTATTATCGATGATGACAATGACACAAACATTCATGTTCGTAATAAAATGTGTAGACTTGCTTTCACCTGATTCCCATTAAAATTCACGAACTAATATAGCCTTGAAAACGAAAAAACTATAAATTATAATAATAACTAATACGCAAAATAAAACTCAAGTTCTTTGTATAGACATAGCTTGAAACTAGGGTTGAAACAACAGAATTATTTAAATCGGGAATAATATTAACTTACAGCATGATTGGTTGTCACTTGATCTGCCATTTTCATACACCTGATACTATTGGGGTGATCATATTTATAATACTTGTTCAAGCGAAGTCAAAAGATTTTGTTTATTATTACAGTTGCTCTATTTTCATGGTAGGGTGAGTGAGGCCCGCTAAAAGATTGCTGTCATTATTATAATTATTATTACTATAGTACTGATGTGCTACGTGACATCAGTTCGAATGTCCGGACGGTCTCCTCAAAGATGAAGAAGAGACTCGAAGCCACTGTGGTATGGTTCTACAGAAGGATACTCAGGATATCATGGGCCGAACGTGTGAGCAACGATGCGGTTTTGGAGAGGATGTAAACAAGGAGGCAGTTTATACATCAGGAAGCGGCAAATGAAGTTTCTGGGACACGTAATGAGAAAGGAGAACCTGGAGAATCTGATACTCACAGGTGGAATAGAGAGACAAGGGAAAGCAACGCTTGACATACCTAGCGGGGAAGTGGATAACAGAACATCACCTGGGGGAGGTGACAGAGGGACGAAACTTATTGGGAGCTACAAGGGATAGGGGGAAGTGGGGAGCCATGATCGCTTACGCCCTGAAGGGACACGGCACATATAAAAGAAAAGAAAGAACCTTTAGGGGAAAAAGTGAAGGGGAAAACAGAAGGGGCGGTTTCACACTAGAAGTAAATTATGATTTTCTTGTAGTATCAAGTGACACCAAACCCAGTCAGGATTTCAGTACTATTTTAACTATGTTATACAGTCATCTAAACGCTTATGAATATTCCTCGGATTTCTCAGCTGTTCTATCTGCAAAAAAAATAATAATAAAAATAAACCTTCGGAATTGTTTTTTTTCCTTTTAATTTTTCTGTCATCTCTTTGAAAAATGGATTGTATTATCGGATATGTTTGACTGACTTTTCAACTGACCTGATGAATATTTATTTAAAATTTATAAATTTTGTAAAACCAATAACATTTTTGTACGTATATATATATATATACACATGTTACAAAGTAAATGCTTTGAATTTGTCTTGATAAAGTCCGTCGGCTAAAATAATTTTTCATTTGGTCTTTATTTATTATTGGGTATATATGCTTCTTTCCGTTTCTGGCTGCTTTTTTTTCCTATTACGAAGGTGTGCTGAAAACCTATCGGTCTGTGCCATTTTCCAAATCCGATGTAAGTACCAAACATAAAATATATATATATATATATATATATATATATATATATATATATATATATATATATATATATTCAGTTGTATGGAAATAATTTTGTAACCCTGGGTTTCACGCTTTTGCGATCATCAGAAAAACTGTGATGTCTGATGATCGCAAAAAAAGAAACCCAGGATAACAGACTCGTATACATACAGCTGAATATGTCAGCTCTATCACTGATATTGAGCACTTTCCACTAAGCAGTTATATATATATATATATATATATATATATATATATATATATATATATATATATATATATATATATATATATATATATATATACCCGATGCGATGAGAACGAAAGTAATATATAAATTCCAACGTTCGCAGCGTTAATTCAAAAAAAGAGCTCGATACAGGTAGTAGAGCGATAATTATTTATTTATTATAATTTTATCATATAGACAAAACCATTTTACTCACAACAAAGATGCCACTTGGTTTCAGTGCATTTTAACTGCACATCTACGGGTGAGGGTCGTTGCAGTTAAAATGCACTGAAACCAAGTTGCATCTTTCTTGTGGGTAAAATGGTTTTGTCTATATGATAAAATTATAATAAATAAATAAATAAATAAATATATATATATATATATATATATATATATATATATATATATATATATATATATATATGAACACGATTAATGTGTTTTCGATTCGTGCGCTAAAATCATTTTATACCAAAATTCGATAGAAATTGATTTTTTTATAGGTACCGATTAAACAAAAATTTTCGAAAATTTAAAAATGGCTAACTTTTTTGTTTGTCAAGTATTACGTTATCTAATTAATTTCAGTAGTGTTAATAAACGGAAGGTTATAAATAGATAAATATGTGCCGATAATAAAATGCACATTTGAATATTTGTCTGCATTAAAAAATTTTGAATATTTTGATTTGTTTCATATTTATTTTGAAGGAAATTTCTATTTTTGTTAAAATAAATTACTATTTAATGAGATGCAGATATTTATATATATTAAAAAAATGTCGAAATGTGTGCATTTACTATTGTTGGAATGATTATAAATAAAATTTTCAGGCGGAAATTTTAATGATTATATGTTTGGAAAATTTTAAAATATATACATAACATAAGGTTCTTTTATAAAAGATTAAATTAAACTTATTAGACTGGCCGCCACTCATCCAATTTAAACCCTATTGAAAGTATGTGGAATTTAATGAGAATATAAATGGAAGACAAAATCTTTAAAAATATCCATGAATTAAAAGGAGAAATAGATATTTTGAATAACATCCATAAAAAATAATTCATAAGCTAATTTTTCCGATTCCAAAAAGAGTAAAGGCGGTTTTTGAAGTGAAGACATTGAAGAATATGGAGAAAGCATAGCTACCCGCCAGCATAATAAGATGACAAAGAAGGAATTAGATGAATTTCTCAGGGTCATTGAAGAATTTAAAGAAAATGTTTAGAAGCTAACTCTGATGAAACAAAAGCCGAAAGATATGCAGAAAAATTGAAGGGGCAATTTCTCAGTACCGCCAATTATATGAAGAACAGAAGAAACCGCTCTAAATAAGTTTTTCATTAAAAACAAAGTCAGATTAATAAACATTAATTCATAGAATCTTTATTGCAACTTCTTATATATACATATATTTTAATTAAAAGTACGCAAATTAGAAATTAATTGTGAATGAAACTTAAATTTGAGGTACAAATTATATCATTTCGTATTAGTTAGTTATTATCCGATTAAAGCGTTTTCGATTAGTGCGTATCTTTTAATGTAAATATTAGCTGCACTAAGGGAGGGTGTACTGTATTTCGGATCGGGTGGAGAAATTTGTAGCAACTTCTAAATTTGAAAATCTTACATATTTAACTATTTTTTAGTAATAATTCTAGATACCATTGTTGTTTAGTGTTAAATCTCAGCTATTTGCATAGTTCTCCGTAGATTACCTTTCCAACCCAATGATATTTACTTACACCTTCCTTTCTAATCCAACTTATGTATTCGCTTTTATGGTTGATCTCATCTTTTTCTCCTCATTGTGTACATTTTCTACTGTATTTCTACTGCTATTTTGGCCATAAATATATGGTATTGTTCTCATCTACATTTAATAGATATTCCGTTTCTCTTTTTAGATACCCTCTTTACAACAAAATTCGTCTCATTTTATCAGCAAATCTTTGTGATTGTTGAAGTGTCTGTAACTTACCCATTCTTGGCTTGTCTTTTTGAAATATTCTAATCTCAACATTGTTCTTTTTGTTACTTCTTCATTAATAATGATTTTTTTTTTTTATTACACTGACTTGTCTAGTTCCAGAATCCCTTCATGGCAGTGTTACAAAACTCGTTCATGGTAAATTATTTTCTTTTTCATATACAGTCTATGAAGTTCACAACGATATAAGTCTATGATCCAAATAATTCTTCTATTGTCTGATTGATTGAATCCACTTTCCGTCCTCATAGATATTTTTACCGTTCTGATGTTTTTTGCATAGGTTAAATTCTATTTGCTAATTATTTTTTTTTTTTCCTCGGAACATTACGCATTTCCCGATTGTACACTCCTTTTCGATCGCCTAGCTGAAGATCTTGACTATATGAATGTATTTAATTTTTCTATTTATTTATTGGCGAAAATTTTAAATAATCCACACATATTAAGCAGGGGAGCATTTCCCATGTCATAGTTTATATTTTTCCATTACAATATGGCATTATGCAATTAAGCAGAAATAATTGCTCTTATAAAATATAATGGGAAGAGGGTATCTTTGAATAATGTCTATTCCGATAATAATTTTTGAGGAGGGACACACTTTCTATAGTTAATTCTATTCTTTTTCTTCATAGCATTAGAAATGTATTTGATACGTATTCTCAAGTTTTCAGAAAGAAAGAAAAGAGTACTGAACTCTTATGTAATATCGATCCTTTTGTATGGCAGTGGACATCCTTCACGGATTAAAAAGAGGTTTTAGACAAGAGAAATGTGATGCTATAGACTTCCCACCTTATTAAGAATACCATGGACCGAACATGTGAGCAACGACGAAGTTTTTTTAGAAAATCTAAGCAAAAAGGACACATACTTAGAATTAAAAATGAGACAATTGAAATGTCTAGATTATTATACCCTTCCCATACCGAACATGTGAACAAGGACGAAGTTTTGGAGAAAGTGGAAACAAAAAAGACCCTTATACTTAATATTAAAAAGGGACAGACTGAGATAGATAGATAGATAGATAGATAGATAGATAGATGGGCGTGCCAGCTTTATATTAGGTTGGTGCAAAAATAATGTCGTTTTTGACGTTCAACTTCATGTGAGAAAACGACATTATTTTTGCACCAACCTAATATTATAAGACAGAATATAATAATTTATGTATTAATTTTATAAAAATGCGGTTATTAATCAGTTCATACTAAAAACGTGTGTAACTACCATTATTCATGATATTCTTATTCAAATTATGCAAATTTAAATATATATATATATATATATATATATATATATATATATATATATATATACACACGCACACACACAAGCCATGTGTAAATATATTTAAATAGATACGCATATTTTAGTTCATTTGTAGCAATAATATGGATTTCAAATACAGTGTAACCCGGATATAAGAGAGTTGTCGGGACCGGAGAATATGTCTCTTATATCCGGGTTTGGTCTATTTTGTTTTATTACCATAGGCTCTAATTTGGGACCAGAGAAAATCGCCCTTATATCCGGGTGTATCTTATATCCGGGTCTCTTATATCCGGGTTACACTGTATATGAAAAGAGACTTAGAGCAACAGAAATTTGATACTACAGGGGGATTTTTAGAATACCATGGACCGAACGTGTGAGCATGGAAGAAGTTTTATATAAAATGGAAACAAAAAGAATACTTATAATCATAATGAGACAATTGAAATTCCTAGATTACATAATGAGAAAATAGGGCTTGGAAAATTTAACAATCTCATGAGTTAAAGGCAAGAGGAGAAACCAGCGAATAACCTACCTAACAAGCTTGTATAACTATTTGGCAGAAGAAGGATTAGCAGATATGGCAAAAAAAAGACATTCATTGATAAGAGCTACAAGGGGAGAAAGTTGTGGAGATTCATGATGGCATCGAGAAGAAGAAGATTCATTCCAGTGCCCATGGCTGAAAGATTTATTATAGACGTTTTAATAAATCTGTTTGTACCACTGTTACATAATTTTCTTTGTTATTAAACTCTCGGGATCTTTAGTAATAGAAATATTTGTTTGTCTGGTTTCATTTTGCATCCTTTGTACACTTTGCGTAGTACTCCTCATTGTTCTTAAGAAACATCGGTAGAGTTAGACACATAATATGTCTCTTGTTATTCACGAGAGTTTCTTTTGTTACATCTTTCTGAGTCAAGACTACCATTTTACCCAGTCTAGCATTATTGTTTTCATCGTGTATTAATGTAAATATTGATACACTTGGTGATATCTCTCAGTATTGTTCTTATCGTATAAATCGCTACTCCCATTGTAATTATTCAACGTTTCATTCTTTACTTCTACCAATCCATACCTTTATTGCTAGGACGCATCATACTACTTCCAAGGAGTTGAATCATCCTTATTTCCTTTGTATTACACATTTAAGAAGAAAGCTTTCTCCCAAGAACTGCTACTTTGTAAAACAAAGTTCTGCGTAGATGCTTTCCAGAACATCAAAATCTTTGCTTTTTACTACACCCTCTTTCATTCATGCCACAAACCTCATTCGTCTTAAGAATTGTCAAAGTAAGCCTCTGCCTTGAGTGGTACTCAAGCCATGGATTAATTCATAAAAGTAATAAAAAAGATTTTTTATATTAAAAGTATATTTATGTTTATGGTATTATCATCTTCACTCTTCTGTTGTTGATTTTAAGTTTGTCAGTCCCCTCTCCGTCTTTCTTAGCTTGGCGGCGCTCATTACCTCTCCATCTGAAAACCCACTGAAAAGAAAACAAGGAAGAATAATCAAAACAACACCTTGCCGAATTAGTCGAAATCCCGGATTAACAATGGCCGCGCGTCCCATTGTCTGACTCCAGAATGGGCGTGTCAAACGACAAACACTGTGAAGCTACCAAACGCGGGATACAAAGATCGGAATGTGGAGCGTTCATGCCCTCTATGCTTTTAGAGAAAGAGTGGACGGGCATGACAATGCAGGAACACCTGAGAGCTACCGCCAACAGATCGGACTGGTGGAGGCTCTCTGTTTCTCCCGACGATTCAAGTAGTCTAAGGACTGATAATTCCTTGCTTTTGGTTTTTTTTGGGTTTTTTTTTTGTTTCTAGAATTTATTTTGAGAACATACATTATTATTATTATCATTATTATTAATATTATTATTATTATCATTATTATTATTATTATTATTATTATTATTATTATTATTATTATTACATTCTTCGGTTTTCGCACAAGTAACTGTTCTCTTTTTATCGAATGACAACAAGAATCTGCCGTAGAGCATCACGCTTTAGGATTCTGGCTGATTTTGGTAATTCTGTCTTCTGGATGGTTCTGATTCTGACTCGGACTTCCAATTGCCTCTGTCATTTTATAAAATTCTTTCAAGAACTAACTATAGTCTAATCATTACAGTTTCTCTATTCACACTTGAAGTATCCGAGAGTTTCAGTTGCAGATGAAATTGCGAAAAGTCTCCCCAATATTACAAAACTCTCCTGGGGTTTTTTGATTTATTAAAAAATAACTGGAATGATCAAGATATTTTCCAAATATTTCACTCACATTAAACCTGTAGGTTAATGTAAAAAAACATATTCACTCTCTGACAGATCTTTGTTTACGATATGTAGATCTGGTCTTTTAGCTTTTATTTGTGTTAACCATTTAAATTTCAAAGAGTTTGCATTTTTGTTCTCTGCAAGAGGGTTTGTTTTTGCATATTGCATTGGTCTACATCAAGACTTGACAAATGGCGTCTGAGCGAAGTCCTAGGGGGTTAGTGAGGAGTTCAAGTTAATCGATGATAGTAAAGGAGTCGAATGCGGGTCGATGTGCGAATGACACTGAGCTAAATTTTAGTTAGTATACATGTATATTGTATTTTTCGGTGCAGATGAAAGAAAGGCACTTAGGTCGAGGTCAACAGAATCAAAAGCGCGGACAGTCGTCATTGCCTTCCAGGTGAAGATTAAATTGTTTAAAAATTCATTGGAGAGAAGTGATTTTAAGTATTTCTCCAACTTCATGCACTTTTCCTTGGACTCAAAACAAAATATTTCATACGATGATATCGAGATCTTCACCAATCACTTGCAAAAAATTCAAGATGCTTTCCTGGTCGGTTTGACGATATTGAGACTATGAAAGTACCAGCATGGATTGAAACGCTGTCTGAATGTTAAAATTTGAACATGAAACCAGAGATTAAATGTGAACTGTCTGAATTAATTGTGGATATTGCAGCGAAAACCGTTTTTGAGAAAGAAAAAAAAATTTGAACCCGATCCAAATATCTTAACTGTTCATACATTTAAATTAACATTTTAATTGCCAACATCAGTGCAAGTCTTCATTCAGTTATGCGCTATGCGTGATACACGCTTAGGCGATCATGTACCTTTCGATACATGACTGACGAGTCAGATTTCTTTCCCGCAGTAGGTTGCCATTTCTTTCTGCGGTAGACCAGTTACCATCCAAGGCTACAGACCTCGGTCTGTCCTGCTATTTATCTATAGCTGGGTAGAGAAGAAGAGGATTCATACCTTTATCCGTAAGTGAACGTAATGGATTCGACTGGAATTCGAACTCGACTCTCCGATTCCTCAATCCGAGCCGCTATCCATTACTCCACAGTTCTCCACCATTACACTCATTACTACCAACTCTTCCACTCATATTTCACACCGTATTTCTTATTACGATTCCAAATTTTAACCCTATACTTTTAGTGGCTCTTTATTTAAAAGAAAGAAACCTATTTTGCAGATAATGAAAAAATGAATCTGTTGAAATCCGTACTACGTCATGAAGGTAAATGGCATTGAAAAAAAAATTAACCTTGTTTGTTTCTTCGCTACTATTTTCAGTCTGTTCATTCCGTCTGTGCAAGTGTTAAGGTTCAAATATATTTTAAACGGTAGTTGCTGGAGAAGAAAGATAAATAAAAGTGGGTCTCTGGTCGAAAAAGTTTGACGACTCCTGGTCTACATAAACAGATCATTTGCCCAATATTTTTTATTGATTTTTTACGGTTTATCAACTTTTTGCGGGTTATTTAAAGCCAGAAAATATTTGAGAATTGTAAGGATCTTTTTAGATAATAACGATTTGCTGATACAACTACTACTAATTAACCCATAGCTGGGGAGAAGAGGTGGATTCATACCTTTCTCTTTGCGCGTAAGTGAATACAACGACCCAATTGGAATTGTAGCTCGGCTGTCCGGTTCACAATTCTTAGCCTTTATTCATTACACCACGCGCGCATCCAAGCTCACATTACCTGGTACCCCCAAGCGGTCACCAATGTAGGTTCTCGACGTTGCTTAACTTCTGTGATCATACGAGAATCGCTGTTTGAACGTGATAAGCCTCGCCCAATTTCTAATGGAATATTGTTAATGTTATATAAGAAAATAAAGCCACACATTTAGAAATTCATTTATAAAAGTACCACAGAGAAATTACAATGAAATTTAATATGAAATCGAGAGGAAATGGTCTATTCACAATTACTGTTTCTTGTAATAACAATAAAAAATATTAGATACAAAAATAATTATCAGCAAATAATTGTTTTGAAAAGAAATAATTAGTAATAATGATAATGTCATGGCTGATGTGAATAATTAAATTAATGAACAGACTGAAAATATTATCGAAGAAAGAAACAAGGTTAAATTGTTTTTGTTTGTTTTTGTTTTGTTTTTGTTTTTTCAATGCCATGTACTTTCATAATTGTTGTGGTAGGATCCACCTAATTTTCATAGTGGAGTACCGACCATATAAATATGGTTGGTACCGCGAAGAGAGGGGATCGAATCAAGAGATCCAACTAGAGACTCTGCCCGACTGCGACTCAGTCAACACATTCTTCAGGAACGGTCTTCCCAGGAATATACAAAAGACTATATGTAAATATTGTGTACACTTTCTTGTTTCAATACATTTTGTTCTAAGTACATTTTGTGTTGCATTATTATTCCATGCATTAGTCAAGTTTCAACAATAATGTAGGCGGTACGAATTTCAACAAATTCATTTTCTTTATTATCTGCAAAATAACCTCCATTCTTTTAAATAAATTTCACCCAATCCAAGGCACGAGAGCCACTAAAAGTAAAGGGTTAAAATTTGGAACCGTAATGATAAATAAGGCGATAAATAAGAGTGGAAGAATCAATAGTAGTAAGCGTAAATTATGGGGATAAGGAGAATAATGACTGACCGTTGACTTGAGGAGGTTAGGATTAAAGTGTTCAGAGAAGCATGCACGCAGAAGTCTGTTCGAGAAAGAAGCGGTTTCCTGAGTCGAACTTCCTTCTTATTTTTGAAGTGTGGGGGGAAATAAGCGTGATTCGAATCTGTGGAAGCAGCATAACGTGTCCGAATAGTGAAGGTTCTGAACAGATGGAACTAGAGTTTTTATAGAATAGCAACAGGTTTGAAGCACCATGTCTGGGAAAGTGGTTGTAGAGATAATAAGCCAGCTCTCAAAAGATCGTGTGAACGATTATGAAGTTAGGGAAATGAAGATTGTGATGTTCAAGGCCTGAAATGGTAGCAATGCTCCATTTTAGGTCTGGTCCGACTCTTACTAAGATAAAGCATGACAGAGGTAAGATACGTCATGGAGCAATATATTAGGTTGGTGCATAATTATCAGGCGTTTTTGTTCATAAAAATTGCTGTTTTGTTTCCTTTTTTAATGAAAATATTATTTTATTTTCATGTTAGAAAATTGTGTATCGATAATCATACTCTCCGGAATAATCATATAAAAAAAAGTTATTGTTGAATTGTTATGTTTCTTTTTTCATAATAAATACTGTTTAAAAAACGCCTGATAAATATGCACCAACCCAATAGTAAGCTGATTATTTCTGCACCGCTTGGAATTGGGAGATTTCACTCTTCGATTTATTACTGCCCAAGGCTGTTTAACCCATAGCAGGGATGAGACCAGATAGATTCATGTCTTTATCAAGGAGATTTGGGGCGAAATCGAACGCAGCAAGTTAGGCTGAAGCAGGAACTCCAGTTTTCGTGCCGATAGCCACCACGATGCCCGAACATCCTGATAAGACTATAACTGACAATGCCTTGAAAATGAAAAGCATGCACACGCTTATGATACAGAAATATATTCAGCAACGTCGAGGAAATTGTATAATAAAAAAAAATGATTGTTGCATCTGTAATCAGCGAAGCACAAATGACAATTGTATATAGTTTCTGGAGAAGAATTTTGATGGCGTAGATCTTGGTATCGCTGACATCTACAGTAAAATGCTAACGTTTTCAGTGACTACGTGTCATCTTGTATCAAGCAAAGTATATAAAACATATTTGTGAAGGCGAAATATAAAAAAAATGTATTAGAATTCTAGTAAAAACCTATTTATATTTTTACTTGATAAGAGTTATTAGGTACTGTGTATATACCGGGGTTAACAGCAAAATTGTCCAAATCGTGTAACAGCATGCGATAATTGTCCATCCTACAAAAGGCTTAATATCTAGTCAACCACTAAACTAATTGAGTTTCATCTTTCTACGTTTTCAGATAAGACGTGTAGGCATCTTGACACCATTTTTTGTAAGAATCATTGAAAAACCCTTTGAGTCATTCACCTAGAAAGAGAACAGGTTAAATTTGTTTTGTGGCAGCCCTACTACGAGAAAAGATCATTCAGACCTTCAGTAATGGTACCAATATTCATACTATGACTTCCATCTTCAAATTCCATGCAAGATTCATCAAGAGAACGGTGAATAAGTTTTAAAAAGAGGGAACATTAGAGAAGAAAACTAGATCAGGATGTCACAACAGGAAGAAGGATCATCATTTCAACTTAGAGTTAAATACATTGTTGTTGCTCAAAGTATAATCCATTGCTGTTATAAAAGACTTGGAGTATTTCAGTAAGAAATCTTTAATCATTTCTAAGATACAACAATTCAAAGTTTAATCTAACAATTTTGCTGTTACACGATTTGGACAATTTTGCTGTTACACCCAGTCTAAGTTTGTGAATGCATAGTACACATTTTATCTAAAAGGTTCTTCTATTCTATGTGTCGTGTTCCTTCAGAGCGTTGGCGATCATGGCTCGCCACATCTTCCTATCCTTTGTATCCCTTAGAAACGCGTGTCTTTTATCCATCTCTACCAACCTCGTTACTCCATCCATTTACACACGCTCGTTAGGTAGGTAGCCCGTTGCCACCCATGTCTCCCTTGCCTTCAATTTGCCTTTTGAGGGTCAAGTTCTTCAAGCTCACTTTCCTCATTATGGGTTCAAGAAATTTCAGCTGTCTCTTTCATTTTGTTTCCATTTTCCTTAAGACTACCTTGTGGCTTACTACGACGTTATCAGAATCCTTCTGCAGAACCACATTCCACTCTTTTCTTCATCTGTGAGGAAATTGCCCAGCCTTCACTGCCATTGAATAGCTATAACTTTAAAATATTCAAATGTAATGTCAATTGACATCTTCTGGTGTCTTGATCCTAATCCACGTCCTCCTCTATATCCTTACCTCAAACAACATACTTTACTCTTGCTCTCGGTCTCTGAAATCCCTTGCGCGCTAATGGCACTCCTGCCTTGCCTTAAAAAAATATTCCGTCCTCTGTTAAAACACTTCCAAGACATCCCTGCATCCCATTAGAATGTCTGAAGACCAACTTCTCGAGAGCTCCTCTCTGCGGCATCTCGGTCTCACGCTGTCTGCTGATCTGAGATGGAACAAATACATCGAGTCAGTTGCATCATCCACCGCAAGGAAAGTTGGTTCCCTGTACCGAGCCAGGAAATTTTTCTCCCCGGAATCGATCCTCCAAGTCTATAAATCGACCATTCGCCCTTGCATGGAGTATTGCTGCCATATATGGTCTGGGGCCCCTGCTCTTTGCCTCAGGGTTCTTGATAAGATCCAGAGACGGATAGGCAACGTGATTGGCCCTGATCTGTCATCTCGTCTGCAGTCGCTCTCTCACATACCCGATGTTGCCTCGCTCTGCCTTTTTTACAAGTACTTTCACGGTAATTGCTCCGAGGAGCTGCTTTCGCTTGTCCCTAGGCCTCGTGAATTTAAACGTCCCACGAGGCTGGCATCCCGCTCCCACCCCTACACCGTGGAAACTGTTAGATGTAGACGTCTCTTCTACTCCAATAGCTTCATGTCTCGCACATCTCACCTATGGAACTCCCTTCCCTATTACTGTTTCCCTGACAAATACAATCTCCAACGGTTTAAGTGTAGCGTCAATCGACATCTCCAGTTGCCTTGATCCATCCACTTCCCTTCTCCACATCCTTTCATTTTTCATTCCTATCTGCTCTCGCTCCAAATCTTCTGTAACCCCCTCGCCTTGATCGATCCACTGTCTTTCTCTTTCTCCACATCCTCTCCTTTACCACTCCTATCTGCTCTTCCTCCAACCCTTCTTTAACCCCTTGCGTGATAGTGGCCTCCAGCCTTGCTTGGGGTGATACGCTTTAAAAAAAAAAATTTTTTAAATTTAAATTTCTGATCATTATACATATATAACTTTGGTTCGTCCTTTCTCCTCCTGTTCCTTTACTACTTTGTGTAGGAGGTCCTGTAGATTTCTTTCTGTGCTTGCCATCAAGAGTGTTAACTTTGTATCATATATCGTTTTATTTAATCTCTCCAGCCAGTCTATCCAAAGGTTGTTTTTTTTTTAATTGGCCGACTATAATTTGCATTCTTCTCGTTTTCTGTATCGTGTCTCTTTAGGACGTTGATAATCATGGCTCTTCACGGTTTCCTGTCCTATTTAAATCTAAATAACGTTTGCTCCTTTAACATATCTCCCAGTCTGTATTCTGACCTTCATTTATACAAACGTTGTTGAAAGGTTATTTTCTATTTTTCCCTGCTTTTCTTGCATTTAAATACTTCTTGTAAGTATTAGATTCTCCAAGCGTTCCTTTCTCATCAGATATACCAAAAATGTCTCTTCCTGATTAAAATAAGTCTTTTTTCATTATACTTTCTTTCAAACTTCCTCATTGCTCATGTTACTATATCTCTAACTTTTCTTCATCTGTGAGGAAACTTTTTAACATTCACTGCTATATACGAGGATAGTTATCACATAACAGTTCAGCACTGTTTCTAGCAATTTTCCCGATTCTTAATACTTTGCTTAGCTACTGGAAGGCAACTTTGCAATTCAAATGCGCATTCGGATATATTCATCACATTCTCCGGTGCCTGTTACAAAGTACCCTGATATTTAAACTTCTGTACAATCTAGATTCTAATATGTTCAATTCATAGTTCGCGCCCTGGGCTGTCCCACTTTCTAAAATGATATATTCCGCCTTCTTAAAGTTAGTACTTTTATCTGGTTTTCATTTACAATCTTATCTAGGAGTTTCCTTCCTATGCCTGCCATCAATATATCTGTTGTAGCATACCTGCGGATGATAATGGGTAAGTCCCCATTCACATAACTAAACACTCGATGTTGGTCTAGAGTTGGAGATTCGTCTCCATCTGTGCTGGTCAAACCTTCTACCTCCGGGCAGAGAGGATCCCCAGACTAGGCTATGTCGAAGGGCAGAATGACGTGACGGGAAACAGCTACCCGACACCGTTTTATACGGGGTCTACGGGGAATTTTGGCCAAGCCTACGGGCTCGGATACCCCACATTAAATTCGGCCTTGTGCTACATCTGACCGTGTGGTGTGCTTTGTAGATATCCTAGACTTGGAGATTCATTGTGGAATTCACTTGACTACTTCAAATATACGCTCTTAAGCAGGAACCGGAGGGAGTTGTCAGTGATGTACATCGACTTGGCTCATCAGGGAGTTTCGAGTCTTTCAACATCATACACCCCATCACCAAGTCGCCCCACTCAGGGGAGATCAATCTCTGAGCCCCCACACCCGCAATCAAACGCTAACAGATATTGTGGCCTTTTTCATGAATTAGACGAAAATAGACCACGTATTCCGCACACCAGTTTGGATGTTTGTCACAATCAATCCACTGCGCGAACTGTCTTTTAAATGGTCCACGGTAGGGACTAGCTTATTTCCTTTCTTTTTAGGTGGAAAGCAGTTTCAATGGATAATCGAGGAGGTAATTTAACGTTCTTAAATTTAACCCTTTTTTTTAATTTCCTGGGTATGGTTTGATGCCTTACTCTAAATATTTACAGTTTTGTCTTTATTTGTAGTTGGGGGGGACTTAAACTCAATCCTGCTGTTACATTTTAATCGTTTAACCTGATTCTTAATATTAATACAGGTCAACTAACTCCTAAATGGACGTATACTTAACTTTCAAATGATTGTCCATAAACATGCAATGTGTTTTGACTGTACACAAATAATATAAAAGATAAAATATTCATTAAAATTGATTTAAAAATACTCTATTTACAAATTATTGGAGTCGGTTAGCATACAATAAACTACGGAATACTCTTGAAATAAGTTAAATTACGAAAAAAAAAAAGACAAGGGGGAAAAGATCTACCTTACAATATATGCCTATAAGCTTTAAGAGACAAATAATAGTAATAAAATGTGAAAGACGAAGCTTCTTATGATATAAACTCAAAATCGAAGAAAAATAAATAAAACTAATAAAAGATAAAATATATATATCAATATACTAACAATATAAAGCGATGATCGAGAAAAAAAAACTATTTATATACACTATGCACATGTTATGATGGCGATTAAAATATACAAAATTCGAAATAATCATGTAAATTGGCTAAATTACGAAAGAAAAACGAACTTTTTTATACTTATAACCGTTTAAAAAATACGAATGAATAATAAAACATCTTACGGGGTATGTCGCGCTTAAATCTGATAAAAGATAAATAATAAAATAAAAAATTACCGCATATAAAATTGGGTATACATTAAAAATATACATATTTACAAATAATACACTTTACAAACTGACATGCAATGTTCATAGTCTCTACTTGTACAATTCAAATCGTGCATTTAAAAATTTAAAATGATGTTTATATTATTACTACATTGCAATTATATTATGAATTATATTATTTACAGATTTCCCATTACTCCATTATTTTTTAAGCTATTTTGTTGCATTGGAGTCCAAGAACTGTCATGTTTAATCCATAATTATTTTGCTGTCATTTCTGCTGTATTAGTTATGTTTCGAATCGCGCTTGTTTTGTTAGCACCTACTAAGCCAATATCATTTAGGGCTTTGCATAAGGACCTTGCAGCAAAACCTCTTGCCAGCTTGCTTTCCATCCATTGCTTTTACAACTCATCATATTTTAGTTTCTTCCGTTCATGGGCTTCTTCTGCTTGCTCTTCCCAAGGCACTGTCAATTCCCACATTACTTTTTATGCTGTCTAGCAGTTGACTACTTCTTCTACACGTCGCTAGCGAATCTTATATGTGTTGTTCTTGTCATAAGTATTATCGTTTATTACCAACCTTCGTTTGATTATTGTATTCAGTAACCTGGCAACCGGACTAAGAAGGCCTTGCGGATATGAGGAATTGGTTACAAAGTCCGGATTTGAGAGGTTATATTTAGATGAAAATAAAAGAACTGAAATCAGGTCTAACATTTATTTTCAGTGTTTTATAGTAAATCAAATAAGCTAATGGAGATTGAAATATAACGGAATTGATTTTAAGGAAAAGGAAATAAATTATGCAATGTTAATGAAAATTCATTAAATTAATTATGTCAAGTATGCAATGCAAAACAAATAAGGTAACGAGGATTTTTTCATCGATGTTGCATGATGATTCTTTCTCATCTAATGTCATTGACAAATATTTCCGCATTTCATTTTGCTTTTGTTCTTGAAATTTTTTAACGAAAGACACTTTTTTTTAACTCTGCGTGCGTTATTGCAATCGTCATAGCTGAATGCTGGCTTCTTCCCATAAAAATGACAACCTTTTCAATAGCTTTTTCAAATTCAGTTCAGATTCCATCACAATTATGCATCTCGTCGCTATCTTGTTGCAGGTGTGTGTCTCGCTTATTCCCATCATCTTTTGCACCAAAACAAACTATTAGGGTGAAATAAGCACAAGCAATTATCCAAAGTAAATTTCCTGAAAAACATAAATTACAAATCAGTTACATATCACCCAAATAGTTCAAATATGCACATCAAAACCATGTCCGGATATGAGGCACTCTGGATATGCGGGATTCCGGCTATGCGTGATTCCGGATATAAGGGATTCTGCTGTATGTGTTTGAGTATATAGACTAGCCAATTTTATTTAGCTTCTTTTTCGTTATGTTTTATCACTTTTGGTATTTAGTATCCTACATTCTGATAATAGACGATCTGACAAAGTTCAAATGTTGTATGAAACTAGACACAAATTTACTATAGATGATCTAATGATTAAAGTACTTCTATATACTTAGTAAATTGCTTTCTCTTTTTATTGAAGTAGCGTTTTTTGTGTTGTTTTTTTAATTGAAATTATAATCACTCATTATTGTTAGCAACTAATACATTGAGTATCTTGTTTCGTAAACGATCAGTTTTGTGCTCATAATCAAAACGTCTCACACGAAAGAATTTGCACTTTTTCATTTGTTTTCCTAATATTGTTCAGGTATAAAATGTATATATCATTCAAACTTGTATAAAAAGAAAAGTGAGGACTTATAAACACTGCATACTCTTTTTTGTGTAAAACTCGAGATATAACTGAAATATATATTAAAAAAAACAATATAAATAAAAGAACATTTTTATAAATTTTATTTTATTTAGTCTGATTATTTATGTATTAATTTATTTAGTTTGAATATTATTTTTTAGAAAACATCATAACCGTACATTTATTTTACATTTAAAGAAATCGGATAACTCAAAAAGAATAATAAATTATATCACTTAGTGCCATCCATACTTTACCATTCGTAAACTTTAAGAATATTTTTGAGCGTTCTCAAATTCAAAGTTTGAAAACGTTTTTTCCTCCACGTTACTTCTGCATATATCAGCACCGCCTCGCCTGTCTACTATCTGCTTCACAACCAAGTAGTGGCGCCTGCCTCCACGCAGTGCCCTCTTCATCTACCGGTACCCTTCTAGATGATGAGTGCACTCGAGTAGGAGTCGTGATTCGTCTTGGGCTCAAATTATGTGAGCGTCACAGATGCAGATGTGAAGCTTCCATTGATGAGTTTGGTTTGCATTCTCTCTCCTGTCGTCGCAGTGCTGGCCGTTTTGCAAGACATGCAGCAATAAACGACATCATCAGAAGAGGTTTGAATGCAGCTGGGCTCCCTTCCCAAATCGAACCCGGAGGTCTCGACCGTGGTGATGAAAAGCGGCCGGATGGCATTACCCTTTTCCCTTTTAAAATGAGATGCGACTTGTGTCGATACATTTTCGACCGGTAATTTGCTCAGGTCCGCGGTGAAGCCGAGGTCTGTCACTCGGGACGCGGAGATAAAAAAATAGAAAATATTCTTCTCTTGCTGACAGATTTTTTAAAAATCTTGTGGCAGTGGACACTTCTGGGGTTATTGGCCATTGTTCGATGGCGTTCCTTTGGAGGGTTGGCGGGATGGCGTCTCGATTAAGGGACGAGCTTCGCGAAACGGAGTGGCTCTTGAAGCGTTCTCACCGGTGATGGTAATGCGAAGTAATGTTTTCACCATCCTTGCGGCTGTTAAAATAAAAACTCTACATTTAACTTGATAAAGTTTCTCAAAGAAAAAATTGCTGTTATATATATATATATATATATATATATATATATATATATATATATATATCGTTCGTCTATTCCCTTATATTTACATCTTTATAAAAATTGGCAAAAATTTAAGCATAAATAAAGAAATCTCTATCTATAAAAGGCAGGATGTGTGTGTGTGTGTGTGTGTGTGTGTGTGTGTGTGTGTGTGTGTGTGTGTGTGTGTGTGTGTGTGTGTGACGAATGCACGGACGCAATTTTCGACGGATTTGCACCAAAATTTACATGCACATGCTCCAAGTTTGTGAGAAGGCCAAGACCGATTTTGCATTTCCCAACTCCCATCGATAATGGAAGTAATCGATTTTTCATGCTTCTACGGCAGTTTTCATGTAGTTTGCGCCCATTTTCTACTGGCCACGAATAGGCAGAAAGATTCTATTGGCCAGCGTGAAAGCCAACAGCTGACTAACACGAATTTTAACTAGCATGCTAGCATGCAAAAACAAATCGATAGCTGCATTCGTCACAAGTGGGAAAAATCAAATCTGCATGGCACTTTACTCCAATTGGCTCATTCGCTTGCTTCAACTCAACGTTGATTCTCATTCCGCAGAACTGGGTTGGGTGGGAAAAAATATTAGCTGTTAACATTCTTTTTTTCATTCGGTTTTTCCATCTTTAAAGCTGATCGTTTTGTGTTCAGTTTGTTTAGTTCTTTTTTCGTAACAAATTTAATGTTTAGTATAAAGCTTAGAAAAAATCGCAGTGTAAGATAGGCAAGAAGTAAGGCATGTAGCAACATCAGCACGGCAAAGGACACTCCTTTAAAGCCAAGGAAGGGCAAACATATTTTAAGTCAAGTGATAGCGTTTGCTGTATGAGTCGTACGATTTTTTAATCAAGCACGGGCAACGCCGGGCCATGCAGCTAGCATAGGATAAAAATAAACATTAAATTCAAAAATTACAAAGTAACTTGTAATAGTAATGTACATACATACATGAATGAATAAAAAAAATGAAAAAAAAATTGTGCAACGCGTTTCCTCCTCTCAACGGACTTCTTCGGGCTAAAGTAATATTTTTATCGATGTAATTATATAAGTGCATGAAGGGGAGTGTGTAAGTATAAAAACAAAAGCGTCGGTTTTACGTATAAATCGACAGGGAAACGCTGAACATGTTGGAAGTCTGACATTTAAAATTTTTAAATTATATTTTCATTTTAGATGTATCTGGGCATGTAGTATAGCCTATTTCATTTTTTGTTTTTATTACTTTTAATATTAAATATCCCAAATTGTGATAACGGAAGATCAGCGAAGAAAGGTGAAATGTTGTAAAAACCTGGACGCAAAGTTAACTTAGATAATTTTGCTATCTATACAGTTTCACCTCAAGAAATTGCATTTTATTTTAACGAAAGCATCCTATTTTAAATCGAAATTATGGTCAGACTCATTACAATCAGCAGCTACTTCCTCGAGTGTCTTGTCCTTCCTACTTTTTCATTCATTTGCCTAACTTTGTTCTGATATATAGACATTTATATATTATATACTCCCATACAGACATCAATATGCAAAACATGCTGATTTTAGCATTTGTTATTTTTTTTAAAGTATAAACGTTATTTTAGTGGACACACATATTTGAGTAGAAAATCATTTCATGTTTTTTAAATAAATAATAACAGCAAAAATTGCAATATGAGCACTGTTAAAAAATGCTGGCTGGAGAAATTAAGTTTATAAGTCCCAGAAATTCATACACGGATGTCTTTACAGGACCGAAACAGTTGTGAGTTCAATACCTGGTTAAGGCAGTGGAGAACTTGGAGAGGCGAATTAAGATAACTGATAACTGACATCCATTAGACATGCCCCAGCGAGCGAAATAAAGGATTCAGTTCGACATTCCAACCACCTGAAGAAAGCCGGAGCGTACAACGGCCGAAACGTTGTGATAAATATGGCAACAAAGATGAAGAAGTCCGAATAATGTAAATAGTGTACCTCATCTCAGAAATATATACAGATACTTATCATTTGTAATTTTTTAAAGTATAAACATTATTTTAGTGGATACACATATTTGAGTAGATATCATTCCATGGTTTTTAAATAATTAGTTATTTACAAATCATGTCATTAATGTCTACTGGCCTAAATTTTTGCGTGATGTATTAAAGAAGATATATCTCATGACAGGGATTGAACATTCATTCCATGTTCCTTCTGAGAAAACATCTATTATCAAAGGGTGCCTTATCGTTCTGCCACGGTTCTGATTTGCTAAGGCAAAATTTCCTTTTTGGAAATTACATCTCTCTTCGCGTCTTTTTGATGTCTGTATCTACAATACCATATTTTCTTAAGGCATTGATGCGTTTTCTCACCTGATTTATTTAACCTATAAAATCAGGTAATCAAGATAACGAGGTAATCATGATAAAAAGATAATTAAGGTAAAGAGGTAAGAAAACTAAAGATTGCTATTGGCAGTACCAATCGTAACAATATCTACAGATGACACCGTGTTGATATACATACAAAAAAAATCTCCATGAACTCTGATAGAAGATAGTAAAGAAAACGAGATGAAAGGTCAAACCATCAGTTGTAAGAATAGAAAAAGTATGATTGTCAGAGACAACCAAAGATGCTATCTATGAATTGAAGACGTTAAAATATAACACGTGGAGATATTTAGTTATCTTGAAATGTTACATAGGCGATGGAAAAGGTGAAACAGAAATTAGAACGGTATGATAGTGAAAGATATCTTCCAAAATGTAAAACCGTATCAGGAAGCGGTAAAATATAGCGAGAAACAATTTTTTTTTAAAGCTTATCACCCTAAGCCAGGCTGGAAGCCACTTGCACGCAAGGGGTTACAGAAGGTTTGGAGGAAGAGCAGATAGGAGTGGTAAAGGAGAGGATGTGGAGAAAGATAGTGGATCGATCAAGGCAAGGGGGTTGCAGAAGATTTGGAACGAGAGCAGATAGGAATGAAAGGTGAAAGGATGTGGAGAAGGGAAGTGGATAGATCAAGGCAACTGGAGATGTCGATTGACGTTACACTTAAATAGTTGGAGATTGTATTTGTCAGGGAAACAGGAATAAGGAAGGGAGTTCCACAGGCGAGATGTGCGAGAAATGAAGCTATTGGAGTAGAAGAGACGTCTACATCTAACAGTTTCAACGGTGAAGGGGTGGGAACGGGATGCCAGCCTCGTGGGACGTTTAAATTCATGAGGCCTAGGAACCAGCGAAAGCAGCTCATCGGAGCAATTGCCGTGAAAGTATTTGTAAAAAAGACAGAGCGAGGCAACGTCGCGTCTGTGAGAGAGCGACTGTAGACGAGATGACAGATCAGGGCCAATTACATTGCATATCCGTCTCTGGATCTTATCAAAAACCCTGAGGCAAAGAGCAGGGGCTCCAGACCATATATGGCAGCAATACTCCATGCAAGGGCGAATGGTCGATTTATAGATTTGGAGGAGAAAAATTTCCTGGCTCGGCACAGGGAGCCAACTTTCCTTAAATAGTTCTGAACAACTATGTAACAGCAGTTATTCTGTATTGCGCTAAATTTTGGGCAATTTTGTCATAGATTGATAGGAAACTTGAGCTAAGAGAGATGTCGCTTTACAGAAGAATGGTCAGTATACCATCGACGCATCATGTGAGCTGCGTAAAAAAAAAACGAAAAAAATACTTGTGCTTAAGATCTGAGAAAAGACAATTGAACACCTAATGAGGAAAGAGGGTTTGGAGAATATGACATTTACAGGGCTTATTGAAGGCAAGAGGGAAACAGTGAGTAAACTATCTTAAGAGCTTGTGTAAATGGAGAACAGAACAAATAAGAGGACAAATTTTGCAACAGGTTAGGAAATTTTGCAGAGCCATGCTGATCCATGCCCTAAAGGGGTACGACACATATATTGATTGATTTGTTTTTTTTTATGGTTTATCAATCGGAAAAAGGCTAGAAAATTATTTTTAGATAGTAGTAATTTTTGGAGATAATAATTTTACAGATAAAAGTCCTACTAATTGACTCATAGCTTAGAAACTATGGATCAATGCCTTTCCCATGAGTATTTGTGCGTAAGTGCGTGTTTCTAACTCCGAGCTATTATCAATTACATCACCCGCAAGCTTACAGCACCTTGTATCCTCAAGCAGTAACCCATGAACCACGGTTTCAACACGAAATATATATATATATATATATATATATATAATTCATTCGAAAATTATAATGTTATAAAATCACTACAAAAATAGGCATTTTGTTTCAACACTTCTGGTGTCTTATCAAGGGATGGTGTTGAATATATATATATATATATATATATATATATATATATATATATATATATATATATATATATATATATATATATCATTTACACTATAATATTGTATATTTTCTGGCTCGTTGTAACTGGTGATTAAATGAAACTAAATCTCAGTACTGAGCTCCCCACCCCAAGTGTGTTCTAAGTTTTTGCAGACGTGCCATTTTTCTGGATTTTGTCGATTCTACCTTGGATTTATATTTCTTATAGCCTTTTCTCGTGGCTTTTCGAGGTTTTTGAAAAAAAAAAGTCTAGTGCAGCTGACAACTTCATGTTCCATAATTTTTTTCAGTTCTCTTTTTCCTTTTCTCTTCCAGTCTTACTCTGACATGAGTTTCTCCTTGTTCACGATAATTAAATTTGGTTTCTTCTCGGGATTAGCTGATCCATGTCAATCTCTCTGTCCTAAACGATTACCTTCCCCACTCATCCCTGCTTATTTTTGCATTGTATCTGTCCCTTCTCTCTTATTTTTTGATTATATTCATTATACATTGATTTTTTCGAACTGTTGTCCTCGTGTTGTTTCATGTTAGATCACAATATTATTATGGCGTTATTCCGGACTGCTATTAACAACATTTCGACCTTTCTCTTCAGATTTGTATTGTTCACAATCAGATTTTTTTTTAAATATTCGTAATTTAGTTTATCTAAGTTCGAGTTCTTGTTTTCGAGTTTTCTAAGTCTCTATTCGTTCTACTAGTAGTTTTCATGCAAATTTTACCTTTGATATTTAGCCTCTCATAACCATGATTTAAGCACTGATTAAGTCCGTTGATCGACGTAACTGTAGTCCTTGTTAATAATATATCATATTCACTCGTCCATCTATTTCTCTCTCGATATCGTTTGTCAGTGTCGTCATACGGGTGCAATGCTTTATACATTGCCCTTACTTCTTTTTTTTACCGATACACCCCAAGTAAGGGAAATAATACCACTAAGACACAAGATTTTACTGGGAGTGAAATAGAATGAAAAGACTTTAATGAGGAGAAAGGACAATAAAAGAACAGGCTTCAGGAAGACAGCAAAAAAAAAAATTGAAAGCATGCTCTTAGGAAGACAGGAGTTGCCGACTGGCGTTGTATTTTCATTTTTGAAGACTTTAGGTGAAAGTGCAACAAAAAACCCCGGATGAGAGTTCCATAACTGAGAGGCGTCAGGCGTGAGAAAAGAAACTATAAGAACAGAACATGCGGTTACATCCAGCTAGTACTGCAGTAAAACGGTGATATTTAGTTGTTAGTCTAGTAGTACACCTAAATGTATGCAGGCAAAGCACTAAAGATGAAAGCCCATCAGAACAATAGTCATAAAAAAACATTTATAGAAACGACAGAGGGAAGTTACGTCACAACGATGGGAAACTGACTGAAGTCGGGATGCCAGGTAAAAACTGATTACATTACAGACTCCTCTTGGAATTGTTTTTTAAGATTCTAGAGATATATAGCAGGAGCATCAAACCAAATATGACTGCAATATAATTATGAACCTATATGAAACACGCATACACTCTTGTGCAAATTAATTGAAACAAAACGAATATTTCCATTATTATTTACTTGTCTTCGTATTTTTCCAATGAAACATGACCCAGTGCACAAGTTAGTAATTCATATGTCCATTCCACGAAGTTGTTGCTTGCAGGTTGACCACAGATTCTCGATAGGATTTAAATCCGGAGAGTTTCAAGCTAGTCGATAGTACTTTGATTTGCTCATCGTTAAGGCTTGCCAGTGTGTTCGTGCAGCGTTATAATTTTCGTACGCTTCCTTGGAGTAACGTCCCTCCCAGACAATGATCATAGGACAACTAATCGACAGTCGAGACAACAGTATCTGGGTGTGATGAAAATCTGATTTAATCACGGATGATGCAATATTTTTCAAGGCCAAACAAATTTCATCATATACCCCGAAAAAAGATTCATATTACTGCTCACCAATGCAAATGACCTAATCTGAGGGAAAAATAGAATTCGATTACACACTGTCACACCAGTGGGTCTAAAACTAAGTGTATGATGAAAGAATGGAAACTAAAGCGGTTGTTTCAATTAATTTGCACAAATTAAATATGCATAAATATGGAGTTAAATCTTTATATATTCTGTCCTTTTTGGGACATGGGTGTTCATGGCCTTCCATAATGTTTCATATTTTTTATATAAGTAACTTTTTCCACTTGATAATCTCTCTTTGTCATTCACTCAAACTTGTTAAGAAGTTTACTCCTTGTCTTGCTCTTGCATTTAATATAAACTATGAATGTTAAATTTTTCAGTTCTTCTGCCCACATTATTTGCTCGAGACAATTTTTAAATCAAGATTTAAGAGTAGGCACTGCATGGTATTATTAATTTCCAGTATATCAGTGCAATTAAATTCAGTAGTTTCTATCAATGTTGAAAATAATTTTTAATTAAAAATTGATTCAACCGTTCAAACCATATCTTTACTATATAAATTCAAATGATGATTTTTTTTAAAATTGATCGTCACTTGAAGTTATAAAATAATTTTAAAAAATAGAATATATAATATTTGTTGCTTTTATGCAACGTCACACGTATTTTTCTTATTTTTCCATTCTTTTTAATTCCCTTTGACCCGATGGCATTTTTAGTATTGACGTTAATGTTCATTTATATGGTAGTCTTTTTCACAATCAAGTATTTTATTAGATATTCAATTTTGGATAAAGTGAACAAGCTATAATTTTTTATTTAAAAAGAAACAAGGCAAACATCACTGATTTAATAAACTTTTCACTGTGGATTATGGTTTAATAATCAGTTCAGAAAACAAAGGAAAAATCAAAACCTTTATTTTCAACGTAAATTTTTTAAATCTTTCTTGAAAATTTTCCTTTCTTTCACGCATTTTATCTGGTAATGCTCATTTACTTATCATTACGAAACATTCATTTATATTATTATACACAAAGATTTAAACATAATATAATTACCACATTTGCGTTTTTTATCGCAATTCAAATAGCTACAAATTATTTCTTTTTACCTGTATGTTTTTTTTTTATTTTTATTTTTTAAATTAGGAAGCATAATTCTCTGGAGTTAAAGTTTGAGATTTCTTGCATCGTGTAAAGAATTAGTTTATATTACAACTCGAGATAAAAGTTTTATGCCGAAACCGCAGTAACTCCTTCTAAAGCGATTAGTATTCTTTGCATGAAACAGATAACAAGTGTTCTCTAATTCACAGATAAAGTATAAGACACAGAAAACTATGAAAGGAATGGACATAGTGCGATAAAGACGAAAAAATTGTGGAGACAATATAGTTACATATGTGTCTATGTTTATGTGAGACGGAAATTTAAGAAGAATCAGTTTTAACAACCATTAGCTTCGCTTGTCTAATTTTTCCAAACTTTTTTGAAATGTGCTTTTGTACAATAAGAAGTGTGAATAAGCATGTATGCGCGCGAATCTCGGCAACTTTTATGCGCTTGATATTAAAATGGAAGACAATGGATGGGATATTAACATCAACATTGGCCATGTACAGATAAACATTAATAAGAATATCACGAAATCTTAAAGAATTATCAAGAAACCTTTAAATAATAGAAGCTTTTTAGGCACATTCATGTGCCTAAGTTAGGCGCCTCGTCAGTAAGTTAAGGAGATAGCACAGGAGTAGAAAAATATTTATCTTAACGTTGAAAACTAAATTTTTCAAGAAGTGCATTTACAAGAGAAACTGGCGGAGGTTTGCTTGAGTCAATGCATGGGGAAAAGTGCACGCCTGTGCGAATACAGACCATATATATATATATATATATATATATATATATATATATATAGATAGATAGATAGATAGATAGATATAATATCAATTGGTTATTAGTAGGGATAATTCCAGCGAGGATATTACTCCAAAGAGAGGTCTGTTCAATAATATTATCAATTGATAATTAGTAATAGTAATTAGTAATTCAATAGTAATAGTATTAGTAATTCAACAGTAATAGTAAGAGAGCTCTATTCACTAATAGTATAAGATAGTTCTGCTCAATAATAATATCAATAATTAGTAATTCAATTATAACAGCAATGATTTAAAATAATTAAATTGTAATTTTTTTCTATTGCAAATATAAATTAAATTACCTCACTTAGATAACGTTAATTTTTTTTAATTAACTAAAACGCAGCGCGTGTTTATAATAATAACGGAGTGTGTTTCATGCAAATTTATAAAAAATAAATTATAACTATCAATTACATTAATTTTTTATCTTAGCAATTAAACACTGAAGATGATCTTGGATGAGATTGAAAGTACTTGGGAATATAAAAGAAAAGAAGAAAAGAACGGCGCCTACTTTAATGCGTTTAATAACATTAAAAATTGATCCGTGAATTTGAGAGGATTAAAATAAAAATAAATAGACATAATATCTCTATACTACTTAACCACACATGCATGAATATATATATATATATATATATATATATATATATATATATATATATATATATATATATATATATATATATATATTCTTTTAAACATGTAGTATTGAATGTTAAAGACAA
>OZ038478.1:83283649-83288649 GCA_964036315.1 Acanthosepion esculentum
CAAATGCTATATTGTAATATGCTATACGAATTAGAGAAATGCTATATTGTAATATACAATACGAAATAGAGGAATTCTATATTGTAATATGCTATACGGATTAGAGAAATGCTATATTGTAATATACAATACAGATTAGAGGATTTCTATATTATAATGTGCTATACGGATTAGAGAATTGCTTTATTGTAATATGCTATAAGAATTAGAGAAATTCTATATTGTAATATACTATACGAAATAGAAGAATTCTATATTGTAATATGTCATTTGAATAAGAAATGCTATATTGTAATATACTACACGAATTAGAGAAATACTATATTGTAATATGCTATACGAATTACAGGAATTCTATATTGTAATATGCTATACGCATTAGAGGAATGCTATATTGTAATATGCTATACGAATTAGAGGAATTCTATATTGTAATATGCTATACGAATTAGAGGAATTATATATTGTAATATGCTATACGGATTAGAGAAATGCTATATTTTAATATGCTATACGGATTAGAGAATTGCTTTATTGTTATATGCTATACGAATTAGAGGAATTCTATATTGTAATATGCTATACAGAATAGAGAGATGATATACTGTTATATTCTAGACGAATTAGAGGAATTGTATATTGTAATATGCTACGCGGATTAGAGAAATGCTATATTATAATATGCTATACGAATTAGAGGAATATCTTACAAAAATGTTTTTATACACTTTTAGTATCTCCCGTATTCGTCACATATATTAAGTCTTGCTCAACGTATGTGTGGGATCTCCATGTCAAAAGGCCTTGTACCGCATTCGGAAAGAGAGAATATTCTGTTTTTTTTTTAAATATTTTCTTCACTTAAATATCGAAATTCAAAAATCTGTGACTATACATACATATATGCTTTTATACATATATATATATATATATATATATATATATATATATATATATATATATATATATATATATATATATATATATACATACACACACACACTAAATGCGTTCTTTCTAAACGTTCTTTTATTCAATAATTAATGTTAGATTCTAATTACGAATGCTGATGATGATCAATAAAGTGTTCTATGAACATTCGAAACAAAAATAGTTGCATTTCCCTCAGTATATAACGTAATAATTAAAATGTGTGTTGAAATTCGTCATGCATATAAAGTTATATGAAGAAACTGATGAGAACGACAAGAAACAAAAGAGTGAAAGAAAAAAGAAGCAAAAAATAATGTATAATTCAGTTGGCCTCGGAGTGTTAGTTTCGATTGCCTGAAGCTATTAATGCCTGCGGGTACGTGTTGTTTCTATCGCGTAACCTCGGGCTAGGTTAGCCTCTAGGCTTGTGCTTATAAGCCCTCCGGCATCATCTGCCATGGATGGGATTGAACACGGGATGAAATAAAGGCGAAGACGAAAAGGGACAGATGTAAAGTTTGGCTCTGTGATTGTGGGTGGAGACGGAAATGATGAGAGGGCTGGGATGAAATTGGTTGGAGACGAGGAAATAACAGCGGATAAAGAACGAGAAACGAAAATGAACAGTTTGTTTTCTCTTACTTCGATTGCTCTTCTGCAGTTTAGAACAACAGAGAGAGAGAGAGAGTATGTGTAATTCTGTTGTTGCAAGTCTGCAACAACATCTACCAGACAGACGGACGATTCAGTGACATAGAAACACTCATCACCATACGGCTCAATTCATTTCCATACTTTCCCGCTTCTTTTTATTTTTGTTTCTGGTTGCTTCTCCTCGAGCCTTGTGCGACCTAAGGATATGGCGGAAAAGATTGGGCTTACTGGAAATAAAATGAAATTCATACAATCATGAAATTAATAGAAAATGCAAATATTTACGCAGATCCATACTAACTTAGCCACAAGTCGAATCTAAGGAAAATAAAATTGCGTATAGATTGATTTGTCTTTTTACGGTATATCAACCCTTTCTGGGTTATTTAAAGCCGAAGCATGTTTCATTTTGTGAGAATTTTTTTTTTTGCGAGTAAATCTTGCATCAACAATTCTCCTTACAACAGCAATGATTTGTTTTCAGATAGAATTTCTATCGTTTAACCCATATATTCACACATTTCCTATGGGTATGTGAATGTAAGTGAATGTAATGAATCCGATTAGAATGCGAAATCGGCACTCCCATTTCTCAGCTATAGATAGAATAGATATTTATTCGCCAACACGAATTAACAGATTTTTTATAGACACGTGCATACTGCAGTGCAATACAAATAATAATAATTGTAGTACAAAAATTTACATATTCGGGAATTACCTAGTTTCTTTATTCTTATCTTTCCATCGGTAATCTTTTTATAGATTTCATTATAGATTTGAGCGCAATACATCAAATATGAAATGAGTATAAATTCTAAATTTCCGCCATAAGTACTTCAGGAATATTTTACAATTTATTCGTAACTTTTTTAAAAAACTTTAGTCCATTAAAGGAGTTGGAATTGTACAATTAAATCGGGAAAATCATTTGGTCTTCAAGTTCTTTTTCTGTTTGATTGTTTCTTTGTGTGTGTTTTTTGTTTTTTTTAGTTCTGTTGAATGAATTTCATGCCATTATTATCAATTCACCTTTAAATTGTCACGAATCTATGATGATAATAATAATAATAATAATAATAATAATAATTATTATTATTATTATTATTATTATTATTATTATTATTATTTCCTTTGATTTTTGATGTGCACATATTTCTTTCCGTGTCCCGACCAGAGACTTAATATCAGAAATGGCATCATGACATTTTCAACTGACCAATTAATAAAAAAAAAAAAAAAAAGAAAAAAACATATATTTTACATAGATAAAGCCCTTCATAAGGTGTGGACTGTACTCACGAGAACAATTTTTTTACTTCTTTAAGGCATGGGCTTCCAGGAATCCCTTCGATGAGTGTACTGGAATCTTTTCCAACAAATACCAGGGCTCCAACTACAACATTGATTGTTAATGTTCCCATGTGTCACGTTTTTGAGATTTCGATTTCAAGGTCCTAGTTTTTTATGGCTTTTTCAAGATCTTCAAAGACACATCACAGTCTGCAGGGACTGCCATATAAATAAGGAGGCAATTTTTTTTGTTTACGGTCTCTAATAAAGATGTCTGCGCGGTTAGCTTTAGTTGTTCTACCTGTGCGTATTTATTATTATTATTATTATTATTATTATTATTATTATTATTATTATTATTATTATGGAATGGGAGACATAAATATAAAAAAGCGAGGCTGGGTTGCTATATTCCTTTCATGGTATTTTGTCTGATAAGGACATACGACGCACATGCATCACAGCCAAATGTGCGCGAATTGAGGACAGCGAGTTATCTTTCACATGAATCATAGTTAGAAATGATTGCGTAGATATGACTATGCTTCCACAAAATAAAACAAAAACTCTCTACACCCAGGTATGATGCTCTACAAAATCTTCCGCTCATATACAGAGATCCACAGTGTACATGATTAGAGTTTTCTAACTGTTCCTTTGGTTTGTAGCAATTTGCGTTGATGGGCGAAACCACCTCTGGCAAAACCTATTCTGTGTTCGATTTCCTTTTCTCCAATAATTAAGCGTCCTGGGTATGACGCTAAACTACATCCGCGTCCTGGGTAAGACGATAAACTACATCCAATGGCAAGGCCTCTGATCAGGCTGTTTTGAGCGTGGAAACACCCCTTAATTGCTGATGTTCCCAAAATCACCCTAACCCGAGGTGGTAGCACCTGCTAGGGTCCCAGCCATGGGCAAATAGTTAACTCCCCAAATTGTGGGCAAAACACTGTAAAAGTGTAAAAATAGGTTTTAATATCAGCAATATAATTTTGAAGAAAAAAAAACATTACCAGCAATATATTTTTGGGGAAAAAAATATTGCTAGCAATAAATTTTGGTGAAAAAATATTACCAGCAATAAAAATCTTGTCGGCATTAAATAACGCATTGAGGTTGGTATTCCGTAAAACAAACCAAATCAAACCAAACCATACCAATAATTCATTTGTTATAACTGATCCATACGCATAGGTATTTGAGGTGATTAGCAGTTACTATTTTCAATCCTGACAGTCAGTCAGACAGTTATGTGCCATGCGTGTTACACGCTTAGGTGACCATATATCTTTCGATACATGACTAACGAGGCAGATTTTTTAACCTTGTAGGTTACCATTTCTTTCTGCGGTAGACCAGTTGCCATCCAAGGCTATAGAACCCAGTCTGCCCTGTTATTTACCCATAGCTGGGGGAGGATTCGTACCTTTCCGAGGGGTATTAGCACGTAAGTGAATGTAATGGATTTGACTGGAATTCGAATTCTGCTCTCCAATTCCTCAATCCGATTACGAATGAGAAAATATTTTTTTATATTCTTCATCTTTTCTTCAGCTTCACTAATATTTTATTTTTTTCAAGGGCGTTAAATATTTAGTTAATATAATTTCCGCAAAATTCGTGGTGATTGATTTTTCCAGTTTTTAAATCCACAACGCCCAATTGTAAGTATCTAAGGGAAGTAAAGAAGATATAAATAATTAATGAATAGTCTTTAATGAACTGTGGATGATAAAACCCGCATCATTATATGTAAAATACATTATTAATTTACAAGCTATTGATCGTAGCTCATTGCATCGCTTTCTTCCATATCATAGAATCAGTATAAATTTTCTTCCTAAAAATGGAGTCAAATGAAACAAATCAATTAAGACAACCGCTTTGTAAATATTCGGTGAGGGGATCAATCCGAGAAGAAATTCTCTCCAGCGCGCTTCAAATATTGAAACTTCAAAGACTTCAGCTAGTATGTTTTATCATCTTTTAAAACGTCCGTAAAAGAATTCCTCTACAAAAAACAAAAAAAAGCAGCAAAGAAAAAACAAAAAAAACGATGAAGCCATTGAAATCTTGAGATCTCTTTGGTGATTTTCCATTTCTGAATTACTTTCGAA
>OZ038478.1:83293649-83306149 GCA_964036315.1 Acanthosepion esculentum
TTATTTAGCGAATTTTAAATAATTGACTAACTACTTACTTCAAGATGCATTTTATTTTCATATGCCTACAAAAGAGAGATAGAGACAGAAAAGGAGTTCATAGATGAAACTTTTATATAAAAGATCTATCTATAAACTCCTTTCTGTCTGTCTGTCTGCCTCTCTCTCTCTCTCTCTCTCTCTCTCACTCCTCTCTCTCTCTCGCTTTCACACACATATATACACGCATACACACACAAGTATATGGTAATTATAATATTAGCTGTTTCCTTTAAGGAATTATTCAGTTTGGTTTGGTTTGGTTTACGGCATATCAACGTCAATGGATTATTTAATGTCGACAAGATTTTTATTGCTGGTAGTATTTTTTCTTCAAACATTTATTGCTGATAATACTTTTTTTTTTTTAAATGTATTGCTGGCAATATACTTTTTCTTCAAAAATGTATTGCTGGTATTTTTTTTCAAAAGTGTATTGCTGACAATAATGTATTACCAGAAATTATTTTTACTTCAAAAATGCATTGCGTGTAATATTTTTTTACAAAAATGTATTGTTGGTATTAAAATCTATTTTTACACTTTCATAGTGTTTTGAACCCAGTTCACGGTTAACTATTCTCCCATAGCTGGGACCTTAACAGGTGCTACCACCCCGGGCCAGGGTGGACCTGGGAACACCAGCAATTAAGAGGTGATTCTGCACTCCTCAAAACCTCAGAGACCTTGCTGTCGCATGTAGTTTGTCGTCTTACCCAGGACGCAGATGTATTTTAACGTCTTACCCAGGACGCGGATGTAGTTTAACGTCTTAGCCAGGATGGGTAAATATTCGGCATTCAATAATCGAGCAGCCAGTACTACTTTCGAAATTTATAAAACCTTTCTCTTGAAACACTCTTTCGGGGAAAAAAAACGTTTCTCAAGCCCAGCAGCTGTTATCGCTCTTTCCAGCATTAATGGGAGTTTCCTTCCTAAACTTTTATTTGAAATTGTGTGAAATGTCAACATCACGAGTATGTCATTATTTTCTCTTCGAGATATATATGATCTCCATTTTAGTTGCCGCTAATTCTCAAATAATAAGATTTATGTCATATGGTACTGTTCTTTGTTTGTAATTCTGTAGCGCCAGTTCACAATGTTCAAAGAAGAATGGTCTACACCATGACCCACAGCCTTCAAACTCTCAAAGCCATGTTTAGCAATTTTGATCTTAGAAAGCGTTTCTATACATCTGAGGGTTTGCATATGTTTGAACGTGTTTGGCGCCATGCATGACATCAATATGAATGTCTCCCTCTGACAAGATTATTAAAGAACATGACTCTGGTTTTATATATATATATGTAGGCAGCATATTTTCATTCAAGCTGATTTAGTTAAACAATTTAGACATATCATGTCTAAATAAGAAAAATTCCAAAATTTTCTTTCAAATAATTTTTATTTTCCCAAGTGCTTTCAATCTCATCTCATACCATTTTCTGGATTTGTTATGCCTTCACACCGTAAATTCAAAATATCTTTACCTCTATGCAAAGGAGGTAACTTATGTTATTTTTTTAGGAGTTATTTGATATTTTTTTAAATTAGAGCTTTTTATAGAAAACTTTGCAGCCAGAAACATTTAAGAAATTTCTTGCTATACTCATAGTTGACTTTATTTATTTTTGGCCGAAATTCTCTTATATAAAGGCCTTCAAGAATTTTAAATTTATGCTTATTATTTTGATGAAGTACTAATGTATTTTCAACTAATATCTGTCTAAACAGTGAATGTGGACATGAGTGCTCCTTTAAATTTTCTGAGATTGAACTATGCTCAATCAAGTTAAACGTAAGCCGTCTCGTCAACGTCGTCGTTGTAATATATATATATATATATATATATATATATATATATTGATTGATTGATTGATTGATTGATTTTTTACGCCTTATCAAACATTTGCATGTTATCTAAACCAAGAAAATATTTTTAGATTGTAAGAATTTTGGAGGCGATAATAACTAGATTTTTATTAATATTTTTTATTAATATTAATAATATTATTATTTTCCGGCTTACAAGACGTGCAGTTTTTCCTTAAAAAAATACCCTAAAATTAAGTGTGCATAAGACGAATGTAAGGGAACGCCCAGGCTCATGTAAGCTTGGACGGTCACCTAATTGGTTTGACTGATAGGGACGTAGATTTGTATGATGTATAATGTTAGCTATCTATCTAATTCATTCTTTTTTATGATGTAACCTCAGTACTTAGCTGTTACAAATATTTCCAAGACTATAAACAGTCCTGGAACCGAGCCACAGGCTTAAACATATTCTGTTTGCTAGCAGCGTCGGAAGCCTTTCTGCTCTTGACTAGTATGTCATTGCCATACAAACGAAATCGGACGAGTGATTAATGTAAACAATGCATGGCGCCAGTATGTGAGGTACGCATAGTGAATGTGGTGTTGTATAAGAATGACTTTTTTTTCTCTTAGAAATTTCTTTCCGATATTAGGGTGCATCTTCAAAGCCGCAGCGTCTTGCAAGTCGGAAAATACGGTAGCATGCTTGTCTCACAAATCAAATCAAGACAGGTTAGTGAGTTCGATCCTCAATAGGTGACATATTCTTTCAGCCACGTGCCACATTAAAGCTACGCTTAGAAAATCACCTACATATACAAACGCGTATTTAAAAAAGTAAAATTTAAAGTTTAGCATTTCTTCTTTCCTTCATGAGCATGTATGTAGACATCACTTTCGTCTGATAAACTTCTAAAGGACAAAACACGTGACTTGAATTTTTTCCACTTTGTCATTAATTTTTGTAATATTCTTTTGGTATCTAAAAATCTATATATTATTATTCCCATATATATATATATATATATATATATATATATATATATATATATATATATACATATATATATATATATATATATATATATATATATATATATATATATATATATATAATGATAACAATTTTTTAGATATAACTAAAACTATATCTGTAAAAGGACAATATCAATAAAGATAAATGAATATTTATGAGCTTTTCTTAATATTGAACATTTTGAAAAAGTAACAATATTTTCACATTTTCTCGTAAATATTTGTTGCTTAATAAAATCCTTACATTTTCCTTGATAAAGTCCACTAGAGGACGAGACGCGTCGGCTAAGGTAATTTTGCCTTTCGTCTTTTTTCATACATACATACATATATCTATATATATATATATATATATATATATATGCTCTACTCTAATGTGAGCAAAATATCCAAATGAGATAAAGAACAGATGTTTTATTATAATCCCTTATATTTAGAATCAGTGCTAACTCTTCTAATGAAGATCAGTTCAGTAGGCATAGGGGATTTTATAACTGCGCCGTGAGTAGCATTGGTTATAGAGATACCAATATTAAATACAGAAATCTCATTGATATTGACCATAATAAGAAACGAAGATCCAGGAAGATCGTCTGGTTCACCCCCATCTTTTAAACTCATGGTTAAAACTAATGTAGGACTAAAATTCTTAAATTTTGTTAATAAGCACTTCCCTAAAAAGAATATGCTTCAGTAAAATTTTCAATAAAAATACTCTTAAACTTAGTTACAGTTGTGCGGTTAACCTCGGAAAAATAATTAAAAAGCATAATAATAAGTTATTTAACAGATATAAAACACAAAGGGCATGACGAAATGGAATGATGCGTTAAATAATACTAAATATCATAATACCAATACTAATGAATGTAACTGTAGGAATCCCAATGATTGCCCACTAAAAAACAATTGCTAGACTAGTTTCCTGGTTTATCTTAGTACTATTTCTTAACTTGAAAGCCGAAATATTAAAAAGTTCTACATTGGTAGTAATAAAAATCCATTTAAACGCCGTTGGTACCAGAATGATTTTGACTTCAAAAATAGTTCTCATAAACATGCCACCTCGCTGTGCAAATGCTATTGGAGTTTAAAGAAGAAAATCAAAACTCCCACTGTTAAATGGAAGTTAATTGCAAGAGCTCGGACCTGTAATCCTTTATGAGCTCCATGCTATCTTTGTATCAATGAAAAGATAGAAATCATTAGATTTAAGGACAAGATAAACCTTTTAAATCAAAGGAAAGATCTCATTGATAACTGCAGGCGTAAATTACCTTTTAACTTGCTTTCTAGCTAGCTAGAATATTGTATATAAAGATGAAATGGTATTGTAAGTCTGTAATAAATATATATATATATTTTTGTCCTTAAGTTTTCGATTATTAATATTTACACAATTTTGACAGGTAGTTTGCGTCGTCTCTGTAGTTATGATGGAAGATTGAATCTTAATGAATCTATTTGTCGTTCGTATATTTATGTGCTCATATATTCAATCACATTTATGTGTTTGTCTATTATGACGTTATGTATGTATGTATAGTCACAAATAAATATTTCTTCCTTGTCTACTAAACCAATCATCACGACCCTGTCAATGTAACTGACTATGTAGCCATATATTGCACCTTTTAATTCCATTCAGATTCGGACGAAAAATTTAAACTATTTCTAAGAAATGAAATTTAGACATATTTTCTCTGTTTTTTCTTTGAATAATTTTGTTAGTTTCTAAACATGACTCATGGTTGCATTTAGAGATTAATTTGCGTAACTTTTATTTTTTGATTACAAAATATTGGGAATTAATTGTTTATCCTGATTTCCTATAAAACCTAATACTTATTTTAAAGCATTTATAAATTCTATATAGGTCCGTTATATACTTGTAATTTGATTGGCCATTATATTTCACGTAGAAATATATACCGCAGTGGGGGCAGTGGTTTGGTTTTTGAACTCTTTAAAATCTTTTTATTTTACTTGAAACATTTTTACTTGACAAGAGACCAGAAGTGTTGGAACAAAATGGCTTTATTTGTAGTGATGTTATAACATACTTATGTTATATTTTTTAAATAAATATAATCTCTTATTAAAAATATAATAATAATAATTTGCTCTACTTTGTACAGAGCACTTTTTTAAAAAGTAAATGCTACGAAAAGTGGATTTTTACTCCATCTGTTCTTTCTCTCAATTGCATATTTCGCTCACATTACGGTAGAGTATACACTACATTATTTTTTACATTAAGGGATTTCAAAATATTTTTATTATAATCTCTTATAATAAATATATATATATATATATATATGTGTGTGTGTGTGTGTTTGTGTGTGTGAAATGTAAGACAAAGTGGGAAATCTTTTCTTGTGACGCGTTACATTCTTTCGGACTTCATTGGACTAAATGTTTTATGTTGGTGCAAGTTCCGATGTCCTAAAGGATGAAATATACATAAATTGTGTATTTGGGCGGCAATTTCTCTTTTATCCAAGTTTCGTTGAAAACGACTGACAAGGTGCTGTAGATGATGGGTGTTTTTATATAATTTCTCATGTGTTTGTATATATATGTTTTTTTTTCTTTTTAGTACAAAAATTATATAAAAACTGTGCGAATGTTTTCCAAGCGCATCCGACTATACTTTTAGACATTATCAAGGATGAATTTTATTTTACTTTTAACTGAATATATGGCTCGTTTTATTTATGTATCCAGAGTTATAGCAATGTTTTATTTTGCAAACATGGTCAGCACATTGTGGCCGTGTTCATAGTTGATATTACTAAGTGTTGACATATTGGCATATGAAGCTTGATGACAGCTCCAGTGACCTAACCACCTTCTAAACATACTTTGGACGTTTTCGACGGTTGAGATTGACATTTGGATTGAACTCTGCCTCTGAAATCTTTTAAAAGCAAATTTAGAAAGCACAGCTATCATCGTTGATGACTTGGTGGTACGAATCAACAAGAGCATGATAAGCGGGTACGGGACTGCTTGAAAGATGTCAGATAACGGGATTCAAACTCATCCCTGCAAAATTTGAGATGGGACTGCACGCCATCAGCTTTATGTAACACCGGATCACAAGCAACGTCTTTGGGGTAGATCCGGAGAGTATAATCTGTAACATGGATGCCCTGGAAAATATTGGAGAATTGCGCAAATTCCTAGGGATGGTTAATTATCCAAATTTCTCCCCAATTTAATCTCCATCATCAAGCCTCTTCAGGAACTCACGAAAAATCAGGCAAAATAGATGTGGTCTGAATTACAACAAACCACATTTGAGTCAGTGATTAAATTGATTAGTAGTTTACCAATGTTTGTTTACGATAATCCATCTGAGGATTAGACACTAGAAAATGATGCCTAGGAGCAGCCCTGATACAAAAAGTCAGACCTGTTGCATATGAAAATCGTTCACTGTCGGACACGGAGCGACGTTATGCGCAAATAGAAAAATGAATGCTTGAAATGGTCTATGCACTGGAGAAAATTCACCTTAATGTCAATCTGTGTAAAGTCTCTATCAAAAGAACATAAAAGGCTGCAGAATATGCTGATGAGGGCACAGCAATATAACTTTTCACTATAGTACAAACCAAGTGAGGAGATTCCACTGGTGCATTCCCTCTCTCGTGCGCAAAAAAAGGCAAGCTAGTAAAAGAAGATCTGTTGATGATGAACAATCTGACGGTGCCTCTAATTCAAGTCCATTGGCAGGCATAGATCCGTCGATTCAACGATGATGGCGCAAGCCACAATTATTGCCAAATGGTAGCCGCCTAATGAGAGCTGAGACCTTTCTGACAGCATCAAACCACTTTTGACTATAGGGATGAGTTGACACTACAGGACGGGTTAATTCTGCGTGAGTAAAGGATCTCTAGTGCCATGCGTCAAGAAATGAAGACGGTGGCTCATGTTGGTTACTTGGGCATCAGTGGGTATTTGTGAAGGGCTAGAGACTTAATATTTTGGCTGAGTACAACATTTGAGATTAAACAGTTTGTGAAAGCATATGCTTCATGTACAACATCCTCGGAACGCGAGCCAGCAGAACCTCACTGTCGTCCCAGAAAGACCCTGGCAATAAATGGCAACTGACCTTGTGGTGTGGGGGGGACGAATATTTAATCACTATGGATACTAACAGTAACTTCATTGAAGTTGATCATCTAACCAACGTCAGATGCAGCAACAGAGAGCCCTCAGACCCATTTTGCAAGGTAGTTTATAACAACGCAACTCCGTTCACATCCTACCATTTCAAGAATTTCGCAAAGGAATGGATGTTTCAACATGAAACTATATCACCAGGTAACAGCCAATCTAATGGAGCAGCAGAGGAAACAGTGAACGTCGTGAAACGATTATGGCGTAAGTACAGAGCTTCAGCAGAGGATCCCCTCATAGAACTACTGCACTTGCGGAATTCCCCAAAAGAGGGGCTAAATACAAGCCCAGTACAAAGGCTGTTTGGGAGAATAAACAAGACATTGTTACCAGCAACAGAAAGCAAGCTACGACCACTCTACTCATACACTGCTGATGAGGCAGCCAACAAAGGAAAGAGGAACCGAAGATACCAGGGCTCGGCAATGAATTTTAAAACCTACAGATGGCTGAAATAGTCTGAGTCCAGACACTCAAACTAAACAAGAGAGTAGAAAGAGGCTAAAATCACTAAATCAGTTCCGAGACGCTTATATGGGTGGAGACTAGGCAGGGCGTTTCTTGCAACAGACCACTCCATCCACTCACTCATTCATTATTAGTTGTCCAGGAACGAATAGTCGAGCCTCCACAGAGGAAGTCCCTACTATTCCTAAAGAGGCAAAGGATCCTGAGACAGATGTGACTATAGAGGAGCCACAACCCGAGTATGAACACGCTCAGGAAGAGAAGTTAGCAAGTCAGTACAATAAAGAAGATCATAACAAGGAACATGTTGTCTTGAGTGGAAACAGAGCTAAGTTTTAGAATCCTACATATTTTTCTTCTTTTCTTTCTTCTATGATTTGAATGTTCCCTAAAGTAAAAAAATATAATCGGGGAAGATAGTGAGTGCAATTAAAACTAACCCCCTTTCACAAAAAGGAAGGGTGTTCAATCCTTTGGGAAGCGGGACTCGGATGTACGGTAATGGCGTAGTCATTCAAAACAGAGATGGATTACAGTGTGTCTTCATTCTGGACACATGCATAACGTAACAGTCATCAAACAATATTTTTCATCATTTTAGATTGTCTTTAGCGTTCATGTTCAATCCGCTTTCTTGCTTCGTCTCTTTTAAGTTCTCTGCGTTCAAATTTTTTAACCATTCCTTCTCTCTCTATTCTCCATTTCCTTTTTTCTACATTTTCGTTATCCTTTTGGTCTTCTGGTCTCAATCTTCGGGAAAATGTTCCCAATTTAAGATTCTTCTTCATATATAATTAATATCATATTCCACGATTTCCCCATATTTAGACTTGGCGATAGAATTTTGTTTATACCTCATTATTATTATTATTATTATTATTATTATTATTATTATTATTATTATTATTATTATTATTCTCTTTGATTTCTATTGTATACACGTTTCCTTTTTGGTCCCAACTAAATATCTAAGATTATAAGTGGCTTCATGACACTTTACACTGGTCATTTTTGTAAAAAGATACAGCAACAAAGAGCCTTAAGATCACACATATTTTACATAGATAAAGCTCTTCGTAATGTGTGGGTAGTACTAGTTTAATATCTTTAAGGTATGAGCTACAATGAATTCCTTCAATGAGTCTATAGGAATCTTTTCCAATCAATCCGAGGGCTCCAACTACAACTGGAATTATTGATGTCCTCATGTATCACATATTTTAGATTTCCACTTCAAGATCCTTGTATTTTGATAATTCTTTCTTAAGATCTTCAATCTTCAGGGATTGCTATGTCAATTAGAAAGCACATTCTCCTTATGTGATCATTGATCACGATGGCTGTGCGATTAGCTTCGATTATTCTGGCTCTGTTGTTGTTGTTGTTGCTATTATTATTATTATTATTATTTTTATTTCCTTTGATATCTGGCGTTTACACATTTCTTTCCGGGTCCCGCCCAGGGACCTAAGGTTAGAAATGGCATCATGACATTTTCCACTGCAAATAATAATAATAATAATAATAATAATTACATAGATAAAGCCCTTCGTAAAGTGTGGGCTGTACTTGTCAGAACAATTTTTTGCATCTCTTTGAGGCATGGACTTCCAGGGATCCCTTCAATCAGCCTACTGGAATCTTTTCCAACCAGTCCAAGGGCTCCAACTACAACAGGAATTGTTGATGTTCCCATGTGCCACATTTTTTAGATTTCTATTTCAAGGTCCTTGTATTTTGACAGTTTTTCGAATATCTTCAATGATACATTGCAGTCTGCAGGGACTGCTCTATCAATAAGGAGGCGCTTATTTTGTTTGTGGTCTTTAATAACAATGTCTGGGCGATTTTATTATTATTATTATTATTATTATTATTGAGTCGAAAAAATGACGCAAAAAAATTGAACTTAGGGTACTAATATTTGAAACCAATATACTTATAATGAAGCCTATTATTATAATTATTATTATTAGTAGTAGTAGTATTTTTAATAATAATAATAATAATAATAATAATAATAATAATGATAATAATTTAAATTCTGTCATTATCTGATGATTTATCCAACTATCATTTTCCAGAGCCTAACGATATATTTAACATTTCTCATGTTTCTCAATATATTTCTACTTAGTCTCTCTCACTCTCTCTCTCTCTCTCTCTCTCTCTGTATATATATATATATATATATATATATATATATATATAGAAAGATAAAATTTCGAAAAGTGTAGCTCGTTCTGCACAATCTGTCACCATTATAAGCATATATATGTATATATAAACTGTGTATTACAACTTTCACCATATGCAGATCTTTTTGTAGCAAAATGTACGTCATTATTTCTAGTACTACATGCACTATTTAAGATATTTTATTTTAGTTTGCCATCATCTTGTGATATTTTAAAGATGGCGTATTTCAATTTTTTTTTATATTTGTGCCATATTTACAATATATAATTGTACGTAGTGCAATGCCTTTATAATTTATTCTTTGACAAATATTTGTATTGGTAAGTTTTCTTAATCATGCCCTGATTTTACCTGGGGTAAAAGAGGAGTGGAATTGGGGATAAGAAATGTAGAAATGAGTATATAAAAGGCGATAATGAGAAACTGCACATAAATGGGACCAACATCGAGAAAAAGTTAACGAAAATAATGAAAAATGCCGAGATTAACAGATAAAAATACAGAGCAATAAAGAAAAACAAATATAAAGGAAAGGACAGAGTAAGATAGAAGAGTCCGAAACGGAACATGGAAAGTTAGTTTAATACCGAACGGAATGAGGTGGTGAGAGCTGATTGGCGGAGATTGTGAAAAATAAATAAATAAATAAATAAATAAGAAAATGACAATAAATTAGGAAAATAAAAACTATACGAAAAAAACTATAGATGCCGGAAAAGGAAAAGATGGGGGATGAATAATAAATAAATAAAAGGAGAAAGAAATCTAGAGAAACTTAGAAATGTGTTTGCTGTGAGTTAAACCGAGTGAGGGTTTGCGCGTGGGAAAAGAAGAGAGGAGAGGGTATATTAGCGAAACTATTAGCTGGGATCACACGAGGGCAAATTAAAGTTGAAATGAAGCAAGATGGAAACGAGGCAAAAACAGTCGACAAGCCTCGGAATGGAGTGAGAAAATTAGTTGACATTCCCACCATGCAAACAATTACGTGGACTCTAACGCTCATGTATGTATGTAAGCTACAAAGATGACATTGTCACAACAGGCACGACGAGAGATGCGATCGCACGCATACATGAATACTGTTTTAGATTTATTGCAAATCATGTTATTACAAAACACGCAAACGAAGACAACGCATTGACGAGAAAAAGCCAGATGAATTGTCCTCTCAAATCGCAGTGAGTTTATAGAAACAAAAAAAGATAACGCAACATATATATGTGTCTAGGTTTGTGTTTAACACAACACACTTATATATACGAGTGTGTATGTATTTAAATACAATGTGTCAATAAAGCAAATAAAGGTATATTGTACTGAGCGTTATTGTGATTGTCGCTTAACATATATAAACATTAATGTTTCAAGACGAATTTAATAAATATATCCAAATAAAAAAATAATACAGATACACGTATATATATATATATATATATATATATATATATATATATATATATATATATATATATATATATATATATATATCTGTAAACTTATAAAATATAAAACTATCCCTCAATAAAAGAAAAACAAATTCCTTTGTAACAAGAGATGTGACCGGATGAACCAGGAAAAATATATTTTCTGGGGAAATAAATTATAGTCATGGAATATTAAGTTTTTCTCTTTCTTAATTTAATTATTTAATTAATATTTGCACTGTTATATCGTCTTTGGAATTATCCATACGAATTACCAAACCCATCATTATTACATTACAAAATATATATATATATATATATATATATATATATATATATATATATATATATATATATATATATATATATGTATATATATATATATTAAATAAAAACTGACCACTTTAAGGTTCCATATATTATATGGAACCTTAAAGTTGTCTGTCTTTATATAAATTATTAGCTCTGATTTACATTGAGTTCTCTGGATTTTATCCTCCTTGGGTCTACCCATACGGATTACGTAGTTTTTCGTAAACTAAATCTATATATATATATATATATATATATATATATATATATATATATATATATATATATATATATTAAATAAAAACAGACCACTTTAAGGTTCCATATATTATATGGAACCTTAAAGTTGTCCGTTTTTATTTAAAATATTAGCTCTGATTTACATTGAGCTCTCTGTATTTTATCCTCCTTGGATTACCTAGTTTTTCGTAAAATAAATCTATACATATATATATATATATATATATATATATATATATATATATATATATATATATATATATATATATATATATATGTATGTATGTATGTATGTATGTATATATGCATGTATATATATGCGCGTGGGGGTGTATGTATGTATATGGGTGTAGATTGTGTGCTTGTGTGTGTCCAAATAGATAGATCAATAAGATAAATCACATAATTATTAGCTGAAACTTCATGTGAAATTTTCGTATGATAATGTTCGAACATTGATTAATATTCGCGACGAAATAAACTGTCTTGACAAGGAAGAATATTATGTCACAAAAGAAATATTTGTTGTATAAATAACTATCGTCAGAAAATTTAGCACATTTTGTTGAAAAACTCACGCACATACATATATATATATATATATATATATATATTTATATATAGGCGCGTGAGTTTTTCAACAATATATATATATATATATATATATAATCAAATATATAATCAAATCCTGTGTGGCTGTCAGGCTTTTAGTTTCTGGGAACTGATCTGTCTGACCCTCATATGTCGAGTTCGACGGGAGAGCGA
>OZ038478.1:83308649-83313649 GCA_964036315.1 Acanthosepion esculentum
AGTTCACACTCCTCCCTGTCTTTTGAATAGGGGTAGAGGTTTAACACTTGTTTCCTGTTTAGGATCTAGTTTTTAGTTCCTTCTAAAGTCTTTTCATTTTCTTTCACACACAGTAGCCACTTGAGCCCCAGTGGCATTATCGCCTTACTTGGAGTGGACTGGTTAAAAATATATATTAAAAAATGCAAAAATACTGATATCTTATATTAAATGGAAGTAATATAATCTGAATGTAAGATCCTGATAACTGATAAGGAAATCAAACATAATGGCCTGCGTAAAAGAAAATAGTAAACCGCTTTCAAGCCCCACCTAGAGTAAACGCCTACAAAAGTGTGCATGTATACTAATATATGTCGATTTACATTATTTATATTCGGATTAATAGCCACATCTACAGAACCGGAGTTAGGGACTCTCCCCACTCCCTTAAATCTTGATACAGGTCCCCCCTCTCTACTACATGTAACCGAGGAGCCGCAAAATCTTGAAGAAAAAAATGTTGGGGAGGGAGAGCAGCGTTTTTTTTTAAATCACTAAAAATCAGAGAATTGTTCAATTTAAATGAAAATTTCAGTACATATGCATTACTTATTTACTTTTATAATTTTATCTTTATTTTTTTTTAAAAAAATGATAAAATGTTATTCTTTTTCATAATCACCACCAATACTTTAATGACTAAATTATACTCGAAAAAATGTTTAACCCGTAATTTTTTACATTTCCATAAAAGATTAATCGTTGACGCATCTCCACAGAAAAATTGTTTTTACAAAGATTCCAACACAACACAAACGGGATTGTCTTAAAAATTTGTTTTAAAAACCGTATTTCAGTTTTCAGGAAAACTGAAATTGTTGAAAACTTTAAACATTTTTACTTTTTAAGCAATCATTTTCTCGATTTTATCTTTCTAGAAATGTAAAAAACTAGAAATTTTATTTTAATTAATAGCCGTGGACTTATGGTTATTATTACTATTAGTAAAAAAAAAATCGATCCTCCTTAGTGAACGATCTCGGAATAAAAAATGATTTTACCGAGATATATTACCTTCTTAATAGATTTAAAAGAACTGTTCAGAAAGAAAATTACAATTTAAAAAATAAGCGCTACTGAAATTAGCACTTATGCATCTCCTCCCCAGTAGGCATGGAGCCCCCACGCGGTTGAGAGGTTCTGTCGATTATTATACTTGGATGATTGGCAATATGACTTAGATAGAAAAAAAATTAAAAAGTACAAAAAGCAAAAAACGTTGCTGAAATTAGGCGTTTTGGTGTTCCAACCTCGTGGGGGCTCCTACAGATACATGGTGAATGCTATTAGTTGATAATTGACAATGTATTGTCAGTTTAAAATAATTTTTTTTAAAATGGGGGATGGCCATAAAACATTGTTGAAAAAAATGTCAGAGGCTACAACGAGGCCCCAGAAAACGCAATGTCCTCCAGTCGAGGGTTTCGGCCGTAAGACGCGGCAGCCCTGATTGTGAAAACAGAATAATATATATCATATGTTTATTATTTCAAATCTCCCAAGATAACCGATAATGTTTTGATATGATGTTAATCAGACAGACACATGCACACACGCACACACACACACACACACACGCACACACACACACACACACGCACACGCACACACACACAAACAAACACACGCATACACACACGCGCGCGGACGTGCGTGTGTGTAGTTGTGTATTTGGAAAGCATTTCCTCTCGAATACATATTTCATTAAAAATGAATGGCATGTTATTTCTGTTAAGGTCTTTAATTGAATTTTGTGAGTGTTTGTGTGTGTGCGAAAAACATATTTCTTTTTGGGGAATTATTGTATATAGAAATGTTTCAAATTGTTGTCTGTGCCGATCTTTTGCGGCGAATTTGTTATACATAGACACAAAATTTTGTATGTATGGCAAATGGTGCGTAAGTTGCAGGGAAGATGACATATTTTTAATTGTTGAATACATGCAGTAAAATATGAAATATGATCATGTGTTAGTTGATGGAAAGTCTATAATAATATTATTACAGAAATCTATGTACGTGTGTGTGTGTGTGTGTGAGCGCACGCACATACATGTATATATTAACTAAGTGAAGCACTATATATATGTGTGTATATATACATATATATATATATATACATATATATATATATATACATACATACATATATATATATATATATATATATATATATATATATATATATATATATATATATATATATATATATATATCAAACATAATGGCCCGAGTAAAAGAAATCATATAGTGAGTGAGTCTGAAAATTTTAATTTTCTAATTTTTCAATATTTTGTATTGTTCAAAACATATATATATATATATATATATATATGTATATATCAAACATAATGCCCTGAGTAAAAGAAATCATATATATATATATATATATATATATATATATATATATACAGAAATATAGTCTTAAAGTGTGCTATATTTATGGGGTAAAGTGCTCAATATCAGAGATAGAGCGTGTGTAAATATAAAAGTGGACATAGAAGTCAGCACTTAGAGGCGACAGTCTGTTTCATGCTTTTATATTTATATATATATATATATATATATATATATATATATATATATATGTTTTGAACAATACAAAATATTGAAAAATTAGAAAATTAAAATTTTCAGACACTCTGGGTTGTATATAAATATTTTGGTGTTTTATTATTTCTATTTGGCTCCTCGACTATTTTCTGCCAGCAATGGTCATCATGAGGAGAAAATAAATTCCCGCTGGTTAGTAGCAGTGAACTACAGGAATTAATGACTTTCTGAAGAAAAGGAACTTTATCTGTAGTTTTCATTTGTTTTTTATCGTTAATTTTGGTCAGTCCTTGTGTTGGTCAAACGGCTTCTTTTATGCTGTTTTTAAGGTAAATGCTGTGGAGATTCGTGCGAGTTAAAATTCCTTTGATCATTTTGGCAGTTTTATTGGTTGCTTGGAAGGGGATATGTGCGTGTTAAGTGTATGTTATCATTTGTTATTTGGGAGCGTGTATGATGTGTGTAAATGTATAATATTAGTATCGGTGTATATATAAGTGTGACCTCAACACCTCCGCAAGCATATCTGTTTGTATGGGTGAGAAATGTGGGTAGGACTTGATTGATGGGGTTATGTATTAATTGTATCTATGTTGTTAAATTTGTGGTTAAGCCCGTCTGGACGAAATACATACATACATACATACATACATACATACACACACACACACACACACACACACACACACACACACATATATATATATATATATATATATAAAAGTGAACATAGAAGTCAACACTTACAGGCGACAGTCTGTTTCATGCTAGATGCAATCGTCAGGCCATATATATATATATATATATATATATATATGTATATATATATATATCTGTATGTTTTTATTTGTTTGTTTTCGTCTTTTTTACATCTTTCTGTCCCCATGTACAAAAGATGTTAATCAACACGTCGCAGATTACTAGGATGTGTACAGGCATAACTCTATAATACTGTAATATTAAATGTAAAATGGAGATTCTTATAGGATATCAGATCTGGTAAAGTGTGAATTGTAGCGCTCTGAAATAATTTAGAAAATAAATTACGTGCGTTGAGTTCAAATTATCTTTACTCTAACTGAGTTGCTTCTCCATTTTTTTTTCATTTCCATACAAGGACATTATTCTTGTTTTCGTTTACGTTGTCTCATCTCCTTTTATTATGAATACATTTTCCAAAATTACAACGTGATACAACAACGGAAGAAGTAAATAAATGCAGCGTCGGTACAAGTTTCCACTTGTATAAACTCTAAAATCGATTACACGACAGTACAAAACCCCAAAAAATGTTAGAGCAAAATCTTAAATTGCAAACGATTACAAACAGGTCAAGATATTTCTATTTTTGTGATTATTTAACTCTTGATTTTAGTAGCTTACGGCCGTATCACATTGAAACACCGGTTCCCGAGCGATCACCGAAGTTCAGCAACGTTGAGCCTGGTCACTGCGAATCCCAGGTTGGATCTATGAGTGGTGTAATGGATAATGACTCAGAATTGTTATCGGCGAGCCGAGTTCCAATTCCAGTTGAGATCGTTATATTCACTTACGCGGAAATACCCTTGGAGATGCTATGAATCCACCTCATCTCCCCCCAACTATGAGTTAATTAGTAAGACTTATCACTAAAGCCATTATTATCTCAAAAGAAATTCTTACAATCTAAAAAATATTTCAATCAATGAATTGGTTTTAGCAATTTTTTCTCGCAATTTTCTTTCTTTTTTTTTTGTTGTTGTTGCCTTTCTTCTGAAAATGTTTCAAACGAATTTGTAGTTAAGAACGGTTTCATTCTTTTATTTTAATAATTAATGTACGAATGATATATCTTATAACCCGTATGTATTTTCGTATATTATCTCTTTTAGACAATATTATGTAAAATTCGTTTAAATATTTGCAACAATAAACACTTCAAGTATTAATTATATGGATAAACGGCATAAAAATAGTCTTTAAAATATTCCCAAACGTTTCTATATTTATTACTCTTATTTATTTATTTATTTATTTATTTATAAAAGAAGCTACATAGCAAAGTCATATGGGGAGGGGGTGGTCATCGCCAGGTTAACTCACTGGCCACATAGATGATATTAAAATACGGGCATACTACCACAAAAACTCTAGGAATTGATAAACGAACAAGGAAATAATATTTTAAATTTTCAGACTATTTTAAAATTTGCATGAGCAATATTCTTGTCTATATGGTCAAATTTTCTGGAAAATATATTGAAGTATTAATCGCTCTCACAACTTTTGAAACACTATGTTTATAAAAAGGTATTGAGAAGAAAACAGCACGCAAAATCAGAAAGCTAAAGGAGATTGAAAGAACAAATGTGTGCGTATTTGCAAGTGGTTATTAACGTTATGTAAGGATAATGAGATTTAAT
>OZ038478.1:83318649-83338649 GCA_964036315.1 Acanthosepion esculentum
GTAAATTCCTCTTTCCAGTTTTAGCTCATTATCATTTTGTTTTGAAAAACTTAACTACTATCGCAACAAAGTAAACATCGCATTCGTCCGATAACGTCCTAAAGAAAAGAGAAATGTTTTTCCAGTTTATCATAATTTTTTTTTTTTGTTTAAATTGTTCTGATATATAAAAATAACATTATATATCGTTTTCCCATATATGAGCTACGTATGATCTAACGAGGGTTACCACTGGCCAGGAGGACGCAGGTTCGATTGCTGTCGGAGCGCGCATATTTTTCTTTAATAGGAGTTCTAGAATATTCAGGCCGGTAGACGAAAATAAATAAATTTACTGTTTAATAAATAAACGAAGCGTCTACGAGTGTCCACTAAAATAATGTTTAAAATGATAAAATCTGTTGAATTAACAAATAAGAATTCGTTAATTCTTTAGAAAATTGGTTTTGTTAACGTTTGGATATGAAACTGAACAAATATGAACATTTCATAAGAGACTGTGATGAGAGAAGATTCGCTTAAAATGTACTATTCAGACTTGTCTGAATAGCACATTTTGATCGGCTAGGTTCTCTGTAACTCAATCGGTAAAAGCCGGTTGGATCTAACGACGGATTCTCTACCCAGGCAGATGCAGGTTCGAATCTTGCCGAAGAGCACATATTTTCCTTTAATCGGAGTCCTCCAATATTAAGACCGCTAGAAGAAAATAAATAAATGTACCATTTAATAAATAAACGAAGCGTCTACTAAAATATGGTTATCCATTGAAAATAACGTTTAAAGTGATAAAATCTGTTGAATTAATAAATAAAATTCCTTTAGAGATTGTTGGTTTAAAGACGTGTCATTTAATTTTCTTGGGAGTTTTATATATATGTTTTAACGCCACTTTGGATAGTAACTATTTGCCCATAGCTGGGATTTTAACAGGTATTACCAACACAGGTGTGTGTGTGTGTGTGTGCGCGTGTGTGTGTGTGTGTGTGTGATCTGATTTTGTTTCCACAGTTTTCATTCGATTTCGATTAAACTTTTTTGTTTGATAGATATTTCTTCAGTGCTGGTTTTGAGTTCAAATTGGTTGGGAAAATTACAACCCTGAAGGTGAAAAATCGAAAAAAACTGATTTTTTACACTTTGGGCAAAAATCAAAGGCAAAATTTAATGTCTGTAAAAAAAAAAACAGCGTACAATCAATTTAGACAGTTGAAATCTAACGCAAAAGATTATTAGAATTATAAAAAAAATTATATTATAAATAAAAATTATCGCATATTATTATTATGACGGTCCATGGAAAAAGGTTCCTTCCTGGCAAGATTGAGAACGCAAAAACAACCCCTTTTCAGGGACACTCCCCATTCAAATTGTTAACCCCACCCCATTTGGGGATGTGCCTCAGCTTCACCCAACTGTTGTTACTAATATTTATTTTCAGGTGGGCTGACTTTAAATTCAAACTGCTCCAACTGAATGTTTAAATTCCCAGTAATAAAACACCCGGCCGAAGACGGTTATTACTTGTATGAACGCTTATATTCTATGCATATTTCGAAGCCATTACATTTGTTAACAGCTAAAAGCTTTAATTCTTCTATGTGCTATGTACTTTCAGAACGTGGTCAAGCATGGCACTCCACAATTTTCTGCCCTTTGTAGTTCTTAATAACATTTGTCTTTTTGTTATCTCGCTTAATCCCTGTTATGTCAACCATTTACACAGGATCATTATATATGTTATTCGTCGCTTTCCACTGTCTCTGTTGTCTTCAATATGCCTGTGAGGGTCAAATTCTCTAAGCCTTCTTTCTTCATTATGTAACCTAGAATCTTCAATTGTCTCTTTCTGTTTCTAATTATAAGCGTTCTTCTTTGTTTCCATTTTTCTTAAAACTTCTTCGTTACTTTTATGGTCACTACATGGAATTCTCATCATCCTTCTGCAGAAGCACATTAATATTGCCTCAAGTGCCTTCTTCATTCGTAAGGAGATTGTCCAGCATTTCTCAACAATCTAGGAGTAACAAGAATGAAATTCACAGTATCCCAGCTGAGATGTTGCAGCAGTCAATGAGGAATCTCAACAGCAGATTTCAAGGAGAGTTGATATTCCATAAGAGTTAATTACTCTTTACTCTGATTCTAACGTAACTATCTGGTTTCTTAATACTTTGCTCAGCCTGTTGGAAGGCATTTACGTTTTCCTCCATGCGCCTTCGGATTTAAGTGTCGCATTTTTTTATCCTCTGTTAAAATACTTCCTAGATATTTAATTTTATTTTACTTGTTTGACTCTAGTATCCCCAGTTCGTAGTTCACATATTGGGCTGTTCCCTTTCATGACACCCATACATCGTTTTCTTACAATTCATGCTATGTCCTTTCTCCTACTTTTGCTTTACTGCTTTCTGTAGTCCTGTAGTTTATTTTATGTACCTTCTATCAACAATGTTTCATCTTCATATCTAATGATGTTAACATTGCATCGTCGTATCCTGTAGCACTTCTACAATTTTTAAATGTTAATGTTATTTTCTGGTGAATTAAAAGGAATTTCGTAATGCAAACACAACATTTTATCCAAATTTTGAATTGCATTCAAAAACAAGAACAAAAAGATATATTCTGGGCAATGTGGGTACAGTTAAAACATGTTTAATATTTATATACGCAGAATTAAAGAAAACCCCTGATTTACCAAATTCAAATAAACGTGTCTTAGGATTTTACTAATTTCTACTTGTGGAAATTACCAAATCAAGTTAGGTATAGGCTTTCTCAATGGTGAATACTTGAATTACATTCACACTGTCTTCTGTCGCATCGCTTTCCAAATTTTCTGTCACTGACATGCCACGAAGACAACAAAAGAACCATTCGTCAAAACAACATTACTATGAATACAGGGTGACCCCCCCCCCAAAAAACGAGAACTTTTGAACAATCAAATAAAACCAAGAGTGATGGAAGAAAAATATTTAATTCATAGTAATAGAAACCTTAAAACATGCCATTTAAGAAACAATGATGGAATTTTCATTTTTTTTTTTAAATTACGTCCTGTAGATGGCGTCCTCCTGTACGAATGCATTCTTGAAATCTGCTGTTGAGATTCCTCATTGACTGCTGCAACATCTCAGCTAGGATACTGTGAATTTCATTCTCGTTACTAAAATGGCGAAATGTTTACTTGCTCAAGGTCACTGTCTCGCAGTGTTACCACTTGCTCATGTCTGGCAATACGCACTTCAAAAATTCCCGTTTTTTTGGATTACCCTATACCTTATTTCCTTGGTAGAAAATCTATTCCTCGCAATAGTAAACTGATCCAATTAAGGTTTTGTTGATAAATAGACACAAGAAGACGGATAAACGGTCCATATAGACTTAAGGTTAAGTTTCTATGCCTAATCATGACATTATTTCAACTTAATGTAATATTTCTTTAATCGCAAAGTGATAAAGCCACTAAAGCTTACTGAGAGTAAAAGAAATTGAGTAAATGTTGAGGAGTAAAAGTACATTAAAAGGAGGTAGAAGATGCATTTAATCTCTTGTTGGCAGGAAAGCAAACCGCGAAATACGAGAAGTCCGAGACGAGAAACCATTAGCATAGAACTTTCACTTAATTTGCAATTTCAACAGTAAAATTATAAGACCTAACATGGATGCGGTGTAAAAAAAAAAGAGCTGCCCCATAATTATTGACGAAGTATCAGCAGTAAATATAAAGTAATGTTACTTATGAGATATTCAATACCCAATATTTCGTGAATTCGCGCATCAATATTTCATTACAATAGTTAAATGTACGCAGGTATTATGACATTTTTAAATCTGCAAAAACAAAAGAATCGAGGCTAGATATTTGTTTTTTTTTTACATATAACTATATTGAAAACCAATCAAAAGTAATTCTTATAATTATTTATAGAAACTTTTAGCGTAAAATAATTATTTACTCTTTGAATAATGTCTGTTTAATTTCGCTACTACCCACAGAATCGACTTAATTTTCTGTAATTATTATAATAATTTTCACTTACATGCATAAAACACACACACACACACACACACACACACACACACACACACACACACACACACACACACACACACACACACCTTTCCCATGGAAGAAATGATCATCTGTATGAGATAAATTGTTTGGTTTGCATCAATATTGTAATTCACTTATATGCTCTATAATAAAAATTATATTGAGCTCTCATTTGTGGCTCAGTTTTAATATTTTATATTAATATAATCTACTTGGATTGCTTGACCACGGATTATTTTACCTACACACAAACACACACACACACACACACACACACACACACACACACACACACATATATATATATATATATATATATATATATATATATATATATAAAAGTGAACATAGAAGTCAGTACTTAGAGGCGACAGTCTGTTTCATGCAAGATGCAATCGTCAGGCCACGAGTGCTGTTATTTTTCTCGGCTATTTATATATACGGGACAGTGGTGCATTGTGGGTAGTCTATTTTGCCTGTTATTTTAACGGAAGTCCTTTATTTGTTTATTTATTTATTTGGGTTAAATTTTTTTGCTTGTTTTTATTTATTTGTATTTTTTTATCTAATATATTTATTTATTTTTATTTTCATCGGTGTTTTTATTCACGTAGTAAAAATTTGTTTATATAGCTTATTTAGTAGTCTTGTTTTTGTTTGGGAAGATAAAGCTATTTGTTCAATTTTGGTGTTGATTGCTGTATTTGTTCTAACTATTATTTTGGCGGGAACACACGCTCTATCTCTGATATTGATCACTTTATCCCATAAATATAGCACATTTTAAGACTATATTACATCATATATATATATATATATATATATATATATATATATATATATATATATATATATATATATAAACATATATATACATATATATATATACATATATATATATATAGTTAGCAATGTGGATTTATTGCTTTTAAACTACAAATTTCCCATGATTTCCATCGAACTTTCATATTTGTTCGAAGCGTATCTTAACGTAAACAAATGACGATATATATTAATAAATGGACAATTCTTTTAATATATTTTATTGTTAAATATTGGTAATACTGTTTATTATAAACAGACCATTTAATTAAATATTTGTGTCGATATAAATAACCTATAACAAGAAAATATATTAAAATAATTGTCGGACTTTGTCCATTTCATAATATATGAAGTCATATATATTTTCCACTTTCACAGTTAAGATACGCTTCGAGCAGATATGAACGCTCAATATATATATATATATATATATATATATATATATATATATATATATATATACATGATAAAATATATTTTTTTAAGGTATGCTATGTTTATTGGTTAAAGTGCTCAATATCAGGGATAGAGCGTATGTAAATATAAAATTGGACATTGAAGTCTACTCTCAGCGGTGACAGTCTGTTTCATGCATACGTCAGCCCATGATAGTGAATAAATATGAAACAGACTGACTACAATGTCCATTTATATATATATATATATATATATATATATATATATATATATATATATATATATATATATATATATATATATATATATATATATATATATATATATATATGATTTGATTTGTTTGTTTAACGGTATATCAACTCTTTATGGGTTGTTTAATACCGACATTCAATTTTCTTAGAATATTTTAAGTGATAAAAATATGATATATGCTATTCTAATATCACAGTTAAATACATGATAGAGGATTATCAGCTTTATGCATATGTTTGTGTGGATATAAGTACTAGAGGCGGATATATATGTTTTATGTTGTAGTTTTTGTAGGTTTATTTCTTTAAGTAAATGAAGATATATGGATTAATATCGTGGGTGATGGGTTGGCTTCTTCTTTTATGTGGGGGTGGCATATCAACTCAATAGTTATAGGGCTTATTTAATACTGAAATCTAAATATTTTGCCTGCTTTCAACTACAGATAAAATGCATTGTTGGTAAGTCTACCATAAATAGGTATTGTTTGTGATTCTACTATATATAAGTATTATTGATACTTTTACTATAAATAGGTAGTGTTTTAATTTTATTATAAATAGGTACTGTTGGTAAATTTTTTATAGAAAAATTACTTCTGGTAATTTTACGATAAAAATTTATTTTTATACTTTCATGTATTTTTTTTGGAGGGGTAGATTCATTATGTGCAATAGCTGGGACCTTAAAAGGTACTACCACCCCGGGTATAGGTGGTCATCGGAATAACAACAATAAAGAAATTGTTCGATGTTCCTCAAAATTTCCAAATCTCCCAATCATTTTAATGTATGTTATAATTATGGGTTATAGTGCTCAATATCAGAGATAGATCTTATGCAAATATAAAAGTAGATAATTGAAGTCAATACTTAGCGGCGAAATTATGCTTCATGCTTAAACGCAATCTTCAGCCCAGGTGCGTTGTATTTTGGCACGACTATTTATATACTCTGTTCAATAGTGCATTATGGATAGAAGGTCTATTTTATTAACCTAACGTTTACTGAGTGAAGAAAATTAACCTAACGTTTACTGAGTGAGTTACCCTAGACATTATTGAGTAGAAATAATTGGGAATCCGAGAGCAGCTATTTGTTGCTATTTTATAAAAATGTCTACATGTTTTATAGAAAGAGGTACAAAAATTGAATGTGTTTGCGTGTTAAATTTTGAAGAGAATCCGACGGACTGATAAATATATAATTGACAAACTTTTATTTTAACAACCTTCATCGATAATATATATATATATATATATATATATATATATATATATATATATATATATATATATAATTTAGTCAGAGAAAGACGGACAAAAATTTGGCATGGTTAACGAATCTCCTGCAGTTAATATACAACCGAGCTAGATCAGTTTATCACCTGTTGTTACTAATATATATATATATATATATATATATATATATATATATATATATATATATATATACTAAAGTTCAAAAGTTTGAAGTCACCCTCAGAATTAGCATGGAATTAACTTGACAGAAGAGTTGAAAAAAATGAAAAAAAGCTCTTAGAGTCATTGAAAAAAGAATGAAAACAATTATCAAACTTATACCATGAGAAAATTTGCAACGAATGCCAAAAGTTTTGTTCTGTAGTAATCAAGACTAAAGGAGAACATTTTGACGAGAGCAAAATTTAATCATAAAATACTTTTTTTCTATTGTCGTAATAACATTTCTAATAAAAAAAAATGTCTCACTTTTTTTAAGCATGTATAAAAATTTTCGCTTATTTAAAGTACATAACAACTTCATTTAGGGCCAATTTAAAAACAAATTAGCAGGGCTGTCCTCAAACTTTTGAACACACAGTCATGTATATATACTTATATTATTTATGCACATAATATATATATATATATATATATATATATATATATATATATATATATATATATATATGTAGAGACTGCAACTTGAGTTATGTAGGCGAGACAGGTAGGTCATTAAAATCTCGCATTTCCGAACATAAACGAGATATTCGCCTCGGTAATCTAAGTAGTGCTTTGGCTGTACACATAGCCAAATCTGATCACAATTTTGATTTCGACTCTGTGAAGATTTTAAAATATATCCACAATAAAAACCTTAGGCAGATTTACGAGGCTGGCATGATAGCTACCTCACACACAATAAACACCCGACAAGGTTTCTTTAATATATCAAGTTTTCTAGCAAGATTGATGCTTGACAAACGTACCGATAAGCTATAGTTTTAAATAGGTCCCCCCACTTTCCACTTAGGATACAATCTCTTCCCTGGGAGCAGGTTTTCGTAGCGCCGCCCACGTGACGTCAGCGTATCCGACTCCAAGAAAGAATACTCTGACTTTAGAATTTCAGTTTTTCTGTTTCTGACCAGTCCTGTATATATTGTCTCTTCATCTAACTTAAATCTGATATAAATATGTCTCCATTAACCATGTCCTGAAGAAGGTCTATTTGACCGAAACGTCTGACGTCGACAGAATAACAAAAACAAAAACAAAATAAAATCAGTAAACTGACATATTCGGATTTTGCTTTGTCTTTTCCACATTTTCATCATATATATATATATATATATATATATATATATATATATATATATATATAGATAGATAGATAGATAGATAGATAGATAGAAACAGAGAGAGTGAGAGAGAGAGTTTACCCATTGTAGTAGCATACCTACGGACGATAATGAGTATGTCCCCATTCCCATATATACAGTAGTAAATACTCTATATTAGTCCGCAAATGGAGATACGTCAACAGCTGTGCTGGTCAAACTGTGACCACCGAGAGAGAAGACCTGTTTCATTTGGTTGTTGAGAACTGTGACGTCATCATATTGAGTTCGCCTTTCAAGAAGCGTGTCGTTTGTTTTGTGTATCAGATTTTTTACGGCGGCATTTTTAAATTATTTATTAATATTTTCTTTTGAATATTGAATTAATTTAAAACAAAAATAAAGCCTTCTAGATGTGTTGTACCAAATTGCAAAGGGAATTATAAAAACAGCCCTAAAGTACATGTATTTTCTTTAACTAAAGATAAAGAATTATCTGATGTTTGGATTCGTTCAATCAGAAGAGATCATTTTTATCTACTAAATTCAGCAGAGTGAGTATTTTTTGTATTAAAAAATAAGTAAATTTTATTGAAAAACTTTAAATGATAAAATTAATACCATCTCTTTGTAATTCATAACATAAAGTTAATAAGACATAAATCTAGCGAGAAAGTTTAGACATTCATTCTCGTACGTGTTGTTTTTAAAATCTAAAACCTCATTTTTTAAGAAATAAACTTTAAAGAAATTTTCGACATAAATTCATTCCTGAATTTCTAAAGGAATATTTTATATACATAAAAAATAATTCTAATAATTTTAACGATTTTATAGAATTGTTTTATTTGTGACTAAATGAAACTTTAATTGAATTTAATTTCATGTCTGTAATTCACAACACATTTTAAAACAGCTTTGTTTTAAAAAGTTATTAAACTCAATTGAAACTTTGAGAATTAAAATAATTTTATTATATATCTTTATAATTCACAAAACACATTAAAAAGAAAGTTGCGAAAGTTTTTAAAAGCTGAAATCTAATTTTTATAAAAATAAACTTTAAAGAATTTTTCGATATGAATTCATAAAGTTATCTTTTTATAGGCATAAAAATAATTATAATAATTTAACAATTTTTTAGAATTGTTTTATTCATAAGAATGTTTTATTTATCATTTTAAATTAAAGAAATGAATAAACGTTAAAAATTCTCTTATTCTACATAACTTCGTCACTACCTTACAGAAATTGCATGCCTTAGAATCTCTGTCAATTTTGAAATATTGTTATAAATTAACCTCAAAAGCACTTTCTCCTGCTAATCTTGAAAGCTAAAATATCAATTTAGTTCTGCAAATTGTTAATGAATATACTATTCAAGGATCATTGACCTTAGGAAAACAGAAATATTTGCCTAATTTTGCAGAAGTTGCAGAATATATAAACATATTTTATATTTGGTGCACAACAATGAATGTTAAAATGCCATATAAAGGTTGTAAGCTTAGAAATAAATACTGCAATCCACTTAGAATGAATGAAGAAAATTTTAGATTTCTCTCTGTATTCTGTGACTGGTTAGGATCTTGGAATAGCATTTCTGGAAGAAATGACAAATTAACAAAGGAAGACTTCACTGCATTGCATCATACAACCTATGCATTTCTAGAACTGACCAAGTATTGCATAGAAGAACTGAAAATGCTATACATATTACCAGGCAAATTTCAAACTGATCACCTTGAGGCAAGGTTTGGTCAATACCAGCAACTTACTGGTGATCAGTATAATATCTCAATACGGCAAGTGTTTGAGTGTGAAAAAACTATTAGAATGCAATCAGTTTTAAAATTGAGCTTACCATTTAATCAGCAATGCATTAAAATTGATTTAAAGAGTTTACAAGAACCAAACTGGGATGAAGTGACAGAGGAAAAGTTAGATATGTATAAATATAGAAATGATGTTAAAGAGGATGATATTAATAATTGTAGAGAAGTTCTACCTGTAATACTATACTTAGCAGGTTATTGCTGTAATGCAGTTATTAAGAAAATTAAATGCAATAGTTGCAAAGATTTAATATCTGGAAGCGTAAGACATAATGTGGAAGAAATACCTGAAATAAGCAGCTATTTTCAGGGGATTAATAGAGATTCTCTCTTATATCCTAATGATAAAACTATAAATGTTGTTCTGAATAATTATGTAGTCATTGATAAGCTGATAAAAAATCATTCTTTCCTTCATTCAGTAAATCAAAGAAAATTAGCCATGCATATAACATTGAATGTTTTTTTTGGCAGATTATGAGGTTCTTTTTTATGTTGACACTTGTGATGAGTGTCACAATATAGAAAAAATACAAAGAATGTTTGTCTGGAGCTCTACAAATGCTCTTTTAAATACTTTTTGTTCTAGGGAAAATAATAATATTATAAGTAACAAGTTAAGCAAAAAAAGAAAACTTCAAACATTCAGCTAAATTTTGTATCAGTAACCTATTCTTCTGAAAGTATTATTTGATTTTTAAATCTATTGTTTGTATCTAATTTATTTGCTTGTTTGTATTTTTGTTTCTTGTTTATGTTTAATTGTTTTATTTATTCATCATAATTATTTTATTTATTGATCATTTAATTATAATTTGCTTATTTAATTATTGTTTGTTCCCTAATTCATAATTCAGTTCTTACTGTAATAATCTCTTAAAGATTACAAAAATTGTAACTTTACAGAATAATTAATAAAATTGAAATAAAAACATGCAAATTAAAACAATGCTGATTATGTTTTATAAAAAATGAATGAATTTCAATCTTAAAATTGTCTGTCTGTAACCTGCTTTTATTATTTGAATTTTAAATCTCTTTTTTGTATCAAATTTATTTACTTTCATGGATTTAGTTTATTTGTTTCTTATTTATATTTTATTCGTTTATTTATCATGTAATTTGCTCGTCTGTTTATTTAATTGTTTGTTTGTTTCCTAATTCCTAATTGAGTTGTTGCTGTCCGAGTGTATAAGAATAATAATCATTAATAATTAAGATATTGTAACTTTACAGAATAATTACTAAAATTAAGATAAAAACATGCAAATTTAAACAATACTAATTATGATTTTTAAAATGTTTTCAAATTTGAAACAATTAAATAATGAACGAATTTCAGTCTTTAAAATTTAATGAAATGTAACATGATGTTTAATTTCTTTAACAAAACATTCAGCAACATTTTTTCTTATCGGTTATTTTTTTTAAATTAATATAAAATAAAGTTCTATATAAAATCCAATTCTATTTATGTGTTTTATAAAAATGTATTTTTTTTAAAGTTTTCTAAAACCAATTTTTTTCGTTACATTATGATGACTGTGTTTCACTGCATGGACTACTTTTGTGACGTCAGGTTACTATCGAGCAGGCCTTCTCTCTCGGTCGTCACGGTCAAACTCTCTGCCTCCGGGCATTGAGGATCCTCAGACGAAGCTATGTCGAAGGGCATAGTCTCATCTCGGAAAACAGCTACCCGACCCCGTTTTAGACGGGATCTACGGGGAATTTTTGTCTGAGCCATCGGGCTCGGATACCCCACATTAAATTTGGCCTTGTGCTACATCTGACCGCGTGGGGTAGTTGGTAGATATCCTGCAGTTGGATATTCGTTTCCCGTTGTGCTGTTTAAACTCTCTACCTCCGGGCGGAGAAGATCCCCAGACGAGTCTATGTCAAAGGACAGATTTTCGTCTCGCGAAACAGCTACCCGACCATGTTTTATACAGGGTGGACGAAGAATTTTTGGTCTAGCCTACGAGCTCGGATACCTCACATTAAATTCGTGCTTGTGCCACATCTGTCCACGGGGAGGGGGCGGTTATTAGTCACCCTGCAGTTGTAGATTCATTGTGGAATTTACTTGACTCACTTCTAGCCGTTGACTACTTCTTCTACGCGCCGCTGGAGAATCTTATATGTGTTGTTCTTGTCCTAATTATTTTCGTTCAATAGCAACTTTCGTGTGTGTGATTATTCTATTCAGTAACACTCCCTAGGTTACAACACACACACACACATATATATATATATATATATACACACACACACACACACACACACACACACACACACACACACACACACACACACACACACACACACATATATATATATATATATATATATATATATATATATATATATATATGCTTAATGAGTATATCCCACCTAGTATATCACGATCACAAATCCCGTATCCCCACTTTGGTCGTTACCCCATAGTAGTATCGATGTTTGGTAGGCATCACACTCTTCTCCAGAATGCTTTAAAATCAAAGTTTTCTTTCTCCTGGACTGGTTGACAACCAAGGATATAGAGCACCCCTGTCATGCTAGTAACCTATAGAGATGTTTTCATACAATTCCCAAACGTAAGGAACTCGACTGAAATTCGAACTGGGCTCTTCGATTCTTCAGTCCAAGCCGCTATGCATTACTCCACAATATTTTGTATGTATATACACAACCTGCTATACGTATGAATCAATATAGTTATGAAGATATAAATTAATGTTTTATTCAGGTACACATTTATGTATCTATATTTGCAAAACATTTTCGTATAAGTTTATAATTTTAAAATGAAAGGAAATTTCGTTTCAAAGAAAAACGAAAAGAATTTCCTGAAATCAACTCAATTTTTGGCAGCTATATTTGTGGTTTTAATCTAATATAAGATCAAATTTAATTTGCCCTTTTGATCTTTGAACCCTTTTCGCTGTAACTCCGAAAGTGAAGTTTTCAGAAATGATGCCGACATTGGCTCCTTTCCCCGTGAGTCATCATTTGCATATCTTTCTATCACGGCATAGACACATGACTCTTCAAATTAACATCACCTCATTTACATAATAAGCGTATACGAAGCTAAGCTAATTAATAACTTGCGAGGTGCTAGATAATTCCCTTTCTGATTTTTATGGTTGTTTTAATATTTTCGGGAAAACATTTTCGATATATAACTGAGGTCAAAGCTGGTGAGCACGTTTTTTTTTTTTTTTTTCAATTTTTTTTCAATTTTCTTTAAAGATATTATATATTTAATTTATATTTCATTAACGGTAAATCTTTAAAATTATAATGGTACCAGATATAGAATTAATCACACAGTTGCAAGCACACGTTGTAGGCCAGACTTAGTGACATTTCTGAGTTACAATAATAGACAAGTTAAAAAAAAAATCGAAAAACTCACCTGAGTAAAAAAAAAAGAATTAATTGAATAAATCTGACCACTACAGAAATACAAGTTTCTCAGATTTTTGCTTTAACATATAATCTCTCTCTCTCTCTCTCTCTCTCTCTATATATATATATATATATATATATATATATATATATATATATATATATATATATATATATATATATATATATATGGTGTATCAGAAAGACTTTCGCAAAAATTTTGTAAAATGTCCATATAAATATATGTCCGAAAGGTGTTGTAGAATGGGTTGTTCGTCGTCAAACCTTTGTGCGGAACTCGGTCTTCCTCGATCCATAGTTTCTGGTGCCACGGAACCTGTTTCAGCAACTTGACGATAAATAGCAGCAAAAGCTGGATTACTCGGAGGCCTTCGGTGAGAAAACGCAATCTGATACAGCTGTCCGGCCTCGCGTACATTACCATTAGCGCAACCGTATGTAAAAATCATGCCTGCTTTCTCACGATATGAATATCCTGTTATTGGTAAAAGGAACACTCAGTTAACTCACTAATACATACGTTAAACGTTGAAGACAGTCCAGACACAAATGTACACGAATGACAAATGTAACCTAGTCTTCACGGTAACATCTACCCTAAACTTACTTTAAACTTAATTCAAAGGCGAAGGATTTACGGCCATTTGTTGATATGGACTTTTGCCCTTGTTTTGATGTGAGGAATCCACCCTCAAAGTTTGTAAAAGTACTTTTAATACTCTCTCTCTCTCTCTCTCTATATATATATATATATATATATATAAATATATATATATATATATATATATATATATATATATATATATATATATATATATATATATATATATATATATATATGAGATAAGGATATATATTTCTATATATGAAGAACGACATCGGACGAAATTTTTTATGTTGGTGAGACTACATATCCGTACGAACAAGGGAAGTTGGAAATTTCAAATTCTATTATCAAACTGTAGGATATCTTCTAACATAAGTAATGGAAAGAAAAATAAAATGAATCTAAATATCTACTAGATTGAATAAATTAAATTAAAATTGAAAATTCCAAGTATCCCTCGTTGGCGCACCAACATATTTAGTATATATATATATATATATATATATATATGTGTGTGTGTGTGTGTGTGTGTGTGTGTGTGTGTGTGTGTGTGTGTGTGTGTGTGTGTGTATAGGTGTATGTGTATATATATATATATATATATATATATATATATATATATATATATATATATATATATATATGTATATATATATATGTGTATAGATAGTTAGATAGATAGTTAGATAGATAGATAGATAGATAGATGTTAACTATAAATTTCTCTTAGAAATATCATAAAGAAATACATAATAGCAATCGACCAGAACAAGAAAATTAAATTAATTTTCTATAACAAAAAATTTAAAACAGCTGACCTCATCATCAAAAATAATAGCACACCTGCAATGTCACTATTACAGAGAACCAATATTAATGTACTAATTCAAATGCCTCTTAATGAACTATGTTCCTGATCAAACCAAACTCAGAAATAATTATATTAGTCATACTACTATATACCTATCTAGACGACTCACGTTACACCTATCCGACCATAGCTGAATTAGGGCTGATTTAAACACACACGAAAACCTACTAAACTACATCCGAAAAATACTAGTAGAAAATACAATTATAATGCCGGTCGACCTGCTGTTATATTCTGGTCCACTTGCATGTCGCTTAATCTAACTTCTAGCGTGCTTATTGCATTCTTATATTGGTCAGTCTATGAAGTTTTCAGTCGTTGCTCGTACGCTCTACTACATTGTGTTAGGTCGTGTGTTTGTCGAATTGCACATGGCAGCTATTCCTTATTACTATAAAGATAGGATGGCCAGATATGTGCTGCTCGTGGAAATATGTTGTCTGGTCTCCTTTTTTCATCACAGTTAATATAAAAGGTAAATAAGTAACATTTCAAGCTTTATAATTATTTAGTGAATGAATTGAATTTTAATGTTCATTTTAATGTTCATGGTTAGTAAAAAATATTTAAGAATTTAAATTCTAATTATAATGCTAGATCTGAGTGAGGCGTTGAAAGAAATTTCCGTTCAGCTAAGGTTACAGAGTAATGTCAGAAGATTAAGGTCACGGTAATGAGATTAAGGAGATCGCACTCAAGTCATGCACATATATAATTTTATGTTACTGAAATGCAAAGTTCTCGTTTTTCATTGTCGTATTAAATACGTTCAATATAGTTAAAATAGTCATCAGTCGAGATTTTGAAAATATATATATATATATACACCGGGATTGGCAGAAAAATTGTTCAGATCGTGTAATAGCAGAATTGTCTATCCCTCAAAATGTGTAATCTCTAAAAAAAAACAACTTTTCCAGTTTCCCTTTTCCAGGTTTTCAGATAAGACGTTTAGCCATTTTGACACCTTTTGTCGTGAGAATCATTGAAAAACCCTTTGAGTTATTCAGCTAAAGAGAGAAGAGGTTAAATCGTTTTGTGTCAGCTTCACTGTCTTCCCAAATGAACAATATTGAGAGGAAAAAGATCATTCAAGCCTTCAGTAATGCTAGCTACATTCATACTCTGGCTTCCATCTTCAAAGTCCATTCAAGAGCCATCACGATAACGGTGAATATGTTTAAAAAAGGAACAGTGGCGAGGATCAGCAGATCACAACAGAAAGAGCGATCATCATTTCAATTTAGAACTAAAGAGATCAATTAGAAAAGGTCCAACTCAATCCATAAGACGTTTGGCACCTGAAAGAGAAGTTTCAACTATGACAGTCTCAAGAGCAGTGAAATCAGACTTAAAAATGAAATCGTACGTGAAACCTGTAAGGCATGTTCTTTACTCAAGAACAGAAATTTAGGAGGTTAGAGAGGGCGAAGATCATCTTAAATAAGTTGGAAACTGATCCTAGAATTATATATATATATTGGCTCCTGAAAAATTAATTTCGGTTGAGCTCTTTGGTTTGAGGTGTGAATTTGTAAACAGTGAATATTTAAGCTAATATTGCACGACTCTTCGGCAGAATTGAGTCACTGTCAGTCACTGTGTGTTTATCTAAATCTAAAAATAAACACGCTAAAATTCACTTTCATCCTGACGTAAATTCAGTCGGGTTTCGATCCTAGCTAGAGGCAACCGTCTAGCCACACTGATGAGCTGTGAAACAGCGAAACAGTCTGTCTGTGGATGACAAATATATATATATATATATATATATATATATATATATATATATATATATATATATATATATATGAACTTGTTGAGCTTCTGATCATTAGCTCTGATTAATTAATGATGATTTTTCGTTTGTAATCGATTTGATCACGATTCTTCTGTTAAGCTTGGAGAGCAATTATACATTCTTATTGAACAATGTAGAGTCCAATAGTGTTATAAAATCCAGTAAGATATCTTTAATCATTTCTAAGATACAACGGTTCAAACCTAATCTAACAAATGGACTATTTTGCTGTTACATCCAGTATATTTGTACTTTGTGATTACTGAAACCAATACAAATTAACAGTTTAAAAAAACTGCATACATGAATAAATATTATTGCATACATTAATTTTTTAATATTTATATAAAAATTTTGTTACAAAATATATATGTAGTAGAAACGTATGAGTAACTTTTATTCATGTCTGGAGGCTCTCAACACCTTGAATTTACATTAAGCAATTTTGACCACACTTTGTTATAAACGTTATATTTGTCTGAGTAGACTTTCCTTTTGTGTTTTGTAAACAATAAAATTAATTAGAGACTTCTAAGGAATATGTGCCGACCAACATTTACCTTTTCTCGCTAATGTAACTTCACTAAGTTTGTCTTAGCAATTAAGCCTCGTTATGGTCAACTATATATGCTAAAATATCTAAAATTTACACCATTCCTCGCTTGCTCTTATCCGGTTTGCTACGTGATTCAACGAACATTTTAACTCGATATTTGTCTTTACTTGTGTGAATGACTTTTGTCACTAGCTTTTCATACGCCTTTCAATAATCAACAAAATATTACTACATTATTTACATTTTCTGCCATTGTACCCTCAGGCCTTCATCAGATGTCTGTCGGTCCCACAAGACAAATGTATAGTGGATTAAATCTCTGGTACATGATTTTGGTGAATTTCGGTGAAATAATAATTTAATCTACGAGGCAATTCTGCCGTGGGACCAATATACATCTGAAGACCGAAAGGTAAAACGACTGAAACGTCGTGATAATGAAAACAAAGCCGAGGTCATTAGTCCGATTGTAAATAATGATAAAACATCTCATTCAGGAAACAAAATATGATATAAGTATTGCGCATATTAATTCAGTGAACGATATCTAAGCTCTATTACCGCCTTCTGTACAGCATGTCGAAATGGGTCGCTGTTGGTACAACATCGAGAAATTCCCATACACTTAAATACGGAATAGAAGAGCAGGTTGGAAAGAAATAATAATAAGGAAAATAAATGCAAATCTAATTTGTTTTCAGAACAAAAAAGAAAGACGAGATAGTGGAACAAACGGGCAGATTGAAATAAACAGTGGGACTGGAAAAAGTAGAAAATAAAATAAACAGGGCATTTGGAATAACACTTTCAACACTATTGTCATCTAAATCGTGTTGGTTGACTATTTCGGTAAAGTATACAACTGCGGACATTAGGTTCTTCCAATGTAGCCCTTCATACACATGTAAAAATTATGAGTGAAATTTATATTTTCATTTTCTCATAATTTGCACTTTTCTTTCTTTCTTTGGTGTTTAAATTGTCTTTTGGTTACTTTCATGCTTTTTTTTTATCGAATGTTTCTAATATGCGTACAGTATCTTTTCACTTTGTATCCATTCGCAAAAAAAAAGCTCTTTTTTTCAGATATCATCTTGTTGTTAATTCACTTTTCTTGTTTACAGTATTTTCATTTTTCCTCAAACCCCTATCTGTGTTACACTTAAAGCCAGTTTTCTCATGTTCTTCTTTGCACCAGAATTTTTAATTCAGCAGAGGTTTTGTTCTACTATAGTAACTTTAATTCTCTTCCGCTGTGATTCATCATATCGGCTTAGTAAATAACAGTATTTATATTATAAATTCTCTTATACTTTAGATAACAAACCAATCTAACATATAACGTCATTTAAGGAAAATCAACAGATATTACTACAAATAGCAAGCAAATATAATAAATATACCATTAAAACATACAGGGTGCGATGGATAAATTTTCGTCTAAATTATGCAAAAATGAAAATAACACCGACATCTCATTTTAACAGATATAAAGGGTGCGATGGATAAATTTTCGTCTAAATTATGCAAAAATGAAAATAACACCGACATCTCATTTTAACAGATATAAAGGGTGCGATGGATAAATTTTCGTCTAAATTATGCAAAAATGAAAATAACACCGACATCTCATTTTAACAGATATAAAGGGTGCGATGGATAAATTGTTGTCTAAATTATGCAAAAATATAAAAAAAAAAAAATGAAAATAACACTGACATCACATTTTAACAGATATAAAGGGTGCAATGGATAAATTGTCTAAATTATGCAATAATGAAAATAACACTGACTTCTCATTTTAATAGATATAAAGGGTGCGATGGATAAATTGTCGTCTAAATTTCACCAAAAAAAAAAAAAAAAAAAATAGATAAATAAAAAATATAAATAAAATAAAAATAAAAAATAACACTGACATTTCATTTTAACAGATATAAAGGGTGCGATGGATAAAATGTCATCTAAATTTCGCAAAAAAAAAAAATGAAAATAACACTGAAATTTCATTTTAACAGATATATTTACAAAGCTTACGCAAAAATATCTTGAAATATTAAAACATAAATTTAATCCATAAAATCGCCATTGGCTTCAACCACAGCCAGACGAATTCGGAATCTCCTGCAAATCTTTTGGACTGTCTCCTTGTTTAAGTTGGTTCTGTCCGTTTTTAAAGGAAAACAAAACGCTTCACAGTATGTGTCACTTATATTTAGTCTTCGAAGTAATCGCCATCGGCATCCAGCACCTTCTAACAACGTGTCTCCAGCTGTTCAACTCGGTGGGGGTGGGGGGTTGACGCAAAGAAGTCCGTGAGGGATTTGCGCAAGTCTGCTTCATTGGTGAAGGATTTCCCACGAAGATGATTATCCAGGGAGTGGAAGAGGTGGTAATCGGATGGCACAAGGTCAGGTGAATAAGGTGGATGGCACAAAGTCTCCCACCCAAGTTGCTGTATGGTATCCCTGACCATTCGTGCGACATGCGGCCTGGCGTTGTCATGGAGGAAAAGCACACCTTTGCAATTCATTAGTGCTGGCTCATTCTGGCGCAATGCCTGTTGCACACGTTTCAATTGCTGCGAGTATAGGTCTCCAGTGACCGTTTGGCCCGTTGGTAGCAGTTCATAATGAACCACTTGACGACCTGTCCACAAGACACAAAGCATAATCTTGCGTGGGTGCATAGGCGGTCTTGCGGTGTGAGGAAAAGCATCCTGAGTAGACAACCAATGTCTGGAACGCTTGGGAGT
>OZ038478.1:83343649-83406149 GCA_964036315.1 Acanthosepion esculentum
AGGCAGCACCTTCTTGGTAGACTGGCACACAAAGAAAGAATTCTGGGGGTTAAGTGAAGGCATCCAATCATACTCTCTCCCTGCTAAGTATAATGCTTAGATTTTTGTAACTATATTAATATCTACTGTGAAATGTTACGCCCCAATTAATTGCGAATTTTGGCTCAGGAGGTCAGATAGAAGGGTTAAAATTGTTCAGGAACGTAGAGCTCAAAGGGTTAAGCGAGCCTGTGCTGACGACCTGTTTACGTTTCGAGGGCCGCTACTGACATTGTATGAGGCAACTGGAGGCTAAGAGTTTATCTTCCTAGTCGACCGGCTAACGTCCCTGTGTTATGTTTCTATGCTGTGACACGTGCAAAATCCATTTTGGCATCATCTAGCGGGTGGGGGTGGCAGAAATCCAGTACATATTGCGATCCTCACAGATCAACTTCTGTCGAAACAGATGTTTCTTATTGAACTTAAATTCGTTTAAAACCATCTATTTTCTGGTGTAGATCACGTATTAGAAATGCATATAAAGATTATTACCATTAATAAATAAAGTAGTAATACAAATCTGACCCCAAGTAAATGAAACGGCAAAGTTGCTCTAAAAATAGATAAAATATTCCCTTCATGTGTCTATTCAGCTTAATTAAGTATACACAAGGCCAAGTAAATGCAAATTAGGATGAAAGGATTGATTTACGCCTCACTGGATCGAGTTGAGATGTTTTCAATGTGATCATTCAAATTCATGGCTTTAATCTATTTTCGAGTAGTGATATTTACCAGTGAAAGTGGTTCTTTCAAAAATATTTTACCACAAAAATCTTATTATTTCAGATGCATAGATGATATTCTATTAATATATGCTCAAAACATTTTCCAGACCTTGTCAACAAACTAAATAACATCTAACCCAGTATATACTTTACCTTTGAATCTGAGTCTAACAACACTTTAACCTTTCTAGATATTCAGCATGGAAATAATAACGAACTTCAGTTTGAGGTTTACAGGTAAATCTACCAATTTTATTACTACCACTGGAAGTTGATAAAATCTGGAATAATTATAGGATTCTATTTAAGATTATTAAGAATATGCATTCTCCAATACTTAGCCAAAGAAGAAATATATATAGAAAACACAAAATGGCTCCAATATTCTTATTATTTCATCGACAATTCTGAAAGAAAGTATACAAAATATAAGGCAGCAACAAAAGTAACAACATTATTAACAACAATAAACTAGATAAAAATAGACACTTAATAGTGCCTATTAACTCCAAAACATTCACTATCTAAAACAATTTATTCAATCTAAGCAACATCTAAATAATTACAACCACATCCAAAATTATTATGGCTGTGATCAGAACCAAAAATACCCATAACAATAATAATTCTGAAGCAGGTAGATATAAAATAAATTACCGGAACTGTTCCCCACATTAGTTATACACAGAAATCGATTCAACCGTAACTTTGGTTCTAAGAATGCCGCGCTTATTAAAAGAGAAAGTAACTTACTTAGAAGGAAAATTCTCAAGAATGTCGCTATCGAATCTTGTAAAAATTTAAATCTGCGCCGCGAATATTTTCAAATATTTCCATTCTTGGAAGAATTACTACTTTCCACAGCCTATACACATGACTATAAAAATGCTGAAAAAGTAAAAGAAAACGGTTAAATTAATAACCTCATATATATATATATCTATCTATCTATATATATTCTGACTTATATATATATATATATATATATATATATATATATATATATATATATATATATATATATATATATATATATATATATATGTGTGTGTCAGAAGATGCCAGTTTGTCTGTCTGTTCGTGTGATACCTTTTCACACAAGATCCATCCAACCGATTTTGAACAAATTTGGCTCAAACATTGTACAATGTAAGAGATAGGTTCGTAGCGGAAAAAATCGATAATTAATAAAAAATACAATAATCGATAAAGCCGTTCAAAAATCGATATATTCAACTTTTTTCTTCCCATTTCGTTCAAACTCAGTATGTAGGTTACTTACATCATGACGAGTTCAACGACACCTCACATACGCTACTGCGCTTAGCGAAAAGCCGCGAAAAACGAAAAATCGATTTCAACGCAAATGTTAAACTAAAAACTCTCTCAATTTCCAAAAAATCTAATACAAACGTCGCTCAATTGTAGCCAACAAGTTGATTATTTAACAGTCATTTAACTTGATAATCGAGTCCACCTATATAGTGAAAACCCGCATAAATAACAAAAAATGGTGATTTTTACTGGTTTCTTTCTTATTTTTCGTTGATCTTTCAACCAATTTTCATCAAACTTAACAATTGATTTATAAATATATCCACTTTTAGATCCCTGGCAGCACACTGACAAATTGAATTTCAAAAACTCCAAAATAATTGTGGTCTGAAGTGGGTCTTCATGTTGCCTGTTTTACCCCTTCATGTTCTCGGCTAACTTCGATTGAATAAATACAGACTACTTCTGTTATATCAGTAACTGCTTTAATTCAAAATGTGTTTTTTTTAATGAAAGTACTTTAAGATAATTGAAGATGATAGACCCTGTTACATGATACTGCTTTTGCTCCGTTCTAATTGAACGCTTTTTCTGGTCGACCAGATGGGTATGGCTGCTAGTTTAAAATAAATAACACATAAATTAATCCTAAACTAAAATAATTTAAATTTAAATCCTGAATAGCTTGCTTAACTTTTTAGCTAACCTGATGCATATTAATGCGCGTTCTCAAATTTAAAAATTTTGAACAAGCAATATCATTTTTGCTCTTGCATATAAATACTTGTTACAAAATAAAATCCTAGCGAGAGAGTAAACATTCAGTAATTTAATTTTTGCCGAGTGTCTACTTTATCGCTATTAAAATAGTGATACAGTAATTTCACTGTAAATTAAATGTTTTAATATATTAAAGCAAAAACAATATCGCTAGAAACAAGGAAAGATTGATGAAGTGTTAATTACTATCTTTTCTTGTCTGTATCAAGAGTATAAAAAATGCAGCACAATTTTCATACAGATGAAGAAAAGACTCAAAGTAATAGAGATCGGGTAAGGATGCTGTGAATAACATGGACAGAACATCTGAGCAATTAGGAATTTCTAAAAAAAAAAAAATGAAAATAAAATGTACATTTATATTTACAATCAGAAAGAAACTGAACTAGCTGGAATACATTATTCGAAAGGAGAGCTTGAAAAAGTGAACTTACAGGACGAATTGAAAGACGAAGGTGTAGAAGGGAACTGCGAGTAACCTGCCTAATGAAAACAAAGATGGATGTTAAAGATTCAAACATTGATCAGAGCCAAGTAAAAGGAACTTTGGAAGAGACATGACCCCCACCACCACCACATTCTGAACAGGCACAGCACATAAATGAATAAGAAGATTACGTATATGACGGTTTAAATATATAGCAGGTAACCGAAATTTAAACCAAGTACCGTATTTTCTGGCTTACAAGACGCACTTTTTACCTAAAAAAATACCCTGAAAAATATGTGTGCTCCTTCCAATACTAATGTAAGGCAACGCCCAGGCTCAAGTAAGCTTGGACGGTCACCTAATTGGCTTGACTGATAGGGACGTGGATTTGTATGTTGAGTCATTACACTATAATGCTAACTATCTATCTAATTCAGCCTTTTATATGATGTAACCTCAGTACTTAGATGTTGCATGTATTTCCAAGACTATAAACTTCCTGGCGCCGAGCCACAAGCTTAAAAATGTTGTTTACTAGCAGCGGTGGGAGACTTTATGCTCTTGACTAGTATGCCATAGCCATACAAACAAAATCGAATGAGTGATTAATGTGAACAATACGTGGCGCCAATATGTGAGGAACGCATGGTGAATGTGTTGTTGTATGAGAATTACTTTTTTTTCTTAGAAATTTGTTTCCAATATTAGGGTGTGTCTTCCAAATCGCAGCGTCTTGAAAGCCAGAAAATACTGTATATATTGCCTTTTTTCGAATCAATACAGGCATATTTTCTACGATTAAAACAACACAAGATACTATGTATGGAGAGAGCGATGAGGATAAAAAAAAACCTTAAAGATTAATGGCGTGCAAGATTAGTTCAAAACTAATACTTTCTTATCGGTTTCACCCCATGCAACGCAGTAAAATCACTAAGACACAAGGAGTTACTGAGTGTGAAAGAATTAGGAACAGAAACAATAATGAGCAAGAGGAGACAGTAGATAGCGTTTGACATTGCATTAAAATTTTTGCACGTTTTTGAGTAGACATTTTTTTTTAAACAGAGAAAGTTCTAATAATTATTAAGACTTCAGGTCTCTAGGACAATAGGTGGTAATTTCACTGTTTCGAAAACAGGAATATCTAATAGCAACCAGAAATATGCAATGAAAAATTGGATATGCTTTTATAATAAATCCTATTCGTGATATCAGTTTTATATGAAATACGATCAATTATCAATTAGAATATATGTCTATATCTCTGACATGAGGTATTATGCTTATTTACATCATTCGGGCCGTAATCCTCATCTTCATTGACATATTCACAACGTTTAGGTTGTTGTATGCTCCGGCCTTCTTCAGGTGATTGGAACCATTTATTTCGTCCAGCGTGATAGATTGTGAATTTCTTTTCGACAACAACCGTCAAGGGTTTAGGCACAGCATTTCCAAGCCTTCTAAAAGTGAGGGGTGGGGGAGGAATAGGAGATATTAGTATGATGTAAAAGAAAGGAGATATAAGTTCAAACGATAGTTATAGTAGTAAATGGAAATGTTTTGGGGTTATCTTAAAAAAGTAATCCAGAGCTGAATTGCATATATTTAGGTTGGAGTTATCAGTACTAGTTTTGTAATCAATAAAAGTCTTTTGTAAATTAATAAATTAAGAGGTGAAGATTTCTTCTTGGTATGTTGAATACATTAGTTATTCAAGTTTGTTTTTTTTAACCTTTGACCCTTGTTGTCGAAAATAAATTTTTCAGATTGAGCCATTACATTAACACCTCAACCATCCTTCACCAAACTGCTATCAACAACCACTATTGTTTCACTCTGTCACATTTTTGCCTTTCGGTATTTTATTATTGTTTTTCTTCAAACAAACGGAGAAAAGGAAGTGACGTTTCACATGCTTGCTTACAAGCATAATTGTTCATAATCATTTTGGTTCTCACCAGTCGAAGTGCAATTTAAATGCACTGAAACGAAGTTGCATCTTTGTAGTGAGTAAATTGTTTTTGTCTATATGAAAAATATTATAATGAATAAATATTGCTGTACTATCGGTATTGACCCCTCTTTTGAATTAATGCTGTGAACGTTAGAATTTAGACATTATTTTTGTTCTCATTACATTTGGATAACTATATATATAAAGATATATAAAACTGTATAAATATATATAAATATAAAATTATATAAATATAAACTATATAAATATATATGAATTTATAAATATATATATAAAACTATATAATATAAAAATATATAAATATAAACTATAAAAACTGTATAAATATATATAAATATAAAATTATATAAATATAAATTATATAAATATATATGAATTTATAAATATATATATAAAACTATATAATATAAAAATATATAAATATAAACTATAAAAACATATATAAATCTAAAACTATGTAAATATATAAACTATATAAATATAAAACTATATATTTATATATAAAATTAAATAAATATATATATAGATATAAAACTATATAAATATTCATATATATGTCTTCATATAAAACGTTTTAAAATAGCCACATTATCAAAGTCAGATTGAATCACTAAGCACTGATGAACGGTAATTTAAATACATTTTAAAATGCTGAAATTCATATTACATTAACAATTTAATTGAAGAAAGAATAAAGGTATCTTATGAATCTATGACTTAATAATTACTCTGTTAGTAATTTATAACCTAATTTATTTATTAAATATTTATTATTATTTAGATATGGAACAAAAACAGTTTTAAAACAAATTAATTGTTCACAGCGATATCATTGACGGAAATCTCTTTTTTCCAGTTTTATTTTGACATTGAATGAAGCCCCCCTTTCGCCCATCAGAAATATCAGGTAAAATAATTAATAAAAGAATGACGATGAAAACTTTATAAACATTCAAGCTGGTGTCTTCAAAGCAAAAGTAGTGAATAAACTACATTGAACACGTTCAAGCGGTGTATCTTTATTTAAACAGGAACGTATGGTCACCTGTCAAAGTCTGATCCGCCTGTTGCTATCACGCGTCTGGTAATACGAGTCTTACAAGACAAAGCGCATTTATTTACGTTTCATTCTCCTATGAATAGATCAATTGTAGCTGTTTTTTTTTAACATACAAGAATATTGCACGTGCTTGTAGTATTATTTTACCCATTGAGTGTTCACATACGTAGAAACTGTTGGGCGAAACTAGTGAGGAAGTGACAGTAAGTTTACTTAATAGTCCTGAACTCTGATACATGTATTAAGGTGTTTACAATAACGCCGCTATCTGGATGTTTCCAAATTATAATTTGTAGATTCCCCAGCCTTTGTCACAGGTTTTGCGAGCATTAATAGAATGCTGATAGCAACTGTCGCCTTCATGTTGCAAATCTTTCTCAGTCCTTTGGTTTGGTTTGGTTTCGTTTGGTTTACGACATATCAACCTCAATGGGTTATTTAATGCAGACAAGATTTTTATTGCTGGTAATAATTTTTCCAAAAATGTAATGCTGGTAATATTCTTTCTTCAAGAATGTATTTCTGGTAATATTTTTTCCTTAAAATTGTATTGCTGATAATATTTATTTTCTTCAAAAATGTATTGTTGGTAATAATTTTTCCTCAAAAAAAGTATTGCTGGTATTAAAACCTATTTTTACATTTTCCTAGTGTTTTGACCCCAGATTTTTCTTTTTTTTTTTTGCGGGGGTAACTGTTTGCCCATAATTGGGACTCTAACAGGTGCTACCACACTGGGTCAGGGTGGATCTGGGAACACCAGCAATTAAGCTCCTCAAAACGTCCTGATCGGAAGCTTTGCTGTTGGACGTAGTTTATTGTCTTACCCAGGACGCGGATGTAGTTTATCGTCTTACCCAGGACTGTCAGCCCTTTGGTAAAGTTGTAATGTTTGTTAATCTTTTCCCTTTTTCAGATTTATGCATTCATCCGCTAAAATAATGAAATTCACATTTTATGGTTTTGTCACTTTCTATCAAACCTGATCTTACAGGTACCGCTTGAATCTCAGAAGCCCAGACGATTACTTGTCTTTTCTCTTGGAAAATTCTGGTTTGTGTATATACTTTCGGTCAGTGTGATCAAAATGTAGTAGCTTTCACAGTTCCCAGTAGACCACAGGTTATTCCTAAAAGATCACAGGGATACTTTGAGGGCCAACTTTAATAAGTTCACCTATCGTCCGATTCACACACATCCCGATCTCTTGAACAGGAGTAGAGGGTTATTATTTTTTTTTTTTTTTTTTAAGCATTTCACCCCAAGCAAGGCGGGAGTGCCATTAGCACGCAAGGGGTTACAGAGAGCGGTATCAAGAGTAAAGAGATGTGTTTGAGGAAAGGATAAAAAGAAGGACGGGAAATTAGATCAAGGCATCAGAAGATGTCGATTGACATTACATTTGAATATTTGAAGACTATAACTCTCAGGGAAGTAAGTAAGAGGAAAGGAGTTCCACAGACGGGAAGTGCGAGACACGAAGCTATTGGAGTAAAAGAGACGGCTACATTTAACCGTTTCGACAGTGAAAGGGTGGGACTGAGATGCCAACCTAGCAACACGTTTAGATTCATGCAGTTTGGGAACCAGAGAAAATAGCTCGTCGGAGCAGTTACCGTGAAAGTGTTTGTAGAAAAGACAGAGGGAAGCAACGACACGAATGTGAGAAAGTGACTGTAGACGAGATGCCAGATCAGGTCCAATCACATTGGATATCCGTCTCTGGATTTTGTCGAGGACCTTGAGACGAACAGCGAGGGCTCCAGACCATATATGGCAGAAGTATTCTTGTTTCATGTTTAGGATTAGGTTTCTTGTTCCTTCTAAAATATTTACCTTCTCTTTCGCTCCGTGTAGTCACTTCCGTCTTAGTAGCATTGTCACCTTGCTTGGTGTGAATTGATAATTATGTATACTAAATCATTTAAACATTCTGTACCACATCTACAGGAGATCTACAACGTTCCTGCTTCCCCTCAAGCTGCCAACATACCGATGATGAAGTGAGGACGTTTCCGGTTTCATAGTTGGTATATGAGTGACTTAAGAAAATGAACATTTTATATCAACTTTTAAAAGAAAGAAGATCTAAGATAAACTTTCTCAAAATAGAAAATATGATCTGAAATTGGAATGATTGTAATTGTGGCACATTCCTTGAAACCATTTATGTTATGATACATAATGCTGACTTAATGACGTTCCAACCTATATGCAGGACCGTGATGACAGGCGTGATAGACTCATGAATTTCCTAGATAGCTCCACCGAATAATAATAATTATGTAGTCAGTCCGTTAAGTGCCATAAGGGATACACGCTTGAGCAATCATGTCTCTTTCGATTCATGACTGAATAGGTAGAAGATGCCGTTCCTTTTCATAAACCGAGTCTATCCTGCTATTCAACCCATACCAGAGGGGAGAAGAGACGGATTTATACATTCTCAAGGGTATTTGCACATAAGTGAATGTAACGAATCCGACTGGAATTCGAACTCGCCTTCATTAAACCACGGCACAGATTTATGTTTATTTAGCTGAAGCTGATTTAGAGATTTAAGATAAACCTCCTCAAAATAGATACTATGGATTGTAATTGTAAAGAGACTATTTATGGCACATTCGTTGAAATGAGCATAAAAAAATTGCGAATGTGGAAGGAATAAATTCAAAACACTTCATATACAGTGGTGGATGAATCATTTTCAACAGATTTAATAGAAGTAAGGAAATCGTTCACAGAATAGTTTGCGTTAGGCGAATCTTTTGGCCAATACCGCCAGATGCTATAAAGCCAAAATATTATACTGAAAACTCGACTCGTGTTCTGAAATAGCCCCTACAGATGTAATCTCTCACCCGGAGGTCATGCACAGCGTCCAGCGCGATCAGAAATTTCTAAACTATCAGCTAGCTAGCTAGCTAGATAGATAGATAGATAGATAGATAGATAGATAGATAGAAACAGATTGATAGAAACAAACTGATATATATATATATATATATGTATATATATATATATATATAGAGAGAGAGAGAGAGAGAGAGAGAGAGAGATATAGAAACAAACTGACAGATAGATAAATAGAAACAGACTGATAGATAGCAAGAGACTTTTATATATATATAGAGAGAGAGAGACAGACAGACAGACAGACAGACAGATAGACAGAGACATAGATAGATAGATAGATAGATAGATAGATAGATAGATAGATAGATAGATAGATAGATAGATAGATACAGACTGCCAGATAGATAAATTGAAACAGACTACCAGATAGAAAGAGACTCATACATACATACATATATATATATATATAGAGAGAGAGAGATAGTGAGAGAGAGAGAGAGAGAGGCAGACAGACATAGATAGATAGATAGATAGATAGATAGATAGATAGATAGATAGATAGATCAAGTTTATAGTCAATTTTCTTTTTCACTTTCTCTTTCAGATACTGCTCTTTAACTATAAGTTTCACACTTATGATATTCAACGGAACATTTCCTTTATTTGAAGAAATTGAACTTCGAAAATATAAGTTAGCCAACAGAGCTTTGTTTTATTAAAGACAAATACGACATAATTTTCTTTTGTCACGTATCCGTGTTCCTTCCCACCGTTTTAACGAAACCTAATTTCCACTTTCACTTTAAACTACCCACATTGTTTCCGAAGATTCACAATCGTTACTCTCCTTCCACACATCTCAGGTAATCAAAGTTTACATGTTTCACTAACTTTTGTTAATATGATACACAGGTATTTTTAGACCCCTATTGTTTCGGCAAATGAGTTAATATCCAAATGTCTCCTGATCACAATGACATTTCATAACTTCTCTTTTTCTCAATCTTGTTTTCTCTCTATGTCTTTCCAGGTAGATAGATAGATAGATAGATAGATAGATAGATAGATAGATAGATAGATAGATAGATAGATAGATAGATAGATAGATAGATAATCATGGTGAAACCCTGCATATCCACAAGTATGTAGTTTATTAGAGAGAAAGATTGTCACTCACAAAGAAAATCATCATTCAAAAATATTGGTGATTTGGCTAAGCTCGAACATGGACCAACACGTATTTGTGTGTGTGTGTGTGTGTGTGTGTGTGTGTGTGTGTATCTGTCCGACTGTCTGTCTGTCTTTCTCTATCTCTCTCTCTCTCTCTCTCTCTCTCTCTCTATATATATATATATATATATATATATATATATATATATATATATATATATATGTGTGTGTGGGGGGGGGTGAGTGAAAAGATAAGCTTAGACAATATTCGATTAAAAAGTTGTCGAAATTCATTTGCTATTTTAAGGTGAACTGGCATCATATTTAACATAATAAAAATGGAAGTAACTTCTGCATGTCGATAGATAGATAGATAGATAGATAGATAGATAGATAGATAGATAGATAGATATAAAAGACCTTGAGATAGGTCAATAGATAAATATGAAAAATGAGATAGAAGCAAACTGATAGATAGATAGATAGATAGATAGATAGATAGATAGATATGAAAAGACTGAGATATATAAACGAATAGATATGAAAAGGCTGATATATATATATATATATATGTAAAATTATTACCAGTTTGTGACTGGTAGGGATAATTCCAATTCCAAGGAGGATATTAATCCAGGGAGGGCTCAATGTATTCTACAGATAATAATAATAATAATAATAATAATAATAATAATAATAATAATAATAATAATAATAATAATAATAAAAGAAGACGAAAACCTTAAATATTCATTTTCGTTAAAATTTATTTCGTGAATACCGAAATATTCACCTCTTCAGACCGAAATCTCTTAGTATATCTATTAAGAGATTTCGATCTGAAGAGGTGAATATTTCGGTATTCACGAAATAAATTATAACCAAAATGTATATGTAATATTTTCTACTTAACATATATATATATATATATATATATATATATATATATATATATATATATATATATGGAGAGAGAAAGAGAGAGTGAGAGACTGTGTGTGTATGTGAGAGAGAGACAGAGAGAGAGATGACCATTACTATTTTTTAAACTTCCATCATCTCAAAAATACTAGTATTACCTACACCGAAACCACATTGGTTCTAGATATTGAATGCGATTGTCGAATGTACTTGAACAGACAATGTCAAAATGTGAACTTCGGACAGTATAACCACAAGTTCGAGTACAACAAACTCTTATTCGAAACCTGGAAAAAGTATCATAAAATAGGAAGCCCACAGACTTTTTCTTTTCTTTCTAATCAAACTTGTTGGATTAATACTTGCTGCCCAAACATGTGTGTGTGTTTGTGCGCGCGCGCGCGCGCACGCGCTCTTTGGTAGTCGTGTGTATACCGTTATCACGATACATTTGATTTCTTCTGTTAAATAAACATCAATATAATTTTTTTTAATCACTTCCATTTAATGCCACTAAGACGTAAAGCGTTACTGTGAGGGAAAAAGAATAAGAAGTCTTTAGTGCGGAGAAAGACGAATAAAAACAGGATTTAGAAAGACAGAAGATGTCGATTGACAATGCATTTCAATTTTTTTAAGAAAGTATTTCTATATTTGTATAGGTACTCGCAATAATTCGTTCAAAAAAATTTATATTCCGTTTTATAAAACATATGTGAAAAAGTTATGAAATTATTAAATTTTCAGAAATTATTAAAAGAAGTGAAAGAAAATTGATTGTTGGCGAATTTGGGGCTCGAATGCCAGTGTTAAATAGTTTTGTAAAATACTCTTTCAAACATGAATTTCCTGCTAATATTGGGGTGATTTTGTAATTTTACATTTTAATCAGTCAAACAAAATATTTCTTCTTGATAATGATTTTCGTTTTTAGTTTTTGGTTTTATTACCGTACACTTCTCCCTAATTCATTCTCTCTCCTCTATTTAATTATAATTTTTTGTCTCTTTTTTTCCACTCTCCAGAAGTTGGACACTTTCTCTCTCTCTAACTCTCTCTCTCTCACTCTCTCTCACTCTCTCTCCAATTTTGCCATCCCTCAATGAGTCACTTTCAGTATCGCTAATTTATTCGCTCCGTTTAATTTGTTTTATCTCGCCCCCGTTCTCCTCTACTTCTGCCAAGTCTTACGGCAACATCACATTGAAACGGCGGTTCCTGTACGATCATTGAAGTAAAGGAAAGTCGAGCCTGGTCAGTACTTAGATGGGTAACCCCCTTGGGAATACCAGGCGCGATATGTGGGGGTGAAATTGCGCGATTGTTAATCGCAGAGCCGAGCTCCAATTCCTGTTGAGTTCGTTACGCACAAATACCCTTCGGAAAGGTATGAATCCGCCGCTTCCGCCTAGTTAATTAGTAAGTAAAAAAAAAAAATATGTGCACCGACCTCCCCCACTGGTTGTGACACAAGGTCGGTTTTTTTCACGTGGGGAACCCGAGCGCGTAAACTCGGACCAAAAACAAAAATTCCTCCCCGAGCCACCGCAAACGTCGTTAGCGCTGACCTCGGTGTGAGCACCGATCCTTCTCTCTAGTGAGAAGGTGCAGCCTCGGGCATCTGTTCCCCAGGGGTGGACACCACCTTACAGTGTGATTTTCTTTAGTTGCGCCTCTGTCTTCCGACGGAGCCGCAACCCAGTCGCACTCTGCCCGAAGACAGAGACGCAGATGAGAGATGAGAGATGATAAATAAAACCTACCGGCCAGTGCTAGGTAAGTATAAGCGTTAATTTTTTTTTTTTTTTTTTTAAGCGTACCACCCCAAGCAAGGCTGGAGGCTACTATCACGCAAGGGGTTATAGAAGGGTTGGAGGAAGAGCAGATAGGAGTGGTAAAGGAAAAGATGTGGAGAAATAGAAAGACAGTGGATCGATCAAGGCAAGGGGGTTACAGAAGATTTGGAGCGAGAGCAGATAGGAATGAAAGGTAAAAGGATGTGAAGAAGGGAAGTGGATAGATCAAGGCAACTGGAGATGTCGATTGACGTTACACTTAAATAGTTGGAGATTGTATTTGTCAAGGAAACAGTAATAGGGAAGGGAGTTCCACAGGCGAGATGTGCGATACATGAAGCTATTGGAGTAGAAGAGACGTCTACATCTAACAGTCTCGTTGTATCACTAAACCATTATTATCACAAATAAATTCTTACAAATATTTTCTGGCCTTACATGAACTGCAGAGGGTTGATAAACCGTAAAAAAACAAATCAATCAACTAATCAAAACCTTCTTTCAAATTTATTCTCCATAAATTCTCTTAATCCATTTTCCCACTCTATTTTCTCTGTATCCCTTACTCTGTAAAATTATTACTAATTCTTTATGCAATATCTCAACTGCTTTAATTTAAAACTAATATATAATTTTATCTGGCTTTTTCAGCTCTTCTTTCAAGTGTTTTCAATATTCGACCTTATTTCACAAGCATCATTATTTACTATCTCGAACTTATAATCAACATGCTGCCACCTCCCTCGTGGAATGGCTATCCAATGCAGAAACGATATTTTGTTCACGTTGCTTCGAGCAGAGATATGCCTAACTTTCTTCCTGCTTATTAAAAAGATTCAGTTTTCATTTGCTGCCACAAATGAAGGTTCCTGTAGAAATGACATTGATGTCTTGCCCTGCACCTTAGCTTATTATTGATATAACGACAGTAGTAGAAGAAACATAATGGATATTCGAAGTAAATAGACAGATCAACAAATAGATCGATAGATAGCAAGTAAGAAAGGGAAAATAATTTTTTTAAAATAAAGAAGGTGAAAAAGAGCGAAAGAAAGGACAAAAACAATGAGAAGATGACATGACGAGGAAGAACGTAGAGAAATTTTAAATAAAATAATTATTTTTAATTTGAGAGAAATTAATTGAAAAAGAAATATTATTATTATTATTATTAATACTAATACTACTACTACTACTACTAATAATAATAATAATAATAATAATAATAGTAATAGTAATAATAATAATAATAATAATAATAATAATAATAATAATAATAATAATAATAATAATAATAATAGCAGTAGTAGAAGAATGAGAAGCCTAAAATAAAAGTATGAGCAAATATGTTTCGATGGAAAAAAAACTTCAAACAAAATTTATTTTTCTCTCTCTCATCTTCATATTGATTAAATTCATTCTGCCGATGCAGTTCTCGCCGCCATTTATTCTTCCACATCTTCTAACAATTTTGTCAAATGAAACTACCTCAAATCCCACCTTCTTCAGCTATTTACCACCAGCGCCATGTTTACTCGTAACGGTTACAATCTCCATCACATAATTCTTCCTAGAGTTACTTCTCCACTCTATCTCCTCTTTATCCATTTCCACCCCGGCCTTCATTCTACCGTCCTCTCTCATAATCGATACCACTTTCCCTCCCCACTGCACAGTCGTTCACCAACTGTCACTTTCTTCCAATTTAGTCTCACTTTCTTCTTTTTGCAATTGCTTCTTCTCCCTCACTTTTTATTCCGTCCAACACCGACCATACTCTGGCCTTTTCTGAACAACTCGTAGCTTGGGGCTACCAATTGTTGCAAGAGCTCGGTTAGTTCAGTCTGGCATAAACTGTGCAGTCAAATCATTTGCTTGCGTTCGCTTGAAACTGCTCGCTTCCTGTCCACGATTGGTGGCAGCAGCGTGAACCCTCAGGCGACAGGCAATTACAGAGTATGGAGGCCAAGTAGTGATATAAATACTAGCAATTTTCATATTTACTTTCAACGTCTCTCCATATGTATTTTTTTTACTGGTATTATAGTTTATATAGAACCTTTGATATCACAGTAAAAGTAGTTATCAGTACAATTAGAATATTTACAGGATTACAGCAGTTGTATGTCTAACAATCTCTAATTAACTGATTAAAATTCATTGAAAACCTGAAGAACTCGTACGCGTCTTGAGAGCTTCTTCGCGCGATCCTTTGTCCGATATTCCTGTAGGTTGAATCATAAGTAATTACCATTTTCGGGAACCATCTATAATCCCTATTATCCTAACTGCTAAACATATGTGGTAGTTAAAAATAAGTTTGTAGTATGCTGACAGTTGCTCGGAAGTGGCAGCGTACACATTATATTAAAGAAAACGTTTTCTTCCTTAAGAAGACAAGTTGTCATCAATCAGTTATGTGCCATGCGTGATATACGCTTTTGATAAATGACTGGCGAGGCAATTTTTTTTCCCGCAGTAGGTTGCGGTAGACCAGTTGCCATCCAAGGCTATAGAACCCAGTCTGTCCTGCTACTTACCCATAGCTGGGGGAAGAAGAGGAGGATTCATACCTTCCTCAAGGGTAAATGAATGTAATGGATTCGACTGGAATTCGAACTCGGCTCTGTCCGATTCCTTAAGCTGAGCCGTTATAACTAATCCACCGTACTTCCAAGTTGCCATGCATAGGAATAACAGAGGAAAAAATATTTTAAACTTGATTTGTCTGTTCTACTCCACCTGCCTTATTCACATGCGCAACCGATTATTACTTTTTTCAGTCGCTGAAAACCATTTGATTAGGAAGACATTTTCTCTAATGAAAACAGGATTCAATATATTCTGGACGCGTTTTGCACAACAAAATCTGCAAAATATTACTAAAAAACACCGAAGAGCTACACGATAATTAGCTGAAAAAATTGCAAACCGAAACTGATCATTGCAAATAATAGTGTATATACACATTTGAATAAAATGTAACATATTTGGTGCCGAATAAATGCGTTAAAATCATGAATCAACCTCATAATTTGTAATTATGTACGTTGATAAATAGGTATCTTCTGCAGTCATTCATGTTCTTTCTTACATTGGAACTTGTTAGTACAAGATTACAGCAAGCTTCTCTATTCGTTTAAATGCTTGGATTTTGGTAGGTGGTCTATGAAAATTCAAAATTGTTATTACATTATTATTGTCATTGCTATTATATTTCTACATTTGTCCAGAAGCTAAACGAAAACCCTACAACGATTCTGAGGCTTGTAATAAGAATTTCTATTTTATGGTTAAATATACTTTTTACTATATAACTTAATTATCACAAGTTGTGTAAAAAAAATTAAGAAAATGTATTTAAATATAAAAGGCTGATACAGAAGTGTATCTTTTTAAGTCAACCATAAACAGGGCGATTCCTGACACGAACACTAGGCTCGAATTTAATTTTTGATATGCAAACAACTACTTTTCATATATGTGGCTAGTTTAAATTATATGAGAGGAAATAAAAAAATATCTTACATTTGAAACTAAACAAAATAGCAAACACCTAATAAAAAGAAATGAACACAAGACCATCCCTCAGTTAGGAGAAAGAGAAACTCAACAGATCAACAAATTAGGAGACAAATGTCCATGCGCAATGATGTACATCCCGAAGAAAATCCCAGCAAATTGTACGTGAAAGAAAAAAAGCATCAGAAGGAGTATTAGCATCAAAAACTTTTTAAATGAAATTGGATAAATAGATAAGCAATGCAACATATATATATATATATATATATATATATATATATATATATATATATATATATATATATATATATATACACGCACACATATATATTGAAGCAACTTTCGTTGAGTAATTTAGACAAGGTTTGCCATCTTATTTTCAAAAGGATCCGTTCATATTCTCGAATTTAGCTTTCTGGTTTTGGTATTAAAAGAAGAGAGAAAATTAACGTGTTGATACATATTATTGCTTTCTTCGAAGTACAATCAATATAGACTTTTATTTTATTTTATCTATTGTAAACATATTAAAACATTTGTGCAGTCTTCATAATTAATTTTGTTGAGGTTTTAATAGCTTATGCTATTTTCTTCTTTTTCAAAAGGAACTCTTCACACCTTATAATTAGTTACCTTCCATAGAGCATAAACATAGACCGGATAGCACAAAAAAAAACTAGCGGTCGTCACTCCACATGTAAAACTATAACTTTCAGATGAACATAACAATTTTGTCTTTGGAAATAATGAACACTACATTTTTAAACCACACTCTGAGGATGACATTGTGGTAATGTCGAAAGTACTCGGAATAAAACAATATGTATGAACACGGTAATTTTCTCTCTTTTACTACCGACAGCAGAAAGCTTATCCGAGAATATGAACGTATCATGTTGAAATTAAGCAGAGAAAACTTGTCTAAATTATTCAATGATAATTGCCTAAATGAAAACCTTCTGCCAAAATAATATATATATATATATATATATATATATATATATATGTATGTATATATATATATGTATATATATATATGTATATATATATATATATATATATATATATATATATGTGTGTATATATATATATATATATATATATATATATATATATATATATATATATATATATGTGTGTATATATATATATATATATATATATATATATATATATATATATATATATATATATATATATAAAGAAGTGATGGATTTTTATTTATTGATCCAACAGATTTTATTACTTAAATATTATTTTTAGCAGACATCTATATTTGTTTATTTATTTGCTTATTTATTTCCGTCTTTGATAATATTTCTCGAATGACCAATAAAAATAACGTTTAAGTAATAAAATATGTGGGATTAATGAATAAAAAGCCATCACGTCTTTAGGAATTGTTTTGTTTACGTTAGGATACGGAACTGAGCAGATATGTATATTTTGAGAGTTCTGGAGGAAGTTCAAGATTTTCAACCGAAATCATTAAATGTGTTTCCAAAATATTTTGATATGCTGCGGCATTCATTCTACCAAGTATTACTGATGGTATATCAGTAATACTTGGTAGAATGAATGCCGAATTTTGCAGAAAAACTTCCCCAAACAATGATGCTACCACCACATAATTTCACTGTTGGAACAGTGTTCTTTTGTTTGAAGGCATTGCCATCTTGACTCCATATATGATTTCTAGAATTTCGTCCAAACAACTAAATTTTGGTTTCGTCTGTCCACTCTTTCTCAATACGATTTTTCCTTGTCCTTATGTTCACAGACGAATTACAACCTGGCATCTCTGTGTCTTTTCAATAGCAGTGGAGGTGGCGTGACTTTAGATTGTGCCTATGAATTTCATTGTTTAATGTGCATTTATTGACACAGATTCCTGATGAAAGCAGATTATCCTGTAACTCTCGACATGTTGGAATTTTATTAATTCGACGCATTAATTTCCTCGAAGATCTTGAAGAAATCTTTTGCGGAGCACCTGTTCTTCATTGGTTTTTAACAGTTTTGACTTTATATACCTTGCAATGTATAAGCTAATTGTAGTAATTGGAATATTCAGGTTGTTTTTCTCTAATTTTTACCTTTTTCCAGAGCTTAAAAATCAGTTCGTATGGCAAATTTGTAATTTCTTTGACTGATGCCATGATGATAACCTTCATGCTTGAATATCAATTACAGAATGTTCTGTTTGCATTTTTAGGCTAAAAATACCTACTGGTAACATTATTGAAACATTCTAGAATATGCCACTTGAATAATCTAGAGTATTAAAGTAATTTAAAAATTTAAAATTTGCATTGTACAAATACTTTTTTCACCCCTTGAAACGGATAAACGAGATTTATTTCTATTATTTAATAGAAATAAATCGCGTTTATCCGTTTCAAAATAATTTCTGTTTTCAATACATATTTAGTATGCATCTGTGTAGAGTTAATTATACGAAAAGTAGGTTTATTCATTAGTTGCAAATACAGTACATTAAAGATTTGCATGTGTACGAATATTTGTTTCCCCCACAGTACATATATATATATATATATATATATATATATATATATATATATATATATATATATATATTCTGTTTATACGCTTTTTATAGATACAATTTATTTAAGTAAACGCTCTTTTTTAATTTAAAATTACATTTACTAGACTGAATGTTCGAGAAATTTCGTAGAAAATATACGATCTCCGTCAAGAATCAAACATGTATTCCTATATGGATACCGTCATTTGATCTGACGTCCTATACCATTTAGCTACAGAGAAGCGTCTGGAAAATGTATATATATATATATATAATGAAATGGATTAAGTCCGACAATTATTTAATATATTTTCCGTTTATACGTTATTTTTATAGATACAATTTACTTAAGTAAATGCTCAGTTTTAATTAAACATTATTAATTATATTTACCAGTCTAAATCCATGTCATTTTATATATATATATATATATATATATATATATATATATTTGCCTTCTATATATATATATATATATTTTTGCCTTCTATATATATATATATATATATATATATATATATATATATATATTTGCCTTCTTCGTTACCCTTCAATTATGGATCTTATATATATACATATATATATATATATATATATATATATATATATATATATATATATATATATATATATGTATGTATATATATGTATATATATAAGATCTATAATTGGAGAGTAACGAAGAAGGCAACAAGAAAAAATTGTAAAATTCGAAAGTTAATGCACACAGCTACGCAGAGTACATCCAAAAAGAAACAAAGAAACGAAAACTCTTCACCATCGTACCCAAGAAGTGTATATTGATAAATCCTATAAAAAAAACCTGATGTCACCTTTGCATCGAAAAAGCTGAACAGGTGAGCCACATTATCTGTGAATGTAACCTGGCTGGAGAATAATATGAAAAGAAGACAGCATGGGTTTATTGCAGTCTGACATAGCGATAAATAGTATTAGTTCAAAGCAGAGAGCCGTTGTAGAAAACTAAAATCACAAAATACTGTGGGACTTCGACATCTTAATCGACCAACAATTCTAAAGAAATGTTAGAGAATAAAGAGCGGATGAGACAGTCAGGAATAAATTTCTAGGCGTAAAAATAAACACTACGCGATGCATTGCTGTTGAAAGCTTTAAGTTTATTTACATGTTTTCGGAACCTAAAATAGGACAAAATTTCTTCATCTTAAATCGTATTATTGCCTCCTACAAAACGTTTGTATGACTTCACCCCCACTGATTAAACACCTGACCGATCGAAAGAAAGTGTTAAAAAAGTATGTTCTGCGCGTGCTGCTACGCCTTTTCTCTCGTGTGAACGTTTACTTCTAGCTTTTTCTTTATACATATATATGTGTGTATGTGTGTGCGTGTGTGTGTGTGTGTGTGTGTGTGTGTGTGTGTGTGTGTGTGTGTGTGTGTGTGTGTGTGCTTTTATACATATTTGACCACGTATTAGTGACACGGCCCTCGGTCATTTACTCAGCTTATCAATATAATAGATCATCCTTTGATCAAATCATCCCTACTCTTCAAGTGACAAAACATGTGATCACTAAGTAAACCTTAGAATGCCTGTATAAAGAAAATGAATGAAACAAGAAACACAATAGATTATACTTCAACCGTTATTTACACCCAAGGATACCTTCATGCACTTGATCACTAACACGGATAGAACAAAAGCTTCTGGATTACTTGTAGAATCCTACTTCACAGGCATAGACGTAGTGATGTTCTGAGGTGGGATTATAATTGTTGAAGTGATTGGCTTATGGCGACTTCCAGATGGTATTAAGATGACATCTCAGACATGCATTGATATTTTACAAGGCGGACGTAGAGCCATGCTTCAAGAAGAATTCAAACGCTTTCAGAAAGATCACGCCTTTTATGCATAACAATGTTCTGCCATATTAAGTGAAGAAAACTAATGAATATATGAATAAAATATTTGTTGAAGTGGACAGTCTGTTCTCCTGATCTTAAATCGATTATTATGTTTATATCAACGTGCAGCATTTTCCAAGCAAATATGAATTTTAGGATCTGCAGTTTTTTCACAGGAAGTAAATGCAGCTCTTTGTATCTCTGAGATGAGGTATTATCATTATCTGTAGTATATACATTATTAAGACTGTCATCCTCCTCTTCGTTTCACTATTCACAACGTTTCGGCCGTTGTACGCTCCAGCCTTTTTCAGTTGATTGGAATTACGAACCGAACCCTTTACTTCATCCACAGAGGGTAGATTGTTCTAGTTCCACGTGCCATGCCTCTTCCCGATGGCTCAGTTATTTCCCTTTAACTCAACTCTCAGAGATTTTTGGTTCACCACTGCTGCTGCGGCCTGGCGTTGAACTCACAACTATTTGAGTCTAGTCACTGGATATAAGCAACGTCCTTATCCACTTTATCCTCAACGACACATGGCCCAGTGGATAAAAACGTTGGTTTTTATCCAGTGACCAGTTAAAGGGAAATAACATCCGGAAGAGGCATGGCACGCGGAACTAGAAGGATCTACCACCCGGTGGATGATATAAAGGGTTCAGTTCGAAATTTCAATCACCCGAAGAAGACCGGGGCGTACAACGGCCTAGACATTGTGAATATTGCAATGATGATGAGGAAAGCAGTCCGAATAATGTAAAAAAAAAATACAAGTAAGTAAATGCATGTTCCCAAAATGAAAGGTTGAACGATTTTCTAAAACGAGTTTTCAGAACACATATTTCAGATAAATTTTGTCTTTACTATTTTAAGTATTTTGTTCAAAACAATTGTCTTTGTAATATTTTTGCAGAATCTGTAGTTACAATTTTTTGAATTATAAAATGGAGTTTCCGCAACGTGTCATGAAACTTGAAAAATACACTAAAACTCATAAAACTTTTACCACATATGAGGCGTGACATTTAGCCTACTATAATTTATATACAGGTTGTATTAAAATACTTTTACAAACTTTGAGGTTGAGTTTCTTGCACCAAAACCAAAACAAATGTCCATAAAAACATATGTCGCAAGCCCTTTGTTTTTGAGTTGTTAAGTTTAAAGTAAGTTTACGGTAGATGGCGCTGTGTAGCAATGTAGACAAGGTTACATTTTTCATTCGTGTACATTTATGGCTAGCCTGTCTTCAACGTTTAACGTGTGTAGTAGTGATTTAATTGAGAAGTGTTCCGTTTATAGCAGGATATTCATATCGTGAGAAGGCAGATGTGATTTTTATAAACAGCCACTCGAATGGTAATGAACGCGAGGCTGTATCAGATCGCGTTTCGGGACCGAAAACAGCCGAGTCATCCAACCTTTGCTGGCGTTTATCATTGCGTTGCTGAGAGAGGATCTGTGCCATCATAAACTATGGTTAATAAGTATTTTTGGACTGTTTCTTGGATTGTACATTTAACAGCGGCTACCGTAGACTTTAAAGTTAACAACTCAAAAACGAAGGATTTGCGGACATATACTTATATGGACGGTTGTCCTTGTTTTGTTGTGGGGATCTCGCCCCTAATGTTTCTAAAAGTATTTTTGATACACCATCTATATTATGCGAATTGTCTTGCACGTTAATATACAAATATGTTTACAAAATACTTCATTAACTTTCTAAATCAAAGGAAAAATAAACACTGTTAATAATGTGATTCGCAGTTTCCTATCTAATTTAATAGATTTGGCTCTCTTGTGAGAGCCAAATCATATTTATTGCCGATTTTTTTACAGTGGTCCAAGTTTTTAAAATCGTTTATTGCGCCCTTATAAAAGAACAGAAAAAACGGAATCACTGATATGCATCCCAACGATTCTATGGTGTTCCCCACACTCTACTAAATCTCAGTTTTCATAAAGTAGTATTTATATAAAATACAGTTTTTATTGTAATCTAATTATGTACAATAATTGATCATAAGCAATATAGATGAACAATTTAACTAGAAAAAATAGAAAATAAATCCAGTGTATCTAAGTACCAATTAATGACATGTCATAAGAGATCATACCATCTTAAATAAATCAACAAAGTTCTGCGGTAATTTTTAACATCAACTTGAGATTTTTCTTGTTAAAGACTTGAAGAATTTAACAAATTCAACATTATGGATAAAAATAATGAATGTTATATAATGTCTTTTTAAACTTATCATGAGCAAAACAAATTCACGAATTTGAATTAAAAAAAAAAACAGAATTACATAAAAATACGCGAAAATCTTTCATTTTTTTATTATCAGTTGCGCTTATTTTAATTTGTAATGTATATAAATGTAGATAGAAAAAAGCAAATGTTGATAAGATTGTGAGGGTCGCAAAGCACTTCCAGGGGCCCACAATCAAAGGGTCGAGGAGTTCCGGAGTATTAAGCGTCGGCCCTGGAGAGGACACTCACTTGTATTTAGTCTCCAGCTAAACACAGTGGTTTGAAAATTGAAAACATTATAATCGCATAGAATAAAATTAAGATTTTATAAGTATCTGAATGTCGACGGAATCTCCCTGTCAATTTCTGTAAGTCGTACAAATGTAATGCTTGTTGTTATGATGAAATAAAATAAGATGGCATGTCAGTAACGGGCGCGGCCATTCCAACAGAGGACAGATTGAGAATGAAATGAATATAAAGACGTGTAAGAAATACGGAGCAGAGAGTTGAAAACGGTGCTCATACCTTTCGAGGCATTGAGTACGGCCTTTCTTGCGAAAGAAGAGACCCGCGCAACAAATGTGACGATTCAGATAACATCATTATTGGTCAGAGAAAATACTGAAAATCAAATAAAGGAAGATCTGAAAAAAATGCACTCACGTGATCCCTTGGTATATAAACGAATACGAAGGTGGATCATTAAATCCGTAATCTGATTGATTGATTTGTTTTCTACGGCTTATTAACCCTTTGCAGGTTATTTAAAACCAGAAATTTTTTTTTTTTTTTTAGGTTGTAAATTTTTTATGTTTTAAGATATTAATGGTTTAGTGATACAAATCTTGCTAATTGCCCCAACCAAGGGTATAATCAATATAATGAACCCAACGGGAATTGTAACTCGGCTCTCCGATTAAAAATTCCGAGCTATTATCAATTACACCACCCGCACATCCAAGCTTACAGCACCTGGCATCAAGAAACGATCCCTCCTCTTATAGGTACTAAGCAAGCTCGTAGTTGCTTAACTTCGCTGATCGTATGGGAACTGGTGTTTCAACGTGATATGGCCGTAAATCCCGTAACAAGGATTTTCTTCTGAAATCTTCACTCTAAATGCTCAATATGTGTGATTAATGGCGAAACGTTGTGCGCATTGATAAGGAAAGGGATAGTTAAAATGAACATATACGTTGCGTAAGATATCTTTTTCATCATTAAGCTATGGACTTACTTGAATCATTATTTTTGGTGTTACTGACGCCGATGATATGAGCGAGAAGTTTTATTTCTCTTACTGTATCCACAAACATTGAGAAAAAATTGAAAAAATAAAAACATTCATCAGAACCTTTCCATGGTAATGGAAGTGTTAGTAAATATTAATTGTGATCTTATGAACTTTACTGTCATTTTCTACTATGCTTTGCGAATGAAAATATAAATTTAGACGAATATGGAAAATATATACATATAGTTGCTGTCCAACGGAACGAAAATGCAGTATGTGTTCCTTTTACCTCATCAGTCGACAAGAAATTTTAATGATGTTATGGCGGATGATGACGTTAATGATGATGCCAGTGATGATGATTGTAACAATGGTTATGATGATGATAAGATATTGTTGATGACGATAATGATGATGGCGTTAATGATGATGGCGGTGATGATGATTGTAACAATGGTTATGATGATGATAAGATATTGTTGATGACGATAATGATGATGACAATAGCGATAATGAGAATAATGATGATGATAATAATGATGTTGGTAGTGATTATGATGATGCCGATGGTTATGATGATTTTGATAAGGATAATGACGATAAGAACGATAGTGATGACGATGTTGACACCTACGGATAGCTTGTTGTCGTGATGATAGTGATGCTTATTTGGTTAAGCTTCATTTTCGATCATTTACCCGGCAGTTATATTTCTGTTTTTCTTCAAGTATCGAATTAGAAAACTGTCCTTAACAACACGAATAAATGCAAAAAAAAAAAAAATGTTTTCAAATAAATAGAATGAACAATACTTTCTTATAAGAAAAATAAAACAAAAAATTTAGCATTATTTCCGTTTTAGTTTTTATTCTCATCTGTCCTAGCCCAGAACGTATAATGATGATGAAATAAGATTAATATGGTAGAATGGATTTTATAAACGAAAACGGTAAATTAAGTGCTAATTACATCTCTTCGTATAGTTTTTTTTTCTTTGTTAATATTTATTGAGGTTCTTTGATTTTTGCTTTTTTTCTTGTTTATTACGTCGCTTATTTGGCCGGTAATTGTTTGCAACTATTTCTATTGATATTTTGCTATTTTTCTTAGCAATTTTGGGAAAACAAAATAGCTGATTGTTTTTTTATTTATTTATTTTATTCTTTTTTCTTTTTTTTTTGGTTGTTTTTTTTTTTGTGATGTTAAAAAAACAATCTGAAAATCATAAATGTTAATTAAAATTTTTTTCCGGTAAAACTATACAATGGCACTAACAGAATATCCATCATATGGTAGAATGTAAGGTTTCGTTATTTAAACATATTTCGTATAGCAGACACGAAAAAAGAAATTACAAAACCTCCTACTGAAGGTAGCGAAGGAGAGTGAGAAGAAGGGACTAAGCATAAACTACAAGAAGACATAATGTATGGTCAGCAGTAAAAGGATGAGTCCGAAATACGATTTACAGGACGAGGACACTAAAATCAAGCGGACGCAGATATTTAAATACCTGGAAAGTGTTTCGACAGAAGACAGTTTAGTGCGACGCTGAGATCCGAAGAAGTATTGAGATGGCAAAAGACGCATTTCGAAAGCTAGTCAGAGACAGGATGATTTCTTTGGTAACAAAAAAGGGTACTGAATTGCTCCGTGGCATCTATCCTTCTTTACGGCAGCGAATGGTGGACGGTCTTCTGAAAGATGAAGAAGAGACTCGAAGCAGGTATGGTTCTACAGAAGGATATATTTTATTTTGATTTTAAACAAATAAGTAATCTATCCAAAAGCTAGACAGAGTCTTACGAGACAGGAGGATTTCTTTGGTAACAAAACAAAAGACTACTGAGTTGCTACGTGACATCTGCCCTCCTTTGCAGCAGCGAATGTTTGACGGTCTCCTCAAAGATAAAGAATATATTCGAAGCAACGGTGGTATGGTCCTACAGAAGGATGCTAAGGATAACATGGACCGAGCGTGTGAGTAACGATGAGGTCTTAGATTGGATGCAAACAAGGAAGAAGCTTATACTTAATATCAGGAAGTGGCAGCTGAGGTTTCAAGGGATACATAACGTGAAAGGAGGGCCTGGAGAATCTGATACTCACAGGTCGAATAGAGGGAAAGTAAGACAAAGGAAAGCAACGCATAGAACACCCGGCGGGCTTAAGCAAGTGGATGACAGAGCATGATCTGAGGGAGATGACAAAGGGGCGAATTTACTGATAGCTACAAGGGAGACGGGGAAGTGGAGAGCCATGATCGCCTACGTCCTGAAGGGACACGGCACGTAAAAATAAAAATATTAGCATCAAGACCATGAAGGCCTAAACAACTTTATCGTCAACATCATAATCATCATTATCACCAATAGCATGAATATCGTTGTCACTATCCCTATCAGCATCAGCATCATCATCACGATTACTCTCCTCATTACTGACGTCATCATCATCATCATCATAGTCACCACATATCTTCATCATCAGCATCAGCATTATAAATATCGATATCAACATCACGATCATCGCCAATGCCACTGTCATCATTACCCTCGGTATCATCCTCACTATTACCACTATCAACATTACTCTGGTTATTGTATTGAATGAAATCTTTTTCTTTTTCATCATCATCTTCATGATCTCATACCATGATCATCATCATGATAATCATCATTAATCCCGTAGTCGTCGTTGTCGTCATCGCCACCCTCAAACAACAGCAGTAAATATAACACTTATAATATTTTCTTTAAAATGTAAATCTCTGCCCTCTTAACGACGAATGGCTTTATCTATGTAAAATACGTGTGATTTTTTTTTTAAATTGTTCAGTGGAAATCTAATAAAATAATGTTGGACTCTGTCACCTCTGATCATTGTGAGGCTTAATTATGATTGACTGAGTAAATATAAGTTATTTTTATTTTTATGCGTGACCAGCTCAGATAGATATATAGATAGATAGATAGATAGATAGATAGATAGATAGATACGTAGTTTCAGCAGAGATTGACAGACCTAAATCCACCTGCGTCTAACCTTGTATTCTATGAAGTTCCCAGTCTATGAAGCGCTCTGTCACTGTCACGGCAAATAAATAGTCTCTATTAGTAAACACAAACGATTAATATATTAGATCATTACATAAATTCGTTCGGTTTCTTAAAATTTAATGGAATACTTATTATTTATTAATAGTTCTTATGAATCGTTCAACAACGTATTCTCCTTCATTGTTTACGACCTCCTGCCAGTGATCCACTTCGATGCCTCGACTGTAGAAATCACCAGATTTTGTATGGAAAACTTCAAGCCACGTTTTAAGCTCCATAAGGTTGTTGGACGAAACACCCCTCAAATTGTTAGAAAACAATCTAAAATGCTGTTAGTTTGAAGGGGCTAAATCAGGTGAATATGGTGGGTGTGTCATAACCAGGCTCATTAATTGCATGTTAGCTAGCGACATGGTGGCGAACATCGTCATCTTGAATAATCACACTCTATCTCTGGTCAGGTCTTTTCAGCTGGAATTGCCTCTTTAAGACTGTTCATTTGTTCAACATATAGCTTAGCATTGATCATTTTGGTTGTTTTGAAGCAGTTCATATCATTCTGTCAGTAATGACGTCATCTCCGTTCAGAGCACAAACGTTTCGAACAGGTATGGCAGCTTGATTAAAAAGCAAAGATATGGCGAACATGATCATTCTTGTCTACTTGGCATTCCATCTCAAATGAGTGTCTAATCAGAAATAAAATTTAATTAACGTTAGACAACAGTTTTACGGAATGACTAGGGTTACAAAGAAGCAAAAGAAAAATGCTAAGAAAGGTTATTCTTCGAGATCATTCGCAGAACCTCAGAAAAAAACGAACGAATATATGTAACAACCTAATAAAATAAAGTTCTCAATAATCATTAGATAGGTGTTTCTCTATCGCTATCTCCATGCTAAATCTTCAGCTGAGCTGAAATGTTTATTTCCAGTAGTTCGAATATTGACAGCTATGATACACCATGCGACTTCCTCGGAGTCGATTAACCGCCATTTCCCCTGTGCATCAAGTATACTAAGAAATTTCTACCCAGGCAGCTTTTTCCAAAGAACAGCTCTATTGTGAAAGAAACTCCTGAATAGATGCTTCTACGAACGATTTTAACCTCTCCAAGTCATGGGACAATCGTTATATATTGTCCTTACATATACAATCTTCACTTCCGAACACCATCACTTTCAATCATATCAGATTCATCATAAACATTTCTGACAATAACCCCTTACATAAAGTAGCTCCGGAGCCTTATATTAGGTGACCTTTTTTAATCCTTTCATCCGAAACAAGGCAATAAAGCCACTAAGACATAAGGGGGTTGCTAAGTGTGAAAGAATAAGAAAATGAAAACTATTATGAAGGAGCGAGAAAAATAATACATTTATAGCCTTATGAAGATACGTCACAGACAAAGGCGACAAAAGTATTCGTTTCGACGCGCAATAATTCGAAATAAATAATGACGTGTGAAAAGTGAAAGGCGATAAATATCACGAAATTACGGAAATCTGCAATGCTGAGATTACTGTAGTTATGAAGGGTCTACCTGTGCCCAGGAAAGACTAGTAGATAATGCTGTTAAGATACTACTACTACGACTACTAATTATAATAATAATAATAATAATAATAATAATAATAATAATAATAATAATAATTGAAAGTCGAAAAGAAAGTGTACCACCACAAGCCAGAGACTTTGATCGAAAACGACTAAATCAAGATCTTGCAGAAATTCAACATCTAAACAAACCAGACATCATCGATGTGGTAGTTCCTGGTAATCAAAATATCAAGGTGGAAACATTTGAAAAAAACAAACTAAGTACACCCACCTGCAAATTGAACTTGCCAGAATTGTGGACGTTCAGGCCACAATTATCAAAGTTATCATTGGGGCGTTGAGATATATGCCATCAAACTTTATGTTCTAAATTGAGAACATCAGAAATCTTTGCTGCTTTTGTTACCGCAAATATTCTATGAAAGTTCCTTATTGTCTGCGGTCGTACTACTAAGAGTATAAAATCATGCAAGATATCCGATTGAAAGCAAAAAGCAAATACAAGTAAAGCGCAATGCACTGACTGAAGCTGAAAAAAATATTTTTAAAAGACAGCAAAGGCAAATGCATCCGACCAGATACAGAAACGATGACAAGATAAAACGCTTCACAGTCGATACTCTGCCCGTACGAAACAAGCTGATTTAGACGAACCCCGTACCCATCAGTGGCTACGTAGTGCAGGGTTAAAAGCTGAAACTGAAGGTCTTATTCTTGCAGCACAGGACCAGTGCTTGGTTATTAGAATGTATCAAGCACACATGGTAAAAAATTGTTAGCCCAAAATGCAGACTCAGGGAAAATATCCAGAAACAATTGACCCCATTGTATCAGGCTTCACGGTATTGGCACCCACTGAATATAAAACACGACACGAGAGAGTGGACCGATATCTGCACTGGAAAATCTGCAATTTCTACGGAGAGAAAACTGAAAGGAATTGGTATGAACACCACCGAGACCGGGTTACTCGGTAACAATTTTATAGGACATCACAATACACACAGAACGAAAAAAGCTAATCACACAGACATCGTTGAGACCGCAAACAAAAAAGTGCCTCCTTATTGATATGGCAGTCCCTGCAGAGTGCAATGTATTTTTGAAGATCTTCAAAAAGCTATCAAAATACAAGAATCTTGAAATCGAAATCTCAAAAATGTAGCACATGAGAACATCAACAATTCAATCTGGAGCCCTCGGATTGATTGGAAAAGATTCCAATAGACTCACTGAAGGGATTCCCGGCAGCCCATGGTTTAAAGCAATACAAAAGAACTTTCTCAGGGGCACAGCCCATAACTTACGAATGGCTTTATCTATGTAGAATATGTGTGATTGTTTTTTAAATAGTTCAGTGCAAAATATCATGATGTCATTTTTGACCTTAGGTCTATAGTCTGGACCCGGAAAGAAATGAGTACACACCAGAAATCAATTGAAATAATAATAATAATAATGATAATAATAATAATATATATATATATATATATATATATATATATATATATATATATATATATATATATATATATATATATATATAATAATAATAAATAATCAAATGTATCTTTGAAGATATTCGAAAAACTGTCAAAATACAAGGACCTTGAAATAGAAATCTCAAAAATGTGGCACATGGGAACATCAACAATTCCTGTTGTAGTTGGAGCCCTTGGACTGGTTGGAAAAGATTCCAGTAGGCTGATTGAAGGGATCCCTGGAAGTCCACGCCTCAAAGAGATACAAAAAATTGTTCTGACAATTACAGCCCACACTTTACGAAGGGCTTTATCTATGTAATTATTTTTTTATTTTATTTTTTTTTTTTTTTTTGCAGTGGAAAGTTTCATGATGCCATTTCTAACCTTAGGTCCCTGGGCGGGACCCGGAAAGAAATGTGTAAACGCCAGATATCAGAGGAAATAAAAATAATAATAATAATAATAATAATAATAATAATAATAATAATAATAATAATGCAGAGATAGAACTTGTAACAATATTTATGAAAGAAAGTAAGAAAGAAAGAAAGAAAGAAAGACCACTAATACGGCGTTTGTGAAATGAGGAAATCGTTGAACATGAAATTTATCATTGTTGCACGTCCTAAGAAACTTGCTAATTGAAGTCTGCAAAGATACTGAGAAATGCGTTGAATATTTGTAGAGGCTAGCTGTTTTTATATCTTTATATACAACAAGCTTGCATATAGAGTTAAGAAATAGCTATTTAGAAAGTTTTATGTTTTCGTTATTTTTTCTTCATCTGTACAAGTGCCACGTTTTGTGCTATTAAAGTAGCGATGATAGCAAACAGTTTTTCCGAGTAATAACAAACAGAATATAAACCCGAAGCAGCCGAGGAAAATCGCAGTCAGTGAACAATAACAACACCACTTGTGTTTCTCCTTCATCCTCCAACCGATCCTTTCTGATGGCCGCAAAAGTGGGCCCTGTATCACTTGTGGCTTTTTTAAGGCATCAGCGCACGCGTTAGGGTCAAGTGGGCGTGTCTAAGTGGCTCCTATCTCTAACGGGCATACTGCTTGGTGAAGGTAGGATGTGATCGCCGTTCGTATACTGCATTTGCGATTTGTTCGTTTGTAAGGATGTGAAGAAATCTGATAGAGTCTAAAATGGTTCGCGTGTAAATGTGAGTGTTTTGCATGTATTAGAATAATGGACCAAATAAGCCCGGAAGAGAATGTGCGAATGCCGTGTTAATGTTTCATTCTTAATTATTATGTTGCATCAAACTATCGACTTCAAGATTCCGTCTACCTAACGACAATTGAAAGTATCCTATGACTGTTCTTTTTAATTATAAAACACTGGCAATTCTTGCTACAGTCTTTAATCAAACGAATTCTAAATTATTTGAAAATAAAAAAAACAAAAATTATTGTCAAATGATACTCAGTTTTGATTAGTTTTTCATTAAATCGTTATTCTCTCGTTTTAATCGCACTATCTTCATCCCCATTCAACAATCTTTGATTAATTTCAATTAGAGAATCAGTATGTGAAAGCTGCAATAAAAAGACATTTCTTGGACACTAATGTCGCAAAATGGCTTGGAGAATTTGATACTCAAAGGAATTCAACGTGTGCCGAGAGAAACATCGAATAACCGACCTAACAAACTTGTGTTGACAGATGGCAGGACAGAGAATGGGAGGGATAATTAAAAAAAAAAGAAAAACAACATTATTAGGAGCTACGAAGGATAGAAAGTTGTGGAGAGCTATGATCACCCACGTCCTGAAAGGACATGGCATATAAAAGAGAACTTAAAAATTATTAACTTCTGGTTATACCTATCACGAAGCTGACGTTGAGCATTGAGCGTTGCTTCTTTAAATTGCCTTTCTCACTGTTGTTGGGCGCTCGTAGCCTGCGTTCTCGTAGCCTGCGTTCTCGTAGCCTGCGTTCTCGTATCTTCTTCTCATTTGAGAGAATATATTTAATAACATTCATCAAACCAGTCACAACATTTCACTGACATTAACCTGGAAGTGCCATTTGCTGCATTGTATATCTGATCACGAACATATTCCCACATAATTGAACTAAACTGAGTATCCATTCAAGTTGGCAGAGATTGTCGAGTGTCCTCGGCATGAAGTTTTACAACATCGAAGTGATTTGGGAACTTAATCATTTGGAGCAGCTGGTTTAATTTTAGTATGTATTGGCCAGTTCAAATGTCTTGAAATCGTAGAGATATTACATTGCAGAAAAAGTGCATGTCTCGTTTGAGAAAATTAACGTAGTCCACTATATGCTATTCATGGTAGCCTGGATGTATCCAGTTCGTCATATGGTCATCTTTGTATTGGAATTATGTCCTCCAATGTCAAGCTGAACCATTATGTTACAGTTCAAGAACCAGATGGCCACTGCTATTGAGTTTTTCTGTCCCGTACATCACAGGCACCTTCATGTCAATTAAAAGCCTAGCATCAAACTCCCTTTACAAGATATATATATATATATATATATATATATATATATATATTTGTCATCCACAGACTGTTTCGCTGTTTCACAGCTCATCAGTGTGGCTAGACGTCCGGTTGCCTCTAGCTAGGATCGAAACCCGATTGAATTTACGTCAGTCGGAACTTCTCCCACTAAGCCGTCAGCGCACGGTACGGGATGAAGGTGAATTTTAGCGTGTTTATTTTTAGATTTAGATAAACACGCAGTGACTGAGAGTGACTCAATTATATAATATATATATATATATATATATATATATATATATATATATATATATATATATATATATATATATATATATATATATATACACAACTTTAAAAGTTACTTTAGTGGATACTAATATTTGAGTAGACGATCCGATTATTTATTAAACAGTATGTTTATTTTCGTCTATTCGAGAAAGCTTATTAAAGAAAAATATTACGCACACCGGCAAGATTCTAATTTGTATCACTTGGTTAGCAAAAACAGTTATTAGGTCCGATGCGCTCTAGAGCGAATCAGCCACGAAGTGTGTTATGAATCAAGCAAAGCCGAAGAGTGCCTTATAAAGGCAGATCCTCCTCAAGTTCATATCTACTCAAGTCCATATCAAAACGTAAACAAAGCAATATCTAAAGAAGCAAAGGATTTTTCATTTATTCAGTCGACAGATTTTATCACCGCTGACGTTATTTTGATGGATATCCATATATTAGTCGACGCTCCATTTATTTATTAAACAGTATATTTCTTTATTTTTGTCTACCGTCCTGAATATTCGAGAAATCTTATTAAAGGAAAATAGGCATTCTCCTCCAGAATTCGAACCTGTTTCGGAATTGCAGTATATATACACACTCACAGACATACAGACACACACACACAGGTTGTGATGGATAAATTTTCATCTAAATTACGCTAAAATGAAAATAAAAACGACTTTGCATTTTAACAGATATATTTACCAAAATTACACAAAATATCTTGAAATACTAACGGGTAAATTTATTCACTAAAATCGCCGCTGGCTTCAACCAGGGCCGCCAAACGACTTCAGAATCTTCTCAAACACTTCTGGATGGTCTCCATGTTTCATTTGGTGAATTCTGCCATAATCCTTCTTTGGGTTTTGTTGGTCTCTCATTCAACTGCGACCCATATATAATAATCAAGAGGGTTGCAGTCTGAGGAGTTAGGTGGCCAGTAGTATGGAATAATGAGCCATGACTGGGTTATCCTGCTTGTGTGGCACAGTGCATAGGGTCTTTCAGCTGCCACCCTCTTGACCCAAGTAAGCACTACCGCCTCAAGACACTTGATGTAGATATTTTTGTGTAGTTTTGGGAAATATATATATATATATAGCTATGAGATATTAATGATGAACATGTAATTTTCGTTTATGATCGATTTCATCAGGATTCTTCTTTTAAGCTTGGAGAGCAATAATACATTATTATTGCTCAAAGTAGACTCCAATAGTGTTATAAAAAAAAACAAAAAAAAACCAGAAATTCCAGTAAGGTATATTTAATCATTTCTAAAATAAAACGGTTCAGAGATTAACAAGTAAACTATTTTGCTTATACACGATTTGAACAATTATGTTGTTACATCCGATATTGAAGTTAATGATATAAATGGCGAGAATACATCTTCGCAAACAAATTTAATAAATGACATTAAATCCGAACCTGTAGATGAATGTTATGATTCCTGTTTATAAATTCCAGTTGCATAAGGTCTTTTTATATTTTTTTACACGCTTTCATCTGTGTATACAGACATCATCAGGTATGAAAATATATTTGTTTTTTTACACCCAGGTAATAACAGGACAATGAAAGAATAGATGTAATCCGAAAGATGTTTTTAGAAACATCCTATTGTTAATTGAAAGAAATTTTGGAGCGTGCGGTCGCAACGCTGAGGTTGAATTTTTAAATTTAAAGATTGTGCTTTTTTGTACTAATATTGTAATAGGAGAATTCTTTTGTACTGGTAGGTTTTTCAGTCAATGTGGCATGAACTAAATTGTTCAATAAATAGAGGAATGTCACAGTTATTATCCGATGGTTGCACGTTGGATCAGTTATTTTAATATCAAGTATATATATATATATATATATATATATATATATATATATATATATACACACACAACTGGATGATGAAAGATTTCCAGCCTGCCCTGTTTCCAAAATCTTACCAAAAGTCCCTATATAAGCATTTTCTGGTGAGATTCACTTTTTGTTCTCGTAATGAAATTTTCAGATAGATTAATCTCAACTCACAATTTCAGGATAAAACCCAGTCTCCCGTTAAATATCTATAATGATTTTGAGTCTTTCTTTAAACATACGATAAATAGAAATATTAAATTTGCTTAATATCTTCAGAAATTTACACAAAAGTAAAATTAAATTTGAATTTCAAAGTCTGACATACCGCAAATATAATTTGAATTTCAAAATCTGACATTTCCCATATTCTGGATTTACCGACTTATAACACAGCATTAGAAGACAAGAAAGATAGCAGGTTACAGCGAACATTTCATTAACCATAAGTTGATAACAGAATAAATAGATAATGTAAATCTCTGGAAGGCGAGGCTTGAATTGGAATAAGGTAGATAACTTTGTCATTATAATAGAAACATTAGAAAAGGCGATGAACTGTGACAAAATTAAATTAATTTTTATGAGTATATGTTATATCAGGAATACATAATATGCGCTACGATAGATGCTTATGCGGTCTATGACATCAGATTTACTGGAAAATACTTTACATTTCGGTTTAATTCCATGAATTCACGTAATCAAACAACAAGAAAACTAATATCAGTTTCTGTTTCTCTGCAAACAAGAACATCCATTCATGCATCTTGCAAATAGTACACTTTTATTTTCTCTGTTATTCTCATTATATAAATATCTTGTGTGGTGTTCAAACAAAATCTTTCGATAGAATATAAAAGAAGAAAAGACGCAATTTTTCACCGGATTTAATCTAATTTTAGGGTTCTGATCGAAGAGTTCAGTTGGGTTAATTTCAATTAATTTCCCCGTTCGATAATAACGACGCTTCTCTATTTCTAGATATTCGGACAATCATGTGAGTAAAAGGCAGTTGAACTTCTGCATGTGTAGCATTTAAAAAAGAATATGCGGAATTCTAGTTATTTAATTAACTGTACGTATTTGTTCTTCATTACAAATAAATATTCAAATAAAATTTGACTTCACATTCAGATAAGGAAGAAACATGTTTCATAGTAAGCTATAAACATGCTGTTTAAATAGGACTTCTTAATAATGATACCAATAACTAGCAGTATTACCCGTCATCGACCGGGTCTTTCATTACTGAGAATTTTTGCCGTTCAATTGGAGCAGTTTAAGTTTAAATCATCCCACCCGAAAATCAATATTAATAACAACAATTGGGTGCAACTGAGGCACATTCCCAAATTGGGGGGTGGGGGTAACAAATTGAATGGGGGGGGGGCCCTGAAAAGGGAACTGTATAATAATAAATATTATTATTGTAATAATTTAAACTATTTATATTTATTAAAGATTTTATGAAAGATATATATCCAAGAACAGATAGTAAATAGTAAAAGGTTGCTGAGAGTTATAATGGACAGGATGTAGTGGAGAGCCATAGTCGTCAACAATTTGGACTCAAAACCGGCACTGAAGAATTATCTATCAAACAAAAATATTTCATCGAAATCGGGTGAAAACTGTGGAAATTCATAAACAGCATCCGATCACACACAGACATTTTGAGAATTATATATATATATATATATATATATATATATATATATATATATATATATATATATATATATATATATATATATTATAATAAAGAGAAACAACAGTAAGATATATAATCCGTTCTTATTAATATTTTTATTTTTATAAAGCAGTTCTGAATGCAAATCTGCAAAGCATAAATATTATAAATTTACTTATTTAAAAATATGGTTCCATCGCTACACAGGAATTACCATGTTTCAAAAACAGAAGTTAAAAACTTCAAATTCAATTATAAAATTAAATTAGATGAGAGTCTCTAGTTCTGTTTCATTTTCAAGCGAATTTTGGAATAACTTATTTTGAAATTTACTTAGTTTTATAAGCACATACATTCATAATATTAGTTTCTATGGTCATTTTCAAGCGAATTTTATAGATATAGGTAATGTTTTTTCATGAGTTGGAGTAGTGGAAGAACATTGTGGGTGTGTCTCGAGAGGGTTGTTTTTTTATGTATGACTTATGAAAACTTTGCTGAGAGTTATATTGGACAGGAAGTAGTGGAGAGCCACGTCGGATCAGTTATTTTAATATCAAGTACATATATATATATATATATATATATATATATATATATATATATATATATACAACTGGATGCTGAAAGATTTCCAGCTTGCCCTTTTTCCAAAATCTTACCAAAAGCCCCTACATAAGAATTTCCTGGTGAGATTCACTTTTTGTTCTAGTAATGAACTTTTCAGATAGATTAATCTCAACTCACAATTTCAGGATAAAACCCAGTCTCCCGTTAAATATCTATAATGATTTTGAGTCTTTCTTTAAACATACGATAAATAGAAATATATATATATATTATAATAAAGAGAAAGAACAGTAAGATATCTAGATACTTGGGGACAACCTCCAATCGAAGACCGTCTGAATGAGTGGAAAGGAATTCAGGTATGAGTGGAAATGAGCCCCACGTGTAAGTGCTTTTAGCAAAACGACATCGCGCACACTTGGCTTTGATGCCTGCACGTTTGTCTTTTTCATGATGGGCCAATCTCTCTCTCTCTCTTATCTTTCTCTCCCACTCTCTCCCCTCCCCCTCTTTCTGTCTTTCCTCTCAAAAATAATTGATCGCAAAACATTTATTCGAATTGTAAATTATTTGAAAGAAAACTAATCGAAAGAACAACTATGATAAATGATAATTATTCAAAATGCCTCTGTTTGAAATACGTATGTGACCATGCTTTGAGAGTGTCAGTGCTGATTTACCTAAAGCTAATAACGCTCTTCAAGGATGGTATAGGCTTTTTTACAGCATGCGTCATCCCATCATCCCACAATATGGAAATTCATAGACGCTCTTTAAAAAGTAACAGGGCATACAAGAAATTCATATTGCAAAAGTAACTGCAGGTTGCCAAAATATGAAAAGCACCAAGAAATACCACGACATAAATGGAAAACTTAAAAATTTACTAGCATCCTTTAACGAGTACTCTTTAGTAGTTGACTATTTGCGTGTAGTACCATATAACTTAAGATTATAATGAGTTTTTCTTACTAAATTGTTTTTTTATAATGTAATTTGTATTTCGAATAATTATCATTTGTTCATTTCCTCTTTTAATTTCTTTAATATTTTTGCAATAAAAATGTTGCATTTCGAATAATTAACATTTTGTATAATTGTCCTTTCGATTAATTTTCTTTCGAACAATTTACAATTCGAAAAATTGTTTTTCGAATAATTGTTTTCGAACAATGTTCACATAATCCTTAAAAACGAAAGACATGGTACTACGGTTAAGTTTTTTTATTTAATTTTTATTGTGTTCTTATAATTTTATTTTTTTTTTTGTGGTGATAAATTATGTATAAATTTTCCGAATGTTCTGTATGTCCGAGCGATTTCAGCTTTAGTGTTGGCCATTGTCAAGTATGGTTTTATTTTTACTTTTAACTGAATCAATGGATTGTTTTATGTATGTTTCTAGAATTATTCATAGTAGATAATTAATTTAATTTTTCTTGTTTTTTATCGACTGGAGTTGTATATTTTTTTATAATTTTTTTAAGGTACATCTTGCTTGTAGTTAATATGCAAGTGATTTTTATCGAAAATGTTAATGTTATTGTTTCTATCTGTATGTTCATTGTTGCATTGTTATCGGTCTGGTGGGGGAAATCCCCGTGTGCAGCACCTTTGGAAATTTCCTGAATACCATACCACGGGTCGACTCAAGTCTTATGAGTGAAATTGGGTAGGCGGAACCCTTGGGGGCCGTTGATAGCTGTACCAGCACGAAGTCACAAGACATCGTGACCGAGGGTTTGAGTGTGCTGCCCTAGTTCATCACGCTAGATAACAGGCTCTTTCTTAGAAACTGTAACTAAGGTCTGCTCAGCATAGTAGCAGTATAGTCCACAGGTTGGCTCTGTTGTCGAACAAGTGAGCGAGGGATTGACTAGCCGCTCTTAACAGATGGGAATCCTCGTATACGAGTGGGCAGTTGTCATATATATATATATATATATATATATATATATATATATATATTATGCGCGGTACTTACTGCAAAACGCTCATTATCAGTGATAGAGCTAACATAATAAGTTGGATGCTTTATGTATGGAGTTAGTTTGATGATCGCAAAAGCATGAAACCCAGGGGCAAAAACTCATATCCATACAACATATATATATATATATATATATATATATATATATATATATATATATATATATATATATATATATATATATATATATATAAACCAGAAACTGCTCTAGAGAAATTAAAGAAGTACATTTTCATGGAACATTGATATCCAGATGTATTATGACTTCCTGGGCAAGGTGCAGTCATCGTAAAGAAAGAGAAACACATCTGTCAACTTAAAGACTTATCTGTTCCTGAAGAACTGAATTTGCAAAAATGAAAAGTAACATAAGTATCACATAACAATATAGTTTTTTTTTTAATCGGTACATGTATTTGAGTTACTAGTCCTGTTTTCTTTTTTCTGGAACAACCGGTCTACACCAAGAAGGCCTACTAAAACAATTTGTATCCGTTTTACATCAAAGGAACCACTTCTATGATGAAAAGTTATACAGGTTCTTATTGTACAGTATTTACATTATTCGGACTATTGTCCTCATCTTTGTCGCCATATTTGTCACAACGTTTCGGCCGTTGTACGCTCCGGCCGTCTTCAGGTGGTTGGAATTTCGAACCGAACCCTTTATTTCGATCACTGGGGTAGACTGTTCTAGTTCCACGAGCCATGTTTGATGGATGTCAGTTATCTGTTATCTCCTGGTAATTTTTCCCTCTGAAAGTTCTCCACTGCCTGACATCCATCAAACATGGCTCGTGGAACTAGAACAGTCTACCCCAGTGATCGAAATAAAGGGTTCGGTTCGAAATTCCAACCACCTGAAGAAGGCCGGAGCGTACAACGGCCGAAACGTTGTGACAAATATGGCGACAAAGATGAGGATAATAGTCCGAATAATGTAAATACTGTACATAATACCTCATCTCAGAAATATAGACAGACTCTTATTGATTTCACTGTTTGACAAAATACTAAACAGAGATTTCAGGTCAAACATGTGTAAATACTGAAAATAACGTTTACAGTAATAAGAAATAATGTCAGATTAAAAAATCAATTCAACATTTGATTAGGTAGCGGCACTAAATCTTGTAGAAAAATATTGCCACTCGTCTTATATAAAGATACGAACATTCGCATGTGCGAAATCCTTACAAATATTCATATCAAGAATTGTTACATAGAATAACATAATAGGTGTCTGAAGGTATTTGCGAGTAAGGAGGTAAAGAGGTATGCAAAGCAAATTAAAAAAATAAGCACAAACAAAAAGATGTTATATATAATATCACTAGTGAGCATATTGGATAAGAGACAGGCGAGGAAATAACTTTTTAGAATGGAACTACTTACTAAAAGTAAAATAAGAAAATGCCTCTAAGTGATAGGTTTTCTTGTTGAAAAATGTCTCGATGTACAATTGAAAAAAGAATAAATATTGAAAGTCAAAACGTATACGTTTTGTCATTATCAGTCTGCCATGACGTCAACTGAAACAGGTGTATGGGGTCTGTGAAGCAAAAACACACAATCTTTATTTTTGAATACACATAGGAATAAATGTCAAAAAGGCACAGGTTGGATGTAGCAATATAAACTCACATATATACATATATGCATTCACATATAAATATATATTCAACAAAAAATAAATAATTATAAAAAGTCTATACATACGTGCATCCCTACACACACACACACACACACACACACACACACACATATATATATATATATATATATATATATACATATATATATATACGTAAAAATGGCACAATTTGGATGTACCAATATAAGCCACATACGCATATATTAGTAAATGCATTCACACAAATATATATTCAATAAATCATTATATAAACCTATACATACGCGCATCCCTATATATATATATATATATATATATATATATATATATATATATATATATATATATATCCCATGCGATGAGAACGAAAGTAATATATAAATTCTAACGTACGCAGCGTTAATTCAAAAAAGAGCTCGATACAGGTAGTAGAGCGATAATTTCCGACCCTCACCCGTAGATGTGCAGTTAAAATGCACTGAAACCAAGTTGCATCTTTGTTGTGAGTAAAATGGTTTTGTCTATATGATAAAATTATAATAAATAAATATATATATATATATATATATATATATATATATATATATATATATGTGTGTGTGTGTGTGTGTGTGTGTGTGAGTGTGTGAATAAATATCAAGAATATCATTTACTCACTTTCAGTTATTAGACATTGAATTGTGTCGCTTGGCGTCCTCCTTAGCTTGTCTAGACTTTGGGGCTAACCTGATGAAATATTTATGACTAGTCTTAAATTTAAACATTAATTTTATCAAACCACAACTATAAAATTCCTTTACAAATTTACATACATCAGTACAAGTTAGATTATCCACCAACTCCAGCAATAAGGAAATATTTGATAAATCTAAAATTAAATATATATAAAAGCCTTAGAACTAAGTAGTCATAAAATAAATCTAGAGTATGTAGAAATAAACAAAGAGGGTAAAAATAGGCAGAAACCGTGTAAACGCAACATTATACGGTTTCATCCATCGTTTAACTGTAATGCCCAAACTAATATCGGAAGAATTTCCTAAATGTAATTAATCAGCACTATAACCTTTCACCAACACAAAAAGAATTTTAAGGAAAATAATGTTAAGATCAGCAATAGATGTGTAATAACATAGACACACCCATTTCCCATCATAAGAACATTCTATTAAACAAATATATTTCCAACAAAAACAACGTAAATGCTTCTAAAAATAAATGCAACTGCCGAAAAAAATATATGTCCCATAAACGGTCAATGTATGACCGATAACATTGTATAGCGAGTGAGAATACGTTCCGTTAACGATATTAAATTTGAATTTGTTTCCGCGAAAAATCCTTGGAAATGTCGTCTCTATCATCATCGAATGACTTTTTGTAATATCAGATATAGAAACGGCAATGCTCTCTCTCTAAATATTTCTGGGAAAAATAATAAATTATTGTTACTATTCTATTAACTGGAATATTATAGCAAGAGCCAAATCCTATAACATAAAAGGAAATAAATGTAACTTATATCTTGATGAAAAAACGGTTATCTTAAAATACTATAAATATAAAACTTAATTGATGTAAACATAAAAATAAATATCTGCTTAAATACGTAGATCCAAATTATTTTTTTTATTTTAATGTAATTTAAAATTTATTTTGAATATAAATTTATGTTCTTTTTTTTAAATAGAACATGTAATCTTCCTTTACTTTAAAAATTAAAAAATGAATATTCACAATACAAAAATATTTTTTTCAATTTTATTTAAATTTTTCTCACATATATATAAACCCAGCTTATTTTAACTGCCAAATATAATTTTTAAAATTAAAAAAAACTGTAATCCCAGCAAAATATATAACTACGCCAACATTGTGATAACAAGATATATTAAAATTCAAATTACGTAACGGTCTGTTCATATTCAGCACCTGAAGACTGCGTTGTGTATGAAACTCTGAGTCGTACCAACGGTGAGGGATAACATGCATATTTATTAACACACACACACACACACACACACACACACACACACACACACACACACACACACACACACACACACACACACACACACATATATATATATATATTTATATATATATGGTGGACGTATTCGACGTATGAGGGTCAAGCAGCTCAGTTCCTAGGAACCGATTGCACATATAATTTGATTATAGTGGTGAAGGCTTTGTGCAGAGCCAACCACACTTTTTGGAGGGCCGAATACAGAGACCTGGTGCACTATGTGCCACAAGGTCCTCAAACGACCCTCCGCAGGTTTTGCATTCAAAGTTGTCCTTCTCCTAGACCAGTTGCCATCCAAGTCTATGGAACCCAGTCTGTGCTAGAAGGAGAAGAGGATTAATACCTTTCCCAAGGGTATTAGCACGTAAGTGAGTGTAATGGATTCGAATGTAATTCGAAATCGGCTCTCTGATTTCTCAATCCGTGCCGCTATCCACTACTCCACCGTGCCTCTCTCTGTCTCTCTGTCTCTCTCTCTTTCTGTCTCTCTCTGTATGTATGTATACGCACACACACACACACACACACACACAAACACACACACATATATATATATATATATATATATATATATATATATATATATATATATATATATAGAGAGAGAGAGAGAGAGAGAGAGAGAGAGAGAGAGAGATAGATAGAGAGAGAGAGAGGAGGAGGAGGAGGAGGAGAAATGATTCTCTTTTCTCTTTCCCCTTTTTCGTCCAGTGTATGTTTTGTGGTGTCAATTTTCGACATATTTGAGCTTAAATTTAGTTTTACAACTGAATCACCAGACTATCCATAGAGATGATTTGTTTATATTGGCGAACACTATATGCAACTATCCAGACTTTTTCGTAAAACCTGCTAACAATGTTAGTACCACAACGGTGGAACACAAAATCTCCATATTCCATCTTCTCGAAATGTTGGTAACCAAAAGTAGAGAACCCTCTAGGCACTTGTGAAGATATCTAATATAATTCGATCTAGTGTGTCATGTGTGTACAGGGAATACATGATTGAATGTATTAATGACCACCGAGGAAAACGAGTGTAACATCTCTGGTCAATCTTTATGACCAGATATGAAAATGACCAGAAAACAAATATTAAACCTTTATATTGTTATATTAATTATACTTATACTTTAAAAAAATCTAACTTTACAGTATGGGTTATTATAATACACACATTTTAAACTTTTGTATTGTGTTTTTTTTTATCATAAAGCGTTATTAAATAGAAAATCAATTCAAATAATATAACGAATAAATATTTAAAAGAATTTTTTTAAATAAATAGGGACTGATGTCAAGATAGAAATAGAGGCATAATGAAATTAAAATTAATATTAACCTCCAAATTGCAATAAATTAAGTTGGTGATGAGAACTGATGTTATTGCTCATAGAAATGAAAGACAGGAGATATAGATGAGCTTGGATCGAAACCCGACCAATTTGGCGCCAGTCAGAATTTCGACCATTAAGCCTCAACACTCGATTGAGGGAGACTGCTAATTTTAGCGTATTGTTTTTACGAATGTGAACAAACGCCTAAACGTTCTAAATTTCTATTTGATTATATTGATTATAAGTTATTATTAAAGAGGTCAGGTAACAATGTCTAAAATAAAATAATGGCTAAATATTAAAAGTAACAAAAATAAAATTAAGATTAAGATTAACATATATTACGGTTAACTTAGAACGCGGAAATTTTACTCTTCGTTCATTTACATATATATATATATATATATATATATATATATATATACATACATATATATATATATGTGTGTGTGCGTGCGTGCGTGCGTGCGTGCGTGTGTAATATGTCATATTGCTAATGTAAACCACATTCCAGTCTATCCGCCCTCTGTTATCAGGAGCATTCAATAAACATTCATTTCCAGTGAAAATGAAAGCAAAAATATTTTCCGGCTGTTGCATTCCGAGTCTCAGTTTACCGTTGGTTGTGTTGCGTTCGTTCTTGTGTAAGCGGCCATCTGATGGTTTAGTATAGCCCCATTGAGTGCCAATGAGGCCTTCAAAACTTCTTGATTCGCCTAAGATACTACTAGCCAGTGTCGATCCGAAGCATTTCGTGCTAACAACTCTCAATGAACCTTAAAAGTGTCGGTGAGTGTGGTGAGAAAATGGATCCGAATGAAATCGCAGACGCGCTCGTACACAGAGCCTGAACTTCACCAGAAAAAAGATGAAATTAACATAGATGTAGATATACGTCAGGTCAAACTCGTAAATCATATTTTATTTTCTTTCGTTACCTACTTTCAAATATTTTCATATCCCCATTTGTCGTGCGTCATCTTGCATCTCATATGGTGTATGTATATATATTTTTTTTAGAATAATACATTTGACCTTATTTACAAGTTTTAGACAGAATATCTTCATCGTTTTTCGCTTCGCGAAATTCTGTATAGTTATGAAATTAAACCTACGCCAACCTTTCGAACGGAATTAGAATCACCTTTTTTTCTTATAGCTTCCATCTACGTCAAATGGAAACAGATCTCCAATGCTGTGTGCGATTTAGCAAATATTCGTGCTTAAAGAGTTTTGGCTGGCAGGCAAACAGACCAAACTAACAGAACAAATGAAGAAATGAAGCGAGAATAACGAGTCCGATATCGTCTTGCGGGCATATTTAGGTTGACTTCTAATACGAATTACAATAAGGCATCACTCTTCTTCCAATTCTCAGTTTTCCCTCTCGCTCTATTCTGGCTAGGAACGTATACAGGTAGATTTATGTACAAATAAATGTAGAAATGAATATGTCCTTTCCTTATACAGATATTTTCGAAGCTGAGTTTCGGAAAGTTTCAAGGCCAAAATGGTGGAGTTCTTAACGAGTACAGAACTCATTAAACTTGTCTCGTCGATAATATTTTTAAACATCCACGTTTGCAAATATATCTACAAGTGCAATCAGATTAGGTTGACTTGGGAATAATTCTATCCTTTCTACGTATATATATATATATATATATATATATATATATATATATATATATATATATATATATATCCATTAGTTCTTTTTAAAATTGCTTTGTATACGTTGCAGTCATGCTTTTCGAGAAATCTGAACGAGTAAAATGTGCTTTATAGAAACATTGCTTGACCGTGAAACTCTTCGTAGCCGAGTCGTCAAAGCACATCGGATCAAATAGTGGTTTCTCCTGCAAAGGGGGGCGCAGGTTCGATTAACGTCGGAGGGCACATTTTCTTTAATTGGTATTTTCTCGAACGTGCAAACCATTAGACGAAATACTGTTTATAAACTAAAATCAAATGCGGATACCCACTAAAAAGAACTTTTAAAATAATATTAATATATATATATATATATATATATATATATATATATATATATATATATATATATAGATAGATAGATAGATAGATAGAGAGAGAGAGAGATAGATTATATACATATATATATATATATATATATATATATATAGAGAGAGAGAGAGAGAGAGAGAGAGATAGATAGATAGATAGATAAGCAGGACGAATTTGCTCTTATATATAACCTATAAGATAAAGAACACATCGGAAAAGTTTATCAATCTAACATGTTTCACTTTTAATAAAAGTTTTTCATTGTTTTTTTTTTTATTTTGCTATCTTTAAATCTTGGTCTGAAAATGGCGTCTTAAATTTATGGTAACGGAATTTTTTATGTCAGTGAAAACTAAAATATTGACTGTTACATTAAGAGCATGAACAGGAATAGTAGTATCCTTATTTCTTCTCCAGTCAGTCCTTGCAATCCAGCAAACTAATTATCTATTCTGACTATAAACAAAATCTGACTTATTTCGCACGTCGAGGACCAACGAAAAATGTCCCATAAACTTTGGTTACTAAATAAAAGAAAAATGACGGCAGTGAGGAAAGAAGTTATTAGTAATAGAATTTGAATTAGTTGTGGTTTCAGTAGAAATCGTTGAATCAGTTGCAGTGTCAGAAACCGTCCAGTGATGCAAATGAATGAAAGGATGAAAGAACTAACACGAGTGTTATTGTTAATTAACGCTTACGCCTTCTCGCGAACCGATAATTTACGACGTGTTCCAACAGTAAAATGGGAAAAGAGAATTCATTGCCTCAGAAGATAGTGAGTCAAAAAACAAAAATGAAATAGTGATTTTTTTTTTTGTTAAAACCGTAAACGAAATTTTATATAACTTTCCTATTCTAACGTAGAAACATGGCTACAACGGATAAAATTTTTAAATAATTATAACAGTGCGTTGACGTGTGTTTTGAAAAAATAACTATCTCAACGATCAGAGTTACAAGATTGCCTTTGTAATTTCCAGCTGAAGATGATCTTGGCCGAGTGTAATTGTTTGCAAAATACTACGGCACCTTCCTACACGAATTTCACACACACACACACACACACACACACACACACACACACACACACACACACACACACACACACACACACACACTCATACATATATATATACATATATATATATATATATATATATATATATATATGCATGTATGTATGTATCTGAAAGAAAGTGTGTGTGTTTATATATATATATATATATATATATATATATATATATGTAATATATACGTATGTGTATATATATATATAAAATATACATGTGTGTGTGTATTCATAGGCCTTCTTAATACAGGAACATTAATTAATTGAAAGAATAATCTGGATAAATGACTCAACACAGTGTGGTTTACGTTCTCCTGGTGAGTATTGTATTTTGTTAATGCTATAAAGATTATCATTTCATTTCCAATCTCCGTTTTGGTTATTCCTCATTCGGTAACACTTTCTACGTTGCGACAAATAGAACAGTTAAAATAAATTATAGCAACACTTCAGCTAATGTAATTTTCATTCTCAAATCATCAGCCTGCGAGCCGAATGTATGTTAGTGCAATATATATATATATATATATATATATATATATATATATATATATATATATATATATATATATCGCACATACAGTGCTTGATGTAATAAAACACAGCTATTAAATATACAGAGTTATAGAATGAACCGATTTCAATACGCAATATTTTAATAAGGAAAAGCAATAGTAAACTCCAGTCAAGTTGCAAGTATTCTACTCATAATCAATTTTTATTTCTTGTCTTATAAGTGTTCAATGTTGCCGCCACCTGTAGCACGGCAACATCAATGCGGTAAGAGAATTCCTCCTAGACGCGTATCAGCATATCACGATCCACTGAGTTGATCGCTGTGGTTATTCGATTTTTAAGTTCATCGAAGTTAGTGGGTAGCTGTGGAACATAAACTCGATCTTTTACGTAATCCCATAAGAAAATATCACATACGGTGAGATCTGGGAATGTCGCAGACCAAGCACAAAGTGCAAGGTCTTGGTAAGTGCCGTAAGAAGGCGTAGTCTGTAGTGCTTCAGATGTAGACGTCTTCATAGCACACGCCAGATAGTGGATGAGAGATCACAATCTCACGGCTAGCTCTATTTGTTGACTTCCCTAAAACGCGACACGTATTCTCGCCACTTGTTCTTCCCAAACTCGTGGTCGTCATGGACTTTTTGAAGACTGTAGTTATCAGGGAAGGAAAAAATCGGAAGGGATTTCCACAGATAGGAAGTGCGAGAAAAGCAACTGTCAAAGTAGCGTTTGCATCTAGCTATTTCAACGGTAAAACGGTGATACCTAATTGCTAATCTAGTAGAACGCTTAAAATCATGTATTCGCGGCACCAGGGAAAAATGTTCGTTACAATTAAAATATTTAGAGAAAGGACAGACGGAAGCCCCGTCACGTCGATTTGAATGTGAATGAAGTCAAGATGCCTATTCAGGATCGATTACATTAGAAATATTTGTATTTAAAAATTATTTATGATTTTAGCATTGGCATGCCCTAAGGAAAATGTCGCTCACCGATCTACTTCCGCATGCAAGAAATCTCATCACGCGGTATTTGATTCACACTGAAGATATTCCAGACTATGTTGTGACACAAATATGAGCCAGTTTATAGACACATGTACGTATAATCATTTTGTAAGTCATCGATTTCCTGCGGCCCGTGCTGACATTACTGGGATCACCTATGCTTTGGTCTATGCTGTGGATGCAGTGGAATCTCTCACTGCTACCCTTAGAATATGTCGATCTTTGCAAGAGTTTGTAGTAAGTAGCCACCCCAAACCAGACCTACGGACGTAGGAATTCTCATTTAATGCCTGCTGGCCACATTGTATCATTATCCTGTTTAAATTCGAATAAAGGCTAGATAGAACAAGAGTTAGTGAACTTGAGAAGTAAACTTTTTTGAAAAACTCTTTTAAGAAAAATATTTCATAAGCTGCAATCGACAATAACCCTATCTGCTCGGCCAATATTCACAGCTATCTTCTGAAATGACCACCAAGGCTCTCCAATGTCCAGATTACAAGTTCTCTAAAACGGCTCTGGTTAAACACAAAAGGCACGAGTGAGACTCCATGGCATGATATACGCGTGCGCAAAAAAAATGATGAAACATCAATCTAGTACATCGCTTAAATCCATAATGTCTAGATACCGTAAAGTTCATTACGCTGTATTTGATCCCGAAGATGATTTCTCGTACTAAAGACATTCATGACGATGTTATGTCATCAATAGAAACCAGGCTAGAGACACGTATGTGAATAATCCTGTTGGGAGTAATCGATTCCCTGTAATCCGTGTAGATATTACCATGAAATTATTTATAGAGACGGCACAAGGAAGATAGATTACGGCGGTAGGTAAAGTGACTGAAGACGAGATGCTAGGTTTGAACAAATGGCATTGCAGATTCTTCGTTGGATGTATTGAAGGATTTCTAAATCTATAGCAGGGGTACCATACCAGGTATTCAAAGCAAGGACCAGTAGTAGATAGATTCGAGCGAGAAAAATTACCCAGTACTACACAACTTTCCTAGCAACAGACCTAGCAATTGATTCAATATAATCTTACCATTCCATGTCAATGGAAAACGTTAGCCCGTGAATATGCAATGGGTCACTCTCCTGGAGGTTAGCATTAGCCACAGTAATGAAAGACAGAAAGGGTTTTCGCAGACGATTAATAATTCCTTTTGGGGGCGTTAAAATGAACAATTAACAATGGAAATGTTTTTACATGTAATGGCTGAATTTTAAAAAATATTTTTTGAAAAATAGCTGCTAAAAGCTAGCATACATGGACTGTGGTCAGATCAACGACTGACATCGTCTTTAAGGGCTGTTCTGACCAAGTAAATAGTTAAGTAATAACAAAAACCAGATTTGAAGATATATCGTATATTAAACAGTAAGTATACCAGGAGAGTATTACACGACTAGTAAGAGTGTATCGAATGAACCAGCGCTCAATCCATTCACGGTTCACTGTTCCCCGAACCTACACTCCTACTAAACTTATAGTAGGCGGAAGAGTCTAACAGACTCTTAGAGAGAAAACACAACAAGGAGGACTTTGTAATTTTATAATCTGTCTAAAAATATCCAACCATTTAATTTTTTTACAGTAAGGTTAATCCTGTACAATTAAGGTTAATCCTGTACAAGTAAGGTTTCCTAACATAACCCTCTACTCGAGGTAGAGGGTTATGTTAGGAAACAGTTGTACGGATAGGAGGGGAAGATAATGGTTAACGTTAGACTTGAACAGGTAGGAATCGGGGAAACAAATAAAGTCCTTATATATATATATATATATATATATATATATATATATATATATATATATATATATATATATATATATATATATATATGTAAGGTTCACCCTGTACAAGGTTCAGGGGCCGCTCGAGGTAGAACCATACGTTAAGAGGTTGTTTATATGGACATTAGGGTAAGATTACTTAAGATTGTAGTGATCGTAGAAACATCCGTTTGGGAGTCGGTTCCACAGAGCAGTGGTTCGCGGGAAGAAGCTGTTCAACTGGAACTCATCGATTGGATACAGAGGGAATGTGGGTGGATTGCTACAATGTAAGTAACATGCCGTATTAAAACTGGCGGAACCAAGGAATGTATTTCGTTGGAGTACTTTCCCTGGAAGTAGCATTAGAGCAGCAAGAAGTTTGGCACATACCGCCTGTGGGAAAGAGGTTGGGGGTGGAAAATAATTCGTCACAAACAAGGACTTGGAGTCACTTTTGGACTCTATCGAAGCTAGAGGATGAGGTCTGAGCAGCTCCCGCCAAATCTCGTAAAACGATTTTGTGGCTCGGATATAACATAACCTCACACCAACGAGGATATTACCGTGAATGAGTGTATAAGCATTCTTGATTCACAAATTAAATGCAATGAATGTAAAATAAATAAAAGGTTATCCATAGCAACGGACAGAACACATCATTCAAAGCAGCTAATAGGATTCTGAGTAATTGGTGACAATGGAAGGACGTTCCCAAGCATATACACTTTCCAGAAAAGCAAATGATAAACGCGAACAATTATTGTTTAAGATTGTAGACGTCGAGGAATCACCCCCTTAGTAGTCGATTCCACGAACTAGAAGTTCCTGGCAAGAAACTGTTCGAGCGAAACTCAGATCCTACTGATGGGATACGAATTGAATGAGGTTAGTTCATTACAGACTACGTAGCATGGCGGTTCCGAGCTCTGAAGGTTAGAATTAGGAAAAACTAAGGAATGTAGCTCGTTGGAATATTTTCCATGGAAATAGCAATAAAATAGCGAGAGGTTTACAACGTTTCGTCTGTGAGAAGGCGTTGTTGGGTAGAAAAAATGTATTACCCCGGCGACCACACAGACGGTTGTGGAAAGTGAAGACGAGAAAACTCTGACCCAGATATAACAGTTGTACTCCATTTTCGCCCTAATCTGGCTCTTGTAAACATAGAGCATAGCAGGTGTCCGGTACTTACTGGAACGGTACAAGGAATCAACCGTATTTCTTGCATCTTTAGCAAATGAATTGTATGTACGAGTTCCAGTCTGGGGTGATCTCAAGTCCCAGTAGGCGTACAAGGCAAGGGTAGAGGCCTCCTTGCGAGAACGCTTGTTTATTGGGATAGACAAAAATTCAGGCCCTGCTCAGTGACGATAGAACGTTACTAGTTTTCCCTAGCAAAGTATAGCGCCATAGCCCTAGCCTACAATGTTTTGCCACATTGCAAGCAATGTGGCAAAACATTGGCGCTATACGTAACATATGGCATGTAAAATTAATGGAGCACTTTGGCTGATGGGCATTTGTTTACATTTGTAAAAACAATACGCTAGATTTAGTTGTGTAACTCTACCGAGTGAAGATAGCTCTGGCTGACACCAAATTAGTTGTGTTTCAATCCTGGCTTGAGGCATTCGGAAGTCTAGTCGCACTGAGGAGCTGTGATACAGCGAAACAGTACTGCCTGTGAATGACATACACACACACACACACACACACACATATATATATATATATATATATATATATATATATATGTGTGTGTGTGTGTGTGTGTGTGTGTGTGTGTGTGTGTGTGTCATGATCAGGAATATGTTTTAGATGTTGTAAAATTAATGTTGTGGTCGTCAAACCAACAAATGTACTTATATATATCACCTACACAATACAGGAAAGTACTTGTTGGCAAAATAAATATACTACAAAATTAATAATAAAAACGCCCAATTCTTGAGGATATCTATATCAGAATCAATCAACCGAGACTCAACAAAATTTACTACGAATATAGCAACAACATATTAAAGTTCATGTAACATTTAATGGTACCTTCATTTCTAACAATTTCCGGTCAAATATATAGAAACGCTTGTTTTGCAAAACCTCCTATAGCTACAACGGAAAAATTTTAAATTTTACAGTGATTACGGAGCGCGTTTGCGCGTGTTTTTAAGACTGAACGGGGTGCAGATTTTATCACATTTACAATAAGTTTGTCTTTGTAATTTACCCCTAAAAATGAACTTCGAAAAGATCAAAAGTACTTATCAAAAGTTACGGCGCCTTCCTTGGTGAAATTCATCTTAACATCAAGAAACTGATTAGAACACTGGAAATGATCAGTATAAAATAAATAGAGGCAATATATGTATATTATTTAATGAAACGCACACACATACACACACACACACACACACACACACATATATATATATATATATATATATATATATATATATATATACACACACACACACACACACAGTGGTGGAAATAAATATTCGTACACACACAAATGTTTAATTTACTGTATTTCCAACTAATGAACACAGATGGATAATAAATAAATATGCATAGAAAACAGAACAATTTTGATTTAATAGAAATAAATCCCATTTATTCATTTTAATGGGTGAAAAATACTATTCCTACAATACAGAAAATACATAATATTCATTCAATACTTTGTAGAATAGCCATTATTCACTTCTACAGCAACCAAACTCTTCTTGTAATTCTCAATTAATGATTTGAAAATTTATTTGGTATGTTGTTCCATTCTTCTTCGCATATGGTCATCAGATCCGGGATGTATCTTGGTGCTCTCAATGGGAATTGAATTTTCAACTAACGCCACAGATTCTCAAATGGGTTTAAATCTGGGGACTGACTTGGCCATTTCAGGATATTTACATTATTTTCAGCAAGCGATTTCTTCGTAGATTTTGCAGTGTACTTAAGATCATTACCTTGTTGGAAGATCCAATCAGGAGGAAGTTCAAGATTTTCAAACGAAATCATTAAATTTGCATCCAAAATATTTTGATATGCAGCGGCATTCATTCTACCATCTATTACTGATACGTTGCACGTTCTAGGTATGACGATAAACTACATCCGCGTCCTGGGTAAGACGATAAAATAAGTCTAACAGAAAGGCCTGTGATCAGGAGGTTTTGAGGAGCATGGATGCACCTCTTAATTGCTCGTGTTCCCAGGTTCACTTTTACTCGGTAGCACCAGTTAGGGTCCCAGCTATGGGTAAATACTTAACCTCTAAACTGGGGTCAAAAAACTACGAAAGTGTAAATATAGGTTTTAATACCAGAAATACTTTTTTAAAAATTATTACCAGCAATAAATTTTTGAAAAAAAATATTACCAGCTATAAATTTTTGAAAAAATATATATTACCAACAATAAAAATCTTGTCGGCATTAAATAACCCATTGAGGTTGATATGTCGTAAACCAAACGAAACCAAACCAAACCTGATATGTTGCTAGTATTTTTGCAGAAAACATCCCGAAACCATGATGTTACCACCACCAAATTTCACTTTTGTTGGAAGTCATCGCCTTCTTTCCTCCGTACATGATTTCTAGAATTACCTCCAAACTACTCAGTTTTGGGTTCGTCTGTCCATAATACTCTTTTCCAATACGATTTTGCTTTATCCTTATGTTCACGAACGAATTGCAACTTTACATCTCTGTGTCTTCCAATAGCAGTGGAGTTTTCCGAGGGGATTAGATTGATTCCATTGCTTACTCTCCGTTTAGTGACATAGTTTCCTAATGAAAGCAAAACATTCTGCAACTCTTGAAGTGTAACCATTGGTTTTTTATTTAGTTCGACACCTTAATTTCGTCGAAGATCTTGAAGAAATCTTCCGTGGAGCACCTGTTCTCATTTCGTTTTCAACAGTTTTGAGTGTTTTTTTATATCTTGCAATGAATAAACTAAAGGTAGTAAATGGAATATTCCAGTTGTGTAAGATTTTCCTATAACTTTTACCTTCTTTCGGAGTTTACCAATCAGTTCTTTTAGCGAATGTACCAATTATTTATCTCTTAACACCATGAAATCTTCTTGCACGAATATTTTTAGGCTAAAAATAACGACTGATAACATTATTGCAACATTTTAGACTATGCCACTGGAATAATGTAGAGTATTAATGTAATTTAAAAGTTTTAAAAGCTGAAATTTGCATTGTACGAATACTTTTTTCACCCATTAAAATGGATAAACGGGATGTATTTCTGTAAGATCCAAATTTTCCTGTTTTCTATGGATATTTTGGTACTATGCATTTGTGTACAGTTAATTATATGAAAAGTATGTTTATTAATTAGTTCGAAATACAACAAAGTAAACATTTGTCTGTGTACGAATATTTGTTCCCCCACTGTACACACACACACACACACACACACACACACATATATATATATATATATATATATATATATATATATATATATATATATATATATATATATAAACAGTCTGTCTGTGTATGAGAAAAATATTGGCTCCTGAAAAATTAATTTCGGTTGAGCTCTGTTGGTTTGAGGTGTGAGTTTGTAAACAGTGACTATTTAAGCTAATATAGCATGACTCTTCGGCAGAATTGAGTCACTGTCAGTCACTGTGTGTTTATCTAAATCTAAAAATAAACACGCTAAAATTCACCTTCATCCCTGCCGTGAGCCGACGGCTTAGTGGTAGAATTTCCGACTGACGCCACACTGATGAGCTGTGAAACAGCGAAACAGTCTGTCTGTGGATGACAAATATATATATATATATATATATATATATATATATATATATGAAACATGAAACATGGAGCATGAAACAGTCTGTCGCCTCTAAGTGTTGACTTCAATGTTCACTTTTATATTTACACACTCTCTATCTCTGATATTGAGCACTTTATCCCATAAATATAGCACACATTAAGACTATATTTCTTCATGTATATATATATATATATATATATATATATATATATATATATATATATATATTGTGTGTGTGTTTGTGTATTTAGGCAGCATATTTTCATTAATGCATATTTCAATAGATAATATAGGCATGTTTTGCCTATTTATTTTAAGCAAATTCCTTTTATATCGTCTGATATGCTTAAGAACATTATCATTGAAAGACAAAAGAAAATCACCACATTGATACATGATTTTTTTAATCCTATGTAAGCTTTCGGCTTACATAAGCCATCATCAGTGATGACAAATACATTACAATAAATTAAACAATACACGGACATAGCAACGATGGTAGTCTGTTTTGTTTGCATGGAAAATTTCCAAGCAACGACAAATTCGTGCATACGAGCCACTGGAAGCGAAAATCGCACCGCGGCCCATGACATCACATGTGACCACGCGAGAAAGAAAACGAGAAGTGGTAAATATGGGAAGCCGGTGGTATAAACCAATGGCTACTGTTGTCAATTATAGGCATTCAAGTATATTTGTGGACTTTTCATAGTTTATTTTGTGCAGGTTAGGTTTCAACTGTCTTATGTATATAGCTTCAAGACTTTTTAGTTTTTGTTAATTGTTTTCATATTTAAGTATAGTTGTGTTTTCAACAAGGATTTCCCCGGAATTGTGTATGCGGCCAGGCATGTAATTTTAAATGCCTAAAACTGTTAGAATTATCATTCAAATGTAGAGTCAAGCGTCGTGAAAGCGAGTTTGTGGTGTGACCAACATAAATATTATATAATCCGTTGGCGATACAATCTCCCAGAGGGCACTTAAATTTGTGAATTATGTTAGTTTTTTGCAAATCGCTAACGGGTAGTGAAGAATTATTGCGAATAATTGAGTTGGATATACTCGATTTAGTGTAGCATAAGATTAACTTATTTTTTTGCTAGGATCTGTTGAATATATATATATATATATATATATATATATATATATATATGTATATATATATATATATATATCATGAATCACACTTGACATGCATAATATAATCTCACACTAGCAAATAGATTAATGTAAATATCTCTATGAAAAATAAAACAGATTAAATTCTAGTGGCATATCATCAAATTAATATAATTACAATATAACAGCATTTTCGCTTATACTACTTTCATTGTAAAACATTGACTTTCTTAATAAAATCTGATATATATATATATATATATATATATATATATATATATATATATATATATATATATATATATATCCGCACTAATATGCACATATATATGTATGCATATATTTTATATAAATATACATATATAGAGAGAGAGGGAAAACAGATTGGCGAGAGAAACACAAGATTATAAATATATATATATATAATATATATATATATATATATATATATATATATATATATATAATATATAATATATATATATATATAATATATATATAATATATATATACATATATATGTATATGTATATATATATGCCAATGTGCACACACGTGTCTATGTTTATATCTGATTAATTCTCTCGTACAACTTGTAAACTATACCATCATCGAAGTGTGAAAGCCATTTGTCCCGTTTTTCTATTACCAGGCGAGATTGTATAATGTTATGTTCTGGCCGGATGGCCATGTCAGTCCATAAAAATGCCAATAAACTGGACATTGTCCAGGACCATGTTTTGACCATAACGGAGATGATTGGGCCGGCCGTCTGGGATTGCCTTCAAATCCGCCTGCTGACAGATTCGCTCGTTATTATTATGATTATTGTTAATAAAAGATGTCTCATGTCTGTGTAGATGCGGCCTACTTATTATCCTATCCAAGAATAGATTGAGATAGATTGGGCTTAGGTGTTGGTCTGTTGAGTAGGAAATCGAAAGTGATTGTAATGTTTAAAATTGCCAACGTGTTGAAATAAAATGTATAAAAGTTAATCACCATGATTGGAGGGAGAGAGAATTCGGGCAGGTTCTCTTACAGGGGAAATGTTGAATCTACCAAAAACCATTAGAAAGAATAAATACCGAATGCATTGTTATTAAGCAGTTAACCATGTGTCCGCTAGAGGGTGCTCTTTGTGCTACATATTTTGCGTGTCGGCTTCCGATACCTACTTTGAAATGAGGCACTAATTTCAGCATGATTGGGGACAGAAATAATACATCAGGTTTTCTGACAGGGAAATGTTGAATCTACCAAAGATCACTAGAAAGAATAAATACTGAATGCAAGTCAACCATGAGTCCACTACAGTTTGCTCTTTTTGGTATATATATAGCGTGTCTGACTTCGATACCAACTACTCTACTTAAAAAATGTGCTCTAATTTTTATTACTCAAATTGATATGCTAGAAAATAACAATCTTCGCAACTCTCACTGGATTTTGTCTACAATTAAAAGTGTTAAGACTGCGCCACTATCCAAAAAATTTATGTCGTTTTTCTCAGACGTATAAACCTTATCTAAGCCTACTTAGAGATGACGCATAAAAAATACGCGTATAAATATTTGTATCTCTGTCATGCAAGGCGGTAAAGCTAAGTCACAAGGGGGAACTGGGTTTGGAATTATTAAAAAACAGAAACATTACTAAGCCTGAACAAAAGAAAAGTAATCGGGATGACGGTAGCGACTGACATTGCATTTAAACGTCAGACGATTAAATTTGACGGAAAGCATGGAACCATGCATAATACACCCTTAGGCGATCATGTAACTTTCGATATATGATTGACAAGGCTGATTTTTTTTTCTCGCAGTAGGTTGGCATTTCTTTCTGCGGTAGACCAGTTGCTTTCCAAAGCTATAGAACCCAGTCTGTCCTGATATTTACCAATAGCTGTGGGGGAGGAGAAGAGAATTCATACCTTTACCAAGGGTATTAGCACGGAAGTGAATGAAATCGATTCGACTAGATTTCGAACTCGGCACTCCGATTTCTCAATTCGAGCCGCTGTCCATTACTCCACCTTGCCGCCTGCTACCGCGGTTAAATCCATGAAGTCTGTTTACCATAGCGTAGATCTCATTCGAACAGTTAACATGAAATTTTTAATAGAAAAGTTGCAGGGAGGGATAAAACTATTTTGTAAATAAGATTACTATAATAATTACCAGTAAGATTATCAATGCTATTTTTATCTACCATCATGTAAGTTAAATAGTGTTCTAACCAGGAGAGTTTAAACGAAACCAGAGCAGATTTTTAGTATATTGGCTTTCGGAAATTCCAAAATACTTTAAGATTTTTTTGAGGTGTTCTATATACAAAATAATAACCTTTAACCGTTTAGCAGTATAAAAATAGGCATCTAGATGTGGATTCTCTCGTCAGACAACAAGGTTATGTCTTAAATCCATCATTTGTTTTCCTATGGCGTTTTTCCCGCTCACCAAAAAATCAATACTTAAAAAAATGGTGTTGTTTTGATTATTTGTAGCATGAGCAATAGCCACGAAGGTGCCATAAATATTAACCTCTCGACGACGTTTATTAACTTACAAGTCCTCATAAAAACATAGTTCGGTGTTATGCCTGTGTTTATTGCTGCAATAAAAATCCAGTAAAAATCTAGGCTTCTCAAAAATGTTGGTTCGTGAAATCGTTTGTAAAATCTCACCAGACATTGAAATTCAAAATGTGATTCAAGAGTTCTTAATAGTGAGGGATTTGAAATAAGGTATAGGATTTTATAATGTAGATAAAGGATTTCATTAGGTTTCCAGCTACAACAAAAACAACATCATCATAATCATCATCATTCCCATGACCATATATGTATTGTCGCCTTACGTATGAGCGCATGACCAGCTCCTTCCATAGGTTTCAGATGCCTGTCAATATTTGAATGTCTGTGAATGATCTATACCAATTCAGCGACGTTGTCAACCCATTTTTCCTCTGTCTACCTCTACTTTTTTGTCTTAAGTGGTACCTTTTAGGATGACAGTGGAAAAGTTACTTGGTTCTTATGAAACCAAACCATTTCAAATTCATCTGCTTGACGGTGGATATGAGGTTTTCCAACGCGCCTGTTTGCTTATCATACCTGGTGAAACAGCAAATTTATTATATCGGGTATAGCAGCAAAATTGTCCAAATCAAGTAACAGCAAAGTTGTCCAATTGCTAGATTAGGATTTGAACCGTTTTATCTCAGAAATGATTAAATATATCTTACTGGAATTCTCCGAGGCTTTTATAACACTACTGGACTTTTGAACGAAAAGAATGCATTTACCTCTAAGTTGAAATGATGATCCCTCTTGCTGTTTTGACTATCTGATCCAGTTTTCCGCTCTATGCTCCCGCTTTTTCAAATTTATTCTCTTGATGGTTCTTGAATGGACTTTGAAGATGGAAGCCAGAGTATGAGTGTTAGCATCATTACTGAAGGCCTGAGTGATATTTTTCATCTCACAATTGCTCAGTTGAGAAGATATAGTGGCGCTGACACAAAATGATTTTAACCTCTTCTCTTTCTAGCTGAATAACTCAAAGTGTTTTTCAGTGATTTTAACGACAAATGCTGTCAGGATGTCTAAACGTCTTATCTGAAAACCTGGAAAAAGTAACTCAATTAGTTTAGTGTTTTTTCTTTTAGATATTATACATTTTGCAGGATGAACAATTATCCCCTGTTGTTAAAGGATTTGGACAATTTTGCTGTTACACCTCGTATATCAGTTATGTGCCATGCGTCATACACGCTGAGACGATCATGTATCTTTCCTTACCATTTCTTTCTGCGGTAGTCCAGTTGCCATCCAAGGCTATAGAACCAATAGCTAGGAGTGGGGAGAAGTGGAAGATTCATATCTTTCCCAAGCATGTAAATGAATGTAATGGATTCGACTGGAATTCGAACTCTGCTCTCCGATTCCTTAATCCTTGCCTCCTATACATAATAAATAATAATTATATAATTATGGAAGTATATAAATATATTTATATATAATTCAATATATAGTGTCAAAATGTGATCATGTTAGGCTGTACGTGATATTACACTGTGAGGAAGGAAAACGCCTTCCTCTTAAAATAATGTCTCTAATTTGAAAGCTGAGAAAAATTTGTCAATACCTTCAGTTATTGACAAAGATTTGAATAGCAAAAAGACGGGAGGCTGAAGAGTTCTCGGTCGGGCTCACGTAACAAAATCTAAGGAAATGAGCACAAATCAGGTTGAGTTATTGAATCCCGGCTTTGTCGAGCCGATTAATTTTGCCGCACTACCTCCTTGTTGAAATGTCTTCTAATATCCCATCAGAAAACTCGCACGAACCTTTGATATAGAGATTGATAATACTTCAAATACTTTATGTTTAATTGTCAAAAAGATATACGAATAGTTTTTTTACAAACTACAAAAGCATGACTATATCTAAAGGAGAATGAGAAATATAACTTAGAACGAGGCCATTAGCGAATTGCTATAGTTAGTATTCGAACGCACTAAATCGGCTTAATATATTATAGCTTATTTGCAAGTAACTAGAAAATTCATAATTAGATATAATCAAGAGATTCTAAAAAAACTGACCAATATATTCTGAAGTTTAAAAGACTTTTTCCTCTTATGTGATGAACTTTTTTTTTAAATAACAACGTCAACCTGTATACATTTATCAAATAAAATTAATTAGTGGATAAAGGCGTTGGTTAGATCCAGTGACAGGACCCAAAGAGTTGTGAGTTCCCTACCTGGTTAAGGCAGTGGAGAACTTGGAGAGGTGAATTAACAGGAGATAACTGATAACTGACATCCATTAAACATGGCACGTGGAACTAGAACAGTCTAACCCAGCGAGCGAAATAAAGGGTTCAGTTCGACATTCCAACTACCTGACGAAGGCCGGAGCGTACAACGGCCGAAACGTTGTGATAAATATGGCAACAAAGATAAGGTCAATAGTCCGAATAATGTAAATAGTGTACATATTGCCTCATCTCAGATACAAAATTAATTAGCTCAAAATTTCGGAAAGACACTGATATATATATATATATATATATATATATATATATATATATATATATATACATATATATATATATATATATTAGAGTTTTTGTTTTTTATTATTTTGCGCATATCGTAGCAGTTATCGGCTCAGTTGGATGACATTCCGAGTTCAAATTTCTGTCAAGACCGTAGCATTCGCTTTTGCACAATTACTGTCTCTTCTACCCCGGGTTAATAACAGGTTAGACTGGGCATTCTAACCTTAGTTAGCAATCCGCTTAGAGGAATGGGAACACTGAATTGCAAGGCAATTGTATTTGGGTTTATCAAGTCTACACACTATAAACTACTTGATATCGAAACCATATCAGCAATGCCTAGCGTAGTGGAGCTCTGGTCCTATACACCACAGTTAAATCTACAGGAATTGCATACACCCTTGTACAGATCTACAGGAATTGCATATACCTTAGTACACCCTTGTACAAATTAATTGAACCGTTTTAGTTTCCTTTCTTTCACCATATGGTCTGTTTTAGCATAACTTAAAACTATATTTCTTCATATATATATATATATATATATATATATATATATATATATAATTTAACTTTCAGATGAACACAACAATTTCACCTTAGAAAA